>JAGDYQ010000043.1:727774-1050554 GCA_021962125.1 Bulinus truncatus | reverse complement strand
GTATATACAGTTTTTATACACATATTGTATCCTTTAAGATGATATACATCAGTGGTCTCCGTCCTTTTTCTCGTCGCGGACCAGTGGACGTTTGAAACTTTTACTGCGGCCGGCTGGGGGGGGGGTGGGAAGGGGTGGAAAGTCGCACAATTTCGAGAGAGAAACACACCACAGTACATAAAAAGGAAATAATTTAATGTTTCTTTGGCGGCCCACCACCATTTGATCCACGGACCGGTACCTGTACCGGCCACCGTTCTTCACTGCCGGCTTCATCATCACAACTCCTACGTCAGACAGTCACTGCTTTCAATACGTAAATTATAAGGTGCGCTGGTCTTTAGGAATGCCCTATTCGTATGGTATGGAGAGAGGGATAACAATATATCAGACTCGCTGTACCCTGCAGAACCTTTGCATAGAGTTGTATTTCCTTAGGTTTGAACAGTAAGCTAGGTTATTTTTGGTTTCGGACAGATCCGATTTTTTTCATGATTTAAAAAAAAAATCAAACAAACAAAATTAAATGGAATAGTTTCACATTTTGGCATTTGGTGTTTTAAAACCGCAGAAACTATTTAAAACTATAGATTTAAAAGAAAAAACATTAATCGAGACGCGGGCAAGACGCCATTTTGCATTCTTGTTTTCCCACTTTCAATTTAACGCAGAACGTAGACCGCTATTATTTATATAGATACTAGCTGTATATCTGGTGTAGTTCGGAATCAAATTTCATAAGTTCGCGCTGCCTTGCGTCCAGAGTTTTCGAAATGTTAATACTGAGAATTAAAACGCTTAACATGTAGATCCTGATCATTTTAAAGAAAAATATTAAGCAAAGTGTATTACCAGACTCCAAAGGTACTTATGTTATGTTTAGACCTATCGTTAAAATACAAAAGTTACTTCCGCCACGACCTAAAAAAAGTCCTCGGGTCTCACCTAAGACCATCAGGCTGATAGTCAAGCACTTAAACGCACTGCCAACGGTCAACTGAACTATCTCTTATAGCTTACCCCACCACTAAAATATTAAATGATGTATATACTAATTTCATACAAGTTTGATTCATTAATTTTGCAGCTTTTCACTAAATTTAGTCAAAAACATTATACTTTAACTAGCAACGAATAGAGGTGGAAGACTTGTGTAATCCAGGAATATTTTGAATTTTTTTTTTGTAATGTCATTAATTAGAGGACACACAATCTAGCGCTTACTTTGTACAAGTTCAAATAATTGCAAACCATTGCGTTATGGCAAATGTGCACTTACAGGCCAATGCTCAACATCGGTAAATATACACACATGTACTAATAAGCTGGGTGTAACCAGTGATTGCTCGATATATCGATGTGAGCAGTATCGTATGAATTAATAAACATCGATTACGAATGAATTGAGTAGGAAATAATTAAAAAAACATGATACATTAAAAGCAAAATGGTCGACATCGCTTTTTTTCATCAGAGTTACAAATTATATATCAAAACCACAAATTATATATCAGAACCACAAATTATATATCAGAACTACAAATTATATATCAGAAACACAAAATATATTTCAGAACAGTCATTCAAATTATTGTAGTTTTTATTACAATAGATAGCATTTTAACATTGTCAAATGTAAACAATAGTAATGAACGGAAGTGAAAAAGTAATAGAGCATTTTTTTTTAATAGTACATTGAAAATTTCCTTTCGTTCGCGTGTTGTGGAGGCTGAATGTATAAGCTGTTTGGATTTATCTTTATGGACATTTTTTTTATTGTTGTTTCTTTTCAAAATGTAAATTTTAGTTGTTTTAATGAAATGTAACTGATTAGATCTCTTTGAATTTTTTTTATCGAAATAATTTATCTTTTAGGATGCTGTCAGAAAAAGAAACAGCAACTAATTAGATTTTTAATTATTTCATAACTTTAAAAAAAAATTTGAAAATATGTTTCAAGGCTGAACACAGGCGTACCTAGGGTGGGGGAGGGGGTCCAAAATCGAAAGTCCCGCCGGGCCTAGCTTGAGGGGAGCCCCCAAAAATTATTTTTTTACATTAAATATTAAGTACATAATCTCATGTCTTGGTATCGAACGCCAAAATGCGGGCCAAGCCCCCGGGTCTAAAATCCCTAAATTTTGCATTGGCTTTACAATAGTCTATCTTCATGCAAAAGCTTTGCAGGGTACGATATGATTGTGTGACGTGGTGGCCGAATGGCTAAGCAACTTGGGGTTTCCTTTTTATTCTGACTATCCAGGTTCGATACCTCTCTTTGACATTTTTTTCTATGTTTTTTTTTTTTTTTAAGAATTTATCCTTTTGGTTGTTTTAATGAAAAGTAACTTATTAGATCTCTTTGACATATTTTATTGAAATGATTTATCCTTTAGGATGTTGTAAGAAAAAGAAACAACAACTAATTAGGTATTTCATAACTTAAAAAAAAACTTTTTTGAAAATATGTGTCAAAGCTGAACACAGAGGCATACGTAGGGTTGGGGAGGGGGTCCAAAATCGAAAGTCCCGCCGGGCCCCAGCTTGAGGGGAGCCCCCAAAACTATTATTACATTAAATATTAAGTACATAATCTCATGTCATGGTATCGAACGTCAAAATGCAGGGGCCCCAAAAGACGTCAAGCCTCCGGGCCCCAAAATCCCTAAGTTTCGCACTGGCTTTACAATAGTCTATCTTCAAGAAAAAGCTTTGCAGGGTACAGCTAGTATATCATAACTTTTTTTTTTAAAACTCTTCATAACTAACATTTCCTAACGATGCTTATCATAATTTCCAAGTATTATCGATAATTGTAATAAAGAAAACCCAACCACAATAAGCCAGACAAAAATGCACTCCCAAATTATATAGTTGGGAGAGCATTACCTGGTCTAGTAGGTAAATACAATGATCTGGCAGAGGAAAGATCATTGGTGTCTCCTGGACAAGGAAAGAAAACATTTCGCTTTAGTACCATGTTCAATGAGTACTGCCATTAGTTTCACTAACATTATTCTTACTAACATAGTCTTATTCTGTAATTTTAAACTAAATTAAAGCAGTATTTTATTAAAAAAAAATAATATGATAACTTAGAACTTTATTTATGTAATGTATTTTTTTATTTGAAAAAAAAGGTAACAATAAATTGAATGATATTATTTAATTTTTTTCTATATTTTAAACTTGTACTTCTCATATTAAAAACTAAACAAACTTTTTTAAACTGTAGATTTTTAAAAAATGTTTTCTAATTGAGATGAAGCTAAGAAGCCATTAATGTCAATACAGGAAACAGTATTTTTACTTTAAATTTACATCTGACAGACAGTCTTAATACAAAAAATATTTATTTTGATGCAATATATATATATATATATATATATATTTGTTCCTGTCAATTTGTCATATTCACTTGACTGAATATTAGAATTTTTCTTAATTAGATTAATAAAAAAACTGTTAATCTTTTATTCCTTTCATTCTGGCTGTAAACATTTTATAGAGACATAAATTTAGATACAAATATAAAATTATTTAAAAAAAAAACAAAAAAAACTTTCACTACAGTTGCTTAGATCATAAAAATATTTTGACAATTTTTTTTTTACTGAAAATGTTTAACGCCAATATGGATTAACTAGCTGTACCCTGCGAAGTTTTTGCATGAAGATAGATTATTGTAAAGCCAGTGCCAAACCTAGGGATTTGAGGGCCCGGGGGCTTGGCCTCTTTTTAGGCCTCTGCGTATTGACGTTCGATACCATGACATGAGATTGTGTAATTAATATTTAATCTAAAAATAGTTTTGGGGGCTCCCCTCAAGCTGGGGCCCGGCGGAACATTCTATTATGTACCCCTCCCCCACCCTACGTACGCCTCTGTGTTTAGCTTTGACACATATTTTCAAAATATTTTTTTTTAAATATATGAAATAATTAAAAATCTAATTAGTTGTTATTTCTTTTTCTTACAACATCCTAAAAGATAAATTATTAAAAAACAAGCAATTAAGCCTGTTCCATTCTGGACACAGGACGTGTTAGTGCATTTTCGTGTTATGTATCAGTACGTTTGTTAGCTTTCAGTAAATATTTGTAAATTTTGGAAATGTTTATAAATTCAATTGTGTAATGCATATATCGGTAAAAAAAAAATTATAAAGACGTTTCTTTATATTTGAAAAAAAATTATTGTCTCTTAAATCTAACTACAAGTGGTTTGTGGTTACTGAAATAGGACTAATAATTGAAATAATTCGAAATTATAGTCATTTAATCGTCCGAAAACTCCGTCAATTGTTGCATAGCTCTGATACTTTCAATTAAACTCAGAACACAAGCTTACTATTTCATTTGATGAGTTTCTTAAAAAATCTTGGTGAAACTACGTGCTGCAGTATTTCGCACCAAATGAATGGGCTATTGAACGTACAAGGTGTATATATAATATATAAGCCCCTTAGGAGCCCTGAAGCCCGGCCCTTAGAGGTCCTATCGCGAAATGGACTTTTGATGTACACTTGGCAGGCCAAGACCTACAAAATGATATATACATCATGGGTCTAGGACTTTTGGTTGTTGAGATATAGGCGCTCTTTATTAATATAGCTTATATAGCAAAAAACGGTACTAAGCCCCCTTTTATGGCCCTCAGAGGTCAGATCGCGAAATGGAAAAAAGTCATTTCTTGGCAGGCCAAGACCTACAAAATGATATATACATCATGGGTCTAGGACATATGGTTGTTGAGATCTAGGGTGATGACAGACAGACAAAACGGGACAATAGAGCATTTTTTTTAGAAAATGCTCTAAAAATTCAAAGAGATCTAATTAGTAACTTTTCATTAAAACAACTAAAAGGATACATTCTGAAAAAAAAAATAACAAAAAATGTCCTTAAGAGGAATTGAACCTGGATAGTCAGCATAAAAATAAAGATAAATCCAAACAGCTTATACACTCAGCCACCACAACATGCGAACGAAAGGAAATTTTCAATGTACTTTTTAAAAAAATTTGCTCGATTACTTTTTCACTTCCGTTCATTACTATTGTTTACGTTTGACAATGTTAAAATATTATATGTTGTAATAAAAACTACAATAATTTGAATTATATTATATATAAATTATTACCTTTTAATATTGGGGCTTTTACATTTCATAATAAAAACCAAAGAAACTATTTAAAACTGTAGATATTTCAAAAAGAAAAATTCAATCGAGACGCAGGGAAGTCGCCATTTTGAATTCTTTTTTTCCGCTTTCGATTTAACGCATAACCCAAAATCGCTATAATGTTATTAGACTAGCTGTACCCTGCAAAGCTTTTGAATGAAGATAGACTATTGTAAAGCCAGTACCAAACCTAGTGAAAGTGGAGCCCGGGGGCTTGGCTTCTTTTGAGGCTTCTGCATTTTGACGTTCGATACCATGACATGAGTTTATGTACTTAATATTTAATGTAATAATAGTTTTGGGGGCTCCCCTCAAGCTGGGGCCCGGCGGGACTTTCGATTTTGGACCCCCTCCCCAACCCTACGTATGCCTCTGTGTTCAGCTTTGACACATATTTTCAAAAAAGTTTTTTTTTTTTTAAAGTTATGAAATACCTAATTAGTTGTTGTTTCCTTTTTCTTACAACATCCTAAAGGATAAATCATTTCAATAAAATAAAATGTCAAAGAGATCTAATAAGTTACTTTTCATTAAAACAACCAAAAGGATAAATTCTAAAAAAAAAATAAATGAAAAAAAAATTGTCAAAAGAGGTATCGAACCTGGATAGTCAGAATAAAAATACCCCCCCCCCCCCCCCAGTTGCTTACCCATTCAGCCACCACGTCAAACAATCATATTGTACCCTGCAAAGCATTTGCATAGAGATAGACATTTGTTCATCCAGGGCCACACCTAGGGATTTGGGGGCCCGGGGGCTTGGCCTCTATTAGGACCCCTGCATTTTGACATTCGATACCATGACATGAGATTAATTACTTAATATTTAATGTCAAAAATAATTTTGGGGGCTCCCCTCAAGCTGGGGCCTGGGGTACCCTCCAAAGCTTTTGCATGAAGATAGACGATTGTAAAGCCAGGGCCAAATCTAGGGATTTGTGGGCCCGGGGGCTTGGCCTGCATTTTGACATTCGATACCAAGAAATGAGATTGTGTACTTAATATTTAATTTAAAAAAAATTTTTAGGGGCTCCCCTCAAGCTGGGCCCGGCGGCTTGACGTCTTTTGGGCCCCCTCTCCCACCCTAGGTACGCCTCTGTGTTCAGCTTTGATACATATTTTCAATTTTTTTTTTAAGTTATGAAATAATTAAAAATCTTATTAGTTGTTGTTTCTTTTTCTTACAAAATCCTAAAAGATAAATTATTTAAAAAAATAAATCAAAGAGATCTAATTAGTAACTTTTCATTAAAACAACTAAAAGGACACATTCGGAAAAAAAAAATAACAAAAAATGTCCCTAAGAGGAATCGAACCTGGATAGTCAGCATTAAAATAAAGATAAATCCAAACAGTTTATACATTCAGCCACCACAACATGCGAACGAAAGGAAATTCTCATTGTACTATTTAAAAAAATTGCTCGATTATTTTTTCACTTCCGTTCATTACTATAGTTTACGTTTGACAATGTTAAAATGCTATCTGTTGTAATAAAAACTACAATAATTTGAATGGTATTATATATTAATTATTACCTTTTAATATTTGGGACTTTTATATTTCATAATAAAAACCACAGAAACTATTTAAAACTGTAGATTTTTCAAAAAGAAATATCGAATCAAGACGTGGGCATGACGCCATTTTGAATTTTGTTTCCGCTGGTCACGTGATTACTTTATCTAATACTACTGTTTTATTTTTACGGAGGTCGTTTATTTATAGGACGGCTTCCCCACATACCTGTAATATTCTCAACTTCTTTCCCAGTTACAATTACAGCTAATCTGTCTACGTGTGACTGCGGCTTTAAATTATCCGTAATTTCCTTTATTATCTTTCCGTCCAAGTGAATGACCAAAGGGCATTTACTTCTAAATTGAAATACTGATTTCAAATTTCTTGTCTGGCATCGAACCCTCAGACAGCAGCTTCATGTAGTAAAAAGGAATTTCAATTTCAAAATCGTCGTAATCTTTACCTTCATCCTCACTTTCGCTGTTGCTTGTAGACCAAGTAGAAACAGCAGCCTTCTGACGTCTTCTTTCGTCTTCAACAACTTTTTGATACTCTTAGACTGCTTTTCTTTTTGAAGATCGTTAACAGTTAATATAATGATTTCGGTCATTGTCTTCTTCAGTACCTTCTGATTATAGAAAACCATCTTCATAGCATGTTCCAAGTCTAGTAAGACATCGCTAGGCAGACAAGAATCCGTTTGTCCAACCAACCAAACTTCAGTTATACGTCTTGTCAATACACTTTGTGAATTACCACTTGATGTGGATGCCATATCAATTCAATAATTTATAGTTAGTCAAAAACGACTTTATTATCCAGCAAACTATAATAATAAAATTAGTTATAATCTAAAATTCAAACATCACGGTATACTTTTTATTTTACTTTACTATGAACTAAAATTGCACAATAGCAAAAGCAAGCGACACATCCGAACTGCCGCATTATCTCATACAGTGAAACTTCGGGTCGCTTGAGCGACTCTAAAAGTGATACTTTTTTTCAAAAAGTTTAGTTTTGTTGATTTGCTTACCAAAAGGAAAAAAAATGAACCATAATACATTAGAATCGGAGAAAATATCCCCCCCCCCCCCATGCAATGATGAATCACCCTAAGACAATGTATGTCAACAAGATTGTTTTTCATTGTACTATGTCTATTATAATGTATAGTCGTAGAAAGTTAGAGTTATTTTTAAGAAAAGTAGTATTTTTTCCATGTCAGTATGAAACAGCATTTTCTAATTTGTTTTTAAAATGAGGATAGAAATTATAAATAAAATGAACTTGACTGTCAACAGATGTGTCAGTAAGCTTTGCTGTGCCTCTTGTCAAAAGATGTTTGCAATGTCTGTAAGTCAGTATCTCCTGTCAATAGATATTAACAATGTCTGCGAATCAGTATCCCCTGTCAATAGATATTAACAATGTCTTTGAATCAGTATCCCCTGTCAAAAGATATTAACAATGTCTGTGAATCAGTATCCCCTGTCAATAGATATTAACAGTGTCTGTGAATCAGTATCCCCTGTCAATAGATATTAACAATGTCTGTGAATCAGTATCCCCTGTCAATAGATATTAACAATGTCTGTGAATCAGTATCCCCTGTCAATAGATATCAACAGTGTCTGTGAATCAGTATCCCCTGTCAATAGATTTTAACAATGTCTGTGAATCAGTATCCCCTGTCAATAGATATTAACAATGTCTGTGATGTGTCAATAACTTTACGATATCATGTCATTGTCTGGTTAGGTTACATTAGGAAAACAAACATATGTCAGCAATATTGTTAATAGAACTTATATATTATACACATTGAAAACATGGGTGTCGCTAGAAATTTTTCCGGGGAGGGGGGCACAAATACACGTTTTTAAATATAACTGACAATTCCATACAGGTTCATTTTTCAATTAAATTCTAACATTAATTACACTGGGCAACAAAAATATTTATTTTTTTTAAATCGTCCAGGGTTTTCCGGTTGAATTAGACTAAATTTGGTGCTCTGAGTCCGAAAATGACCTTGGTTTTGCTCAATCAGGTCAGGATTTTTTGCTACAGAAATTTAAAAAAAATCGGTTTTTTGTAAAAAAAACAACACATTTTTTGCGGATCATCAGCTGACGATTTTTTCCGTTTTACTCAAGAACTAAAAGTCAACGTGTTCAAATTCATTTCGTTTTTATTTACTCCACCAAATTTGATAAGCATAATTATCATAATATTAGTATCACAATGAGCGTTACGTCAAACAAAAGTTCAGAATTGAAGGCATAAATCGGCGTTTATTCGATTCCCGTGTGTGAGAAGCTGCTGAGTTGTATCTCTTCAGCGACCAGCAGTAGTCCGCCAGCATGACTGCGTCCCACCTCCCCTGATACCTTTCCTCCATTTGGCGGATCCACCTCCCTCCCCTGATACCTTTCCTCCATTTGGCGGATGTCCTGATGGAACCTTTCTCCCTGCTCATCGCTCATCGCCCCAAGATTTTCAGGAAAATTCTCCATGTGTGAGAACAGGAAGTGCATCTTTATACTCATCAAACACCCGAGTTTTGGAAGTCCTCTATCATGCTGCCTATGAGTCTAGCGTGGTTTGCTGCCTTCGTGTTCCCCAGGAAGTTGTTCACCACTGCACAAACGATTTCCAGGCGGCGCACTCAAGCGTGTTCACGGAGTTTTGGAACTCTGTGTCCTTTGTGAGCTGCCGTATCTGTGGGCCGTCGAAAATGCCGGCCTTCAGCTTCTCAATGGTCAGTTGAGGAAATGCTCGGCACATGTAGTTGAAGCACCTTCCATCCTTGTCCAGAGCGTGCGTAAACTGTTTAACTAACCAAAGTTTTTTGTGTAGCGGTTGGATCAATATCTTCACTCGGTCAACAAGAGGTTCGTTTATGATGTTTCTCGCCCCAGGTACTAACTGCTCTCGGACCGGCCACTCTTTCTTTACATAGTGCTGGGCTCTGTCGCGACTGTCCCACATACATATAATGCATGGGCACTTCGTGAACCCGGACTGCTGACCAAGTAGAAAGTTCACCATCTTAAAGTCGACACAGATGATCCATTGGTGCTGCTCATATTGGATTTTGTCGAGCACATACTTCACTGCTTCATATTTCTCTTCAAGAGTTGTGGAGTGCGCAGGAGGGATTGAGGCGAACTGGCTCCCATTGTGGAGATGTACACACTTCAAAGAGCGCTTGCAGATGTCAATGAAGAGTCGCCAATCTCTCGGATCGTACTGAGGACCGCCAAGTTTATGAAGAAGACCAGCGACATCTCGGCAGTACACAAGGTCTTCCTCCTGGCAGAAGTAGCCCATGTAGTCCTCGTGCCTTCTACGGAAGAAAGTGATACGCGCGTCCTTGCCAAGTAGATTTTTCTCTTTGAGTTTGGAGGCCAACAGCTCGGAGGAATTATTCGACAAGCTGAGATCCCGAACCAGATCATTAAGCTCACATTGTGGGAACGGCTTCGGACCATATTGTGATTCATACTCCTCCCTTGTCTAAAGTGGCCTCACCGTCGCTGTCAGGAAGATCTCTGAACGCTGGTACAGGAATTTCTTCGCAGTAAGCAGCTGGACGACGGGCAGATGGAAGGTCGGGGTACTGGGGGCTGTGCCCAATCAAGTGCTGATGCATTAAATAATCAAGTGAAAATCTAGATTGATATTTTATAAATAAAATATAATTATCTCTGTTTTTATAATTGTGATTATTTTGCTGCTAATTTTTATGCAGCTAATTTAGAGAAATGATTGAACTCAAAACCCCTGATAATAGAATACGTATAGCTCGTCAGGTAGGTCTATGGCTGTATCTCAAGAAGTTGACCTGACCGAGCAAAATCAATGTGATATTCGGACTCAGAACACCAAAATTAGTCTAAATCAGTTAAAAAAAACCCTGACAATTTTTTGGCTGTTGCCCAATGTTATTTGTATTCACATAAAAAAGTGCATTTGAAAATTCAATTTTTTTTTTAAATATGGCATTCTATAACTTGAATAGGCCTTCGAAAATGTTTGGCATTCAGTTGTTATTTTTTTTTATCAGGCAACTCTTGTTTGTTTATCATCTTCTGCCACTGAATTAATTTTTAGAGCATCTATTGTCCACGTTTTGTCTGTCTGTCTGTCAGTCTGTCCGTCATCACCCTAGATCTCAACAACCATAAGTCCTAGACCCATGATGTATATATCATTTTGTAGGTCTTGGCCTGCCATGTGTGCATCAAAATTCCATTTTGCGATCTGATCTATGAGGGCCGAATAAAAGGGCTTATTAGGCACCGTTTTTTACTATATAAGCTATAATAACAAAGGGGTGTACAAAGGGGCTTAATCATTATTTATTTTTGTAACAGTTATTCAACATGACTGACTTCCCTTACTTTTAATAATACCCATAATCAATTACAACCTTATAGCACAGATCAATCAAACGTCATCATTTGTTGGGACTTCAATCAAGATTTCAAAGAGCCCGGGGCAGAAATTGAAAACTTCTTCGAAACAAACTTTAACATTCAACTACTTTCACCAAGATTGGCAACAACAATTTATCAAACAACAATTGACGGAGTATTTGGACGATTAAATAACTACAATTTAGAATGTTTCAATTATAAGTCATATTTCAGTGACCACAAACCACTTGTAGTTAGATTTAAGAGAAAATAATTTTTTTTTCAAATATAAAGAAACGTCTTTTTAATATCTTTTTTCAGATATATGCATTACACAATTGAATTTATAAACAAATATTTACTGAAAGATAGCATATGTACTGATACATACACGAAAATGCGCTAACACGTCCTGTGTCCAGTATCAGACACTCAAAAATAAAATTAATATAAAAAGATGGCTATCAGAATTTTTTTTACAGGCTCAAGAAAACGAAGAGTAGAGCAATCGCGGGATTCTGATATGCCTTTATTAGAAGATTTTGGAACTTTGGAAGGTATATCTTGACAAACGACCTTTCAAATGAGTTGAAGTTGCAGATGATTCGTGATTGTTGGACCCCTGATAAAAAGTATGATTTTAGAGCTGACGGTGATGGAAACAGAGTTGTTAGATATGCATAGTTATCACAATATTTACCGTGGCTTGTATACACGCAATGGTGCTTTTTGCAAATATTGAGTGTTGTTTCCCCAAAAGGTTATTCGAGGGGGTTCAGAGGTCATTTGTCATCAAACCATGCACACAATTAAAAGATTTCAACGAAGATGCCGGTAGCTACATGCAAAGCACATGGCACAAAGTTTCTCACGAAGATGCAAGCAATTTTGTTGCATTATTGGAAACCAAAGCAGTTTCTATAGATGAGCAGTTGAGCACATCATTTAGAAGACAAATTCAAGAAAATCGCAACAAACCGGGTCCCATCATTTCTACAATCCTATTTTGCGGCATGCAAGATTTAATTTTTATGACATGTTAGAGTATCGTGTTGAATCTGGAGATGAAGTTCTTGGTAATTATTTGTCAATTAATTCTTTTGGTGATAAGCATGGGCGTATTCAAGGGGGGCATTCCTCCCCCCTACATTTTGGAAAAATTTCCTGAAAGTTTATTTGCCCCCCCCCCCCGCCCCCGCCTTATATTTTGGAAAAATTTCCTGAAAGTTTATTACATTGAAGAACATGTACATTTAGGTATATGACTTGAAAAACAAATTTTGTAATTTTACAAGTGGCGTTCCAGATTTTGATGAGCTTTTATATAAAAATAATAAATATAACGAAAAATCATCAATTTTGTTGAAAAGTTCACCCACCAAAACATATTTTAGTTTAAAAATAATCCATTTGGCTCTTTTTACTGAAGTTTGCTTTTACTCCAGTTGTTTACCATTAAAATTCTATTTCCTGTTCTCCATGTTAGATTTTTCAATTATACTTGAGTTTGAATGATTATTTTAATTTTGCTTAATTTTATTCTTAAAAATGTCTTACAAAAAATCATCACTTTGCGTTGCTAAAAATAAGGACAAATGGGCGAGTAATTTGAAAAAAAAAACAAAACACTCTTAAGAAGAGAAACAAAATTGGAATCGAGATCGAGCCATTGAATTCACATTCTAGAATGCCAAAAGAGTAGATGATAATTGGTCGCTACATGGGCTTGGCCTCTATGGAAAAATCCAGATTGAAAAGAGTTGCAGCACTCAGGAAAGAAGTAGAGCTATTATGGAGCTTTTTAAATTTCCCAATACTGTCTTTGCGATCAGTGAGCAGAAAAATTGAAACTTTAATTAAAAGGTATGATGTTCATTTGAAAAAACCTGTGGGTGACATACAGGAGCAGTTTGATAAATTATTTGATGTCACAAACAAAACTGATCTATGGTTATGTGCTGAGGACAAAAAACTTTACGAAATACAAATTCAAAGTGGAAGTAAGACGGGATATACTACAACTAAAATTACTAGTTAAATTACAATTCATCCATCAAAACAGAAAATTGTTTGCAAAATTAATGAGGCACAACAACAACAAAGCAGTTTTGAAAGTTCCAGTGATTCAAGTGATAACGAGAATTCTCAAAGTAGCTCTGATGGTGCTGATGCAATGCAGTCATCCACAGAAAGCTTGGATCAAAGCACACATATGAAACAATCACAGCAATCTACTTCTAGTGCAGTTTCATTAGTTCAATCTGGGAAACTACCAGTTCGAAGAGCAGCATTAGTAAGCAAAATTTTGCATAAGTCCGGCGTAATAATAGCAACTCCTTCTCAGGTGTCTATCGAGCTGTATTCAGAGAAGCAAGTAAACTAAAAGAAACATTAATAAATACTTTGCGTAATAGCTTATGGAGTTTACATTTTGATGGTAAAATTATGAAGAAAAAAGAACACCAAGTAGTTGTATTAAAAAATGAAGCAAAAGAAGTGAGACTAGCCGTCTTAGTTTTACCTGATGGCAAAGCTGCTACGATCGGATCTGCCATTCAAAAAGTTTTAGATGAATATAACTTATGGTCAGCTATAAAGATGACAGTGTCAGACACTACAAATGTTAATACAGGGTCGAAGTCTGGTGTTGTAGTGAAACTTCAGAAACTGTTTGTTCAACATGGTAAGTCTGCACCAGTCTTTATAGGTAGTCAGCACCACATACTTGATCGTGTTCTTAGACACGTGTGTGATGCATTGCTCGGTGATTCAACTGAGTCTCCTAACATAAATTATCCATTTTTAAATAAGATACTTAAAGATTATGAAATGTTAAAAAAAGATTTTGAAAGTAAAAAAAAGAAATGTGCTCCAATTTTAGAACAACAGGAAATAGATTGGAGAGGTGATATGAAATTTTGCACCATCTAATTTGCGTTTTTAAGCATTTTAAGAGTTCTCAACAAATGCCAAAAGTTAATTTTAGCGCACTGCCTGGCCTCAGCAATGCCCGATGGAACTCTCGAGCAATTTTTGCATTGTTGGCTTTCATACTATTGCCTGATGAACGAAAGAACCTTCAGAAATTGTGTGAATTTATATGTGGACATTGGAGTGATGCCTGGTTTAGTGATCATCACTACAAAGCTGAACTATATGAACTTCTTTTCCACGCTGTTAATGATTATCCAAAAGGGTTGCGCTGTCTTCGAAATCATTGGTCTCAAAGTCCATCTCCAATACTCACTCCACGTAGCAATGTTTGTGCAGAAAGAGCAATAAAAGTTCTGCAAGATATTATTCCCCTTTGCCACTCACCAGAGAAACTGAATTTACGTTTTATTTTTACAAATAAAAGTTTATGAAACAATACTTGAAATTATTAACAAATGTCAATTTTTCTAAAACTTCAAAATGTTTGGTGGGTGACATTTTTCAATTTTTTTAATAAATTTGATATGGTTTTGTGTTTCTACAATAAAAACTCATCTGTTGATGGTATGCCATACAAGTGTTGTTCTGAAGTCATATACATATATCAAACATAAAAAAGAATTATATCCGCAAGTATAACTTATTACATTATTGTAATTTTAAAAAGAATGGTTTCATTATAAAACAGTTACTATACTAAGAAAATAGAGTATAAAGTTATAAAATTAAACTGATACAGAAATAATATTGTAATTTTAAACTATTTATTCTGGAACAAACATTGTAAATGTTTTGGTATTTGTCTAAATCGATTGATAACATTTTCTATATTTTTTTCCTTGTTTTGAGATATTATTTATCTGCGGATACTCATCATACAAAGTCCAGATCATCACCAGTTGTTGAACGTAGCCACGTTTTTACTGGTCTTAGAGTGCTAAATGATCTCTCAATCGTGCATGCATTGACTGAAAAGTCAATGCTGTCAAAAAAGCCATTTTAATCATGGGAAAAGAAAATGGTTTATCTAAAACCTCAAAAAGAGTCATTGTTTTTCCCCTTTACTACTTTTACATTTCCATATATCATACCAGATTTCACTCTCCTCGATTAAATTGTCAAATGCGTAATATTCAGCGATAGCCCCGACTTCATCCATAAATGCGAGTCTTTCTATTTTTGTCATCAAAAAGGGATGCACAATTAAAAGGGAAAAAGCTGGTTTATTTTCTACACAAAAACGAGTTCCCAGCGATGATATAATAGAATCAAGGTTAGTATAAAACAGCTATTCTAAAATAATCCTCAGGCAAATCAACTTTTAGAATTTCCCTGTTTATTTGTCTTCATACTTGTCGTGGAGGTTGAATGTCGAAACAAATGTCATCTGTAAACACCTTTTGTAACTCTAAAATTTTCCGTATACATCTCATCACAATTCTGTCGATCAACAGCCAATGTAGTCAACAATTCTTCAATGTATTTTTATGCTGCCAGTAAATCTAAATGCACTGACCGCAAATTTTGGGTCAAAGCTTCTAGCTTTGACGAATATTTTTCTATATAAACTAAACAAACAACAAATGTAGGGGTTCTTACAGCACAAAGTAACTGATGTGCAACTAGCTTGCTTTTTTCCAGATTGTTCTAAATATTCCAGTTGGTTAACAATTTCTGTTACATTTTCAGCTAAAGCCAGCAAGCTTTTATATTTATGTGTCCTTCTAGTTTCACATAGCAAAGGAACATTAGGAATTAGTTTTCTTCGCTGATTACTTTCTTGGATAAACACTATAAGTGACTTTATGTTACAATTGTGTTTCGTAAAGCTTTCACATTATTTAAAATTTTAAATCGTTCACGAAAAGATTTAGTTTATGTGAACTGCAATATACAAATGCTGCATTTGGGTATTTTTTCGAATGATTGCTTGGACATCTCCTTCTTTACCTGCCATTGTAGAACTTCCGTCGTATCCTTGACACACAACCTTTGTCATATCTAATCCAAATTCTAATGTATTTGTAATGACGGTGTTCTTTGACAAATCTAACACCAAGTGACATCTGCTCAATGCCTGAAATTATGTTGTCTCGTCGGCACGTAAGTATAGAAATTGCAACTGAATTATTTGCTTCACGAACAATGTCTTCACACAAGAGAGACTCACAAGTTGATCGACAGAATTGTGATGAGAGGTATACGGAAATTTTTAGTTACAAAAAGGTGTTTTAGATGACATAGGTGTCGACATTCAACTCAACGACAAGCTGGAAGACAAATGAACAGGAAAAATGCAAAAGTTGCTTTGCCTGAGGATTATTTTAGAATAACTGTTTTTACACCCTTCCTTGATTCTATTAACTGGAAACGGTTTTTTTATAAAATAAAATAAAAAAAAAAACTTTAAGAACATATTTTTCTAAGCTAGACCTTCTCTATAAATAGTATAGTGAGTTCAAGTAGAACATTTTTGAACTATACTATTCCATTTACATTTTAAAATGCCAAAATAATGTTTTTCTGTTGGAGATTTTTTCATTTGTTTTTATGAAGCAGGACTCCAACAGTTACTTCTTTTACTGTACACGTTTGTTCCCAATAATATTGTCATTTTTTCAAATATATTTTTCAGAATGTATATTCAACCATTTATCTATTTTCCCGTGAACATTACAGAGGAAAATAGGTAAATAACGTATTTTAATAATGACACGAAACACACATTACTCTATTAATAAAATAATGTTCATTGTAGTACCTGTTCCAACAGCCTGATTATAACAAACAATGAAAGTACGACTCATAGTTTTCAGAGTATAATTAGGTCAAAGCTGTCTAAAATTAGCTTTTGATTGTTCTCCTATACTTTACTGATTAAAAGCTTTCTTTTAAGTTTATTACAAACAGAGAAAGAAATCTTACAGTATCTTTAATCTTCTCACGATCAATACATTTTAATTTTTTTTCCGCAATCCACCTGACAATCGTCTGCGACCCATCAGTAGGTTACAACCAACACTGTGAGAGACGTTGATTCAGTTGATGGCTAAGAAGTTCGTGACATTACAGAGAACATTACTGATAGAAGTCTCAAAGCTCAACTTTGAAGAACTACTAAGCCAATAACAAGACAATAATGGTGGCATCACAGGTATTATAGCTAGCATGTTGGTTGGAATCTGGTCAGGTCACGAGCTAGCTATCAAGTGTTTCATCTGAGTGGGCAGTAAAATAAAATGCATTTCAACGGACCTGTATATGTGTTGTAATTAACGGGGCTGAACAGTAAAGGGGGGTTCAAACATGTTGAGCTTTTTGTCAAATAAACTCCACATGCTGACTAATGTTAAGCCAGCTGACTAATGTTGAGCTGTTTGTTTAATTAACTCCACTTGCTGACTAATGTTGAGCTGTTTGTCAAATCCTCTCCACATGCTGACTAACGTTGAGTTCAGGAAAGAAAAAGCAAAGAAATATCTGTTTGATTTATCCAAGTTATAAATATATGTTTGGTTTATCTTTGTAAAGGATATCTGTAACTCATATATTGGTAAAGAATATCTATTTTATTTACTGGTATAAAATATATTTTTTTTTATTTTCGATTTTTCGTCAACTAAGTCTTCTAGTTTCATATGACTATTGTAGGAATGGAAAAGTTTCCTTTATTTCATAAGACTATTGTAGGAATGGAAAAGTTTCCTTTGTCTCATACGACTATTGTAGAAATGGAAAAGTTTCCTTCGTTTCATATGACTATTGTAGGAGGGAAATGTTTCCTCTGTCTCATATGACTATTGTAGGAATTGAAAAGTTTCCTTTGTCCCATTGACTATTGTAGGAATGGAAAAGTTTCCTCTGTTACATATGACTATTGTAGGAATGGAAAAGTTTCCTTTGTTTTATATGACTATTGTAGGAATGAAAAATTTCTTTTGCCTCATATGACTATTGTTGGAATGGAAAAAGTTTCCTCTGTTTCATATGACTATTGTAGGAATGGACAAGTTTCCTTTGTTTCATATGACTATTGTAGGAATGGAAAAGTACACTATATCCCACTATATACATTAAGACGGTCTAAGTGTTATACTACACTATATCCAAATATCTACATTAAGATGGTATGTTTCTAAGCAGGGCTTTTGAATTCCTTGCTGCACCCCTGATCAATGTATGTATGAGTAGGTCTAGATATCTGCTATAACAATTTTTTGTGAAGTAAAATTATCCAGCAATACTTTAGCCATTTATTTCGAAGCTGGTTTTTTCTCCAGGTTTTATTGTTTTTTTAAATATATAAAAACAACTTAATATATTTAATAACAGAAACAGCATAGGGAAAAGGATTGCCTACAGATGAGTGGTTGAGAGAGATAGAGGGGGCGGAGATAATTTTGAATGTCGGTGTGTTTGTGTGTGGGGGTGATAAAGATGGGGAGGGGAAGAATACAGAACAGAGAATGATGGGGAGAAAAAGTCATTGACATTACCAACAAGACAGTGCCGCCGAGAAGGGGGAGAGGGGGGCAAATGCCCAGGGTCCCGGCGAGTTTTAGGGGCCCGGACTAAGCTGGCCAATCAACTTTTGAAGATATTATTATCAGCACGGGGGGCCCGTGACAGCCCTGCCTAGGGGCCCGAAATTTCTTTCGGTAGGCCTGCAACTAGGTTTGTACAAAAACTAACTTTTGATTCAAACATGTTGTCGATACAAAAAATATTAGTAAACAATAAACACAATAATAAAACAAAACGTCAATACACAATGTATATAAGGTCCGTCATACATTTTCTTTTTACAAAACTAAAAAGTAAAACAAAAGTTAAAGAAAAACAAGCTCCACGCAAAGCCGCACCGTACTATGTTGCATGTGGTTGCAAAACACGTGGGGAACAGCCAATGCTTTCCAAGGTCCTTTTAGTGGGCTTATAGGCTTGGCGGCGCTTATCTCTTCTCCAATTCAGATGACGAATATCAGTATGCAGTGGTGGATTTTGTAGGTGATGACTGGGACAACCGCCCCTGGTTTTTCTATCTGACTGTAACAAAAAGGAAACTTCTTTCCTTGCAAAGAAGCGAAGACCATTATCTGTATAAAAGGTGGGAAAAGTATGGCCCGCGGGCCGCATGCGGCCAGTCATAGTTTATTATGCGGCCCGTTTGCATGTATATGTTGTGATCCTATGTCTATGTTAATTATCGTTATATTATGAAAACTGATTCCGACTATTTGATTCGAATCTAAGGATATTAAATCGGTTTTATGGCTCTAGAATATTAAATCTGCTTGATCTACAAGCAGATTATGACTTGAAGGAGAATTTCAAGTCAGTTATTTTGCTGGAGTTTTAAGGATGTTTGCCAGCAACGGCATTTCCACACCTAAAACATTTTGCTGCCAAGATTGTGTCACAATTTGGGTCCAAATATATTTGTGAGCAGCGGTTTTTTTGTATGAAAACTAGTAAACAAAGGCCGGTAGCCGGACCGGCGAGTAGGCACACAGTTGGAGTTAAAAATGGTGATATATATATTTGAGCGCGTTAACAATCAGTCTATAGACAAAAATAGCATATCTATGTACTCAAAGTGTCCCCAAAGGACATGAACAGATTATTGTAGCCAATGTACATTTGAGAATAGGGGCACTTAATAGTACATGAAATAAAGTTCATATGTTATATAGTTCATACCAAAGAAAATAATCCTCATTGAGGTATTGTTTAAAGTGAACCCTTACCAACTTTTTAGGCCACTGCATTAGATACACTATAATGTTTAAGCACACTTAAAGTCAGGCACCCATTTAAAGTTGGGCGAACTTGTGGACTTTCACCAGAAACTGAAAATATCCCAATGTTCTCACTGAGATTCGAATCTGGGATCATCCGGTCGATAGTCGAGCACTCTGCACCGCACGACCACCCGTAACATGTTTAGACAAACTATAATGTTTAGACACACGATGTTTAGACTCAGTTAAGTGTTTAGGCACACTATAATGTTTAGACAGATTTTACATGTTTAGACGCAATGTAATGTTTAGACACACTCATAATGTTAAAGATATCCTGTATGTCACACAAGATGGAGGAAACATTTAGTGCAGGGTTGGGAAAACTACGGCCCGCGGGTCACATACGCCCTTTCAGAGTATATAATGCGGCCCGTATGTGTCACGGGTTGTGAGTAATTTGGCGAAAACATTCCCACTTTATTCCAATCTTTGACTCGCACGGCCACCCCCTAATAATATAGAATATATAAGATAGATATATAACAGTATATGTTCCATTTCTCCTTCCCCCACCTCCTACCCCCCCACCCCCGTAATTACGTCATACCACAGGTGTCCAGCGAAACTGAGATGAAGGGCCTACATGCCGACGAGTCGAGCGATAGCTGAGGAATTTGACAGAGATATGTCACAAAACACCTCGGGATTCTCTCTGACCACTCGGCCACTGTTCGGATGCCGACAAAGGATAGATGTCCAGCTACTTTTGTCTTTTGTCGTATGACGTGCCTTCACCCCCCATTTAGGGCGGGGAATTAGCGGCCCCTTATTGACAGGGAAAGGAGCGTGGATGAATGATTGGTAGGGGGAGTCACGTGTGCAAGAGTGTGAGAGAAACGGAAAATAGTTTTTGGACATTCGACTGAGGTTTCTCGTAGGAAACGGTCGACAAGAGAGAGAGAGAGAGAGAGAGAGAGAGAGAGAGAGAGAGAGAGAGAGAGAGAGAGAGAGAGAGAGAGAGAGAGAACGTCATTTTCACTTTATTCATTTTTATTGGATTATCTTTGCTGTATTTTTACAAGCCATCTGATCATGTTAAGGACTGGTGCCTTCATGTAAATAAAATTTGTTATATTGTTACACAAGACCTGTTGGTTGATTATCTGCATTTATTGTACGTTTGATTGCTGGTGAAACTCTGTGGCAGAGACGCAAATACAAATACAAGTTATATTTAAGTCAGCACTCATACAACTAGATGACAAGCCAAGGATAACCTCAATAGGGGTCCTCAACAGTATACATGTTGCGATCCTCTCTCGCTGGTAATTTTCTTTGTTTAGAGTTTTCGCTGTATTTTTTTAAATGTTATCCCGACTACTTGATTCGAATCTAGGGATATTAAATTGGTTTTATTGCTCGATAATATTAGTTAAAGCTGCTTGACCTACACGCACATTATTACCTGAAGGAGACGTTCAAGCCAGTTCTTTTGCTGGAGTTTTAAGGATGTTTGCCAGCAGTGGCATTTCCACACCTAAAAAACTTTCGGCCAAAATTTTGTCACTATTCGGGTTCACATACATTTGTGAGCAAGCGTCTCCGTATATGATAATGAACAAGTCTAAGAAAAGATCGATGTTGGGTGTCACATTCTGTGAGATTGGGTTGAAATCCAAGCATTACCCTGTTTCCTTACTTTCCCCCATCAAAAGAGGATAGTCTAAAGGCCTTTTCTTCCCAGGTGTTCGCACTGGGGTCAGTGTCTGGCGCCATGAGATTAACCCTCTTAACACTGGCGTAACCTTGGAAAATCTATAGGGGATGTAATCTATGCCCTTGTTATATTTAAGCGGGAGAGGGGTGGGCACTCTGTATGTCCCTTTATCGCCTCACGCGTGAAGGCGCAACTGATCACGCGTGATGGGTGTGATATACATGGTCACTGCGATTGGTCAGTGAAGCGGAAGTCTCGGCGCGGATTAATCGCGAGATTGGAGCCATTTTGTGCGGCTCGAGACTGCGGACTTTTTCAGTCAGTGGGAAACAGGCACTCAGAGAAGAGAGTCGAGCTCAGACTCGAGCCGGGGCGTGAGGAATAGGCTGTTAGCGTGGCAGGAGGACTTAGATGTTCGACCACCTTAGTCCTGAGTTCTTTTTAGAAATACCCGCCCCAGGTTATTTGTCATAATGTATTATGTTCACTATAATATTTGTGTGTAGTAGGTGATGATGCTACTTGTCCTTTTTAGGACACCATTATGATCCTTTTTCTATGTAAATAAATATTCGTTGTGTTTACATACGTGTTTGTGCTCAATTTCTTGTGTTGTGTTGTGTGCGTCCTGTGGAACCGCGTGGCTGGGGAAAATACAAATACTCGCCAGAGCTCAGTAGGTGATCATGCCATTAGACAACGACTGCAGGGACCCCGCAAGTGGCCCTTGACATCGGGTGACTGAAATTTACATGCTGTCATGCGAATCACAACCAGTAAACTGGTTCCAAAGTTGAAAAACATTATGCGAAATTGTGAACAGTTACATAATTCTCATTAATTATAATTGTACTCTGGGGTCAGGTTGTATGTAAATTATGTTATGACAGGTAACAATAAACTTTAGTTTAATTAATATGATTAGTAGAGTCTTATTACCGAAGGAGCACTGAACTGGTTTAGTTCGTTTTTTTAAATGTAATGTTCATGTGTAATAGAGTATGAATATGAAATGAAATGACAAATACATCTATAGTTATTATCATTAGTTAATATTTTCATACGTTTGTAAATTGTAATTGAAGTAGACAAAATATGTATTCGGCCCGCCGATAACAATCAAGTTTTCAATGTGGCCCTCCGCAAAAAAAAAAAGATTTGCCCACCCTTGATTTAATCTATGCTACCATTCATGCATGATACGTCTCCCAACTGGCCAGCCAAGCAAGATATACCCTACTTAGCTGCCAGTAATGATACTGTAGTGAGGAGAGGTGGTAAAGCACCTTAAACTGTTATTTTCGACAGAGAAGGTTGTGAAAGCTTCACGGCCAACCCAACGAAATACAATTTTCGACCGCCACGATCAATACCATGAGGCAATGAAAGCGATCGTGGGAACAAAAACAACAGAAATCTAACTATTTTTTATGCGCCATTGCCAGCATGTTAGGGTGTAGTGTGCCTACCACACCAGCATAGTTGGCGGCGCTGATGCATGTCTGCCATGCCTACAGAGCGGCGGAGTGAGTGTGCCCACTAACACCCGCCGGGATAGCAGAAAGAAGGGTTTTTAGACCTGCTCAGAATGGCCAGACCAGCAGGGTGTATTTACTGCTGATCGGCCAGAATGGCAAGGCCAAGGGTTTTTTCCTGCCATTTGGACAGACGGGAGGTTGTAATGTGCCTGAACCCCCCCGCCCTAAATGGCATGTTGCGAAGGTTGCTTAAGTGGGGCAGAGTGGAAAAGTGTTATGTGACGTCCACATCCGTCTCCAGCGCCAGCTGTGATACTATAGTCTCAAACAATCCTCATTGACCACAGTAACACCACCGTCGCAAAAGGTTTTTTTCTAATCCTGACTGGAGGACCCCAATGATCTTTTCCTCAAAGACCATGGTATATCTTGAAAGTCCCCGACCCCAGCTTGAGGGGGGGACCAACAACTTTTTTTACATGAAATATTAAGCAAATTATCTTGTTGTGTACAGGATCTTGTTGGGGCCCTAAGCTATCTCCTTATGTCACTACTTCATATAAATCAGTCCTCAGACTCTTGGGAAAACACACACACGCTAATGCATAACAGCGAACTCTTCATATATCCAATAAATAATACGATCAAGGTATTCTTCAAATGAAATAATATATAAATACATGTTTAATCCATCACATCAATAAAACAGAATCATCACAAAAACAAATCATAGAGTCCAAAAATAATAGTGTGATCATCTACACTCAACGCTACACGCTACCACTGACGGTTAACCTTCTCGACTGGCCTTGGTCCCATCCCCTGGACTACTGAACGTTACCCTCGTCCACCAGTCACGGTCCCTTACCGTGAACTCTTTTTACTATCAAAACACGCTGTGCCCTTCAACCCGATAACTGACCCAACGCAGCTGGCACCGTCCCATATAACATTATCTTAAACTAATGCACCACAATCTCATGTAAAAATGCAGGGACCCCCGAAGAAGCCAAGCCCCAAATCCCTAGGTTCGGCACTGGCTTCACAGAACTAATATGTTTAAAGCTTTGATATTTCTTTCTTTTTAAGAGGCCTGCGATGGAATATTATTTTATTTTATTGAAGGTCAGATAAAAGCTACACAACAGTTCTATCTCTCCGGGTCCCAGCTTGAGGGGCGGGGGGGGGGGGCAAAAATATTTTTTTACATCAAATATGCAGTACGTTATCTCATGTCATGGTGTCGAATGTCAAAAAGCAGTGGCACCCAAAGAGTCAAAGCCCCCTGGCCCCCAAATCCATAGGTTGGGCACTGCCGGGTTGGCAATATTTTCTTAGTTAATTCTCAGTACGATATATTGTACTATACTACAACGTGTATAACTGTAATTAAAACACCTGCTAAACATGTAGCGTATCGCTTAACTTAAAAGCACTCACTCACGTCTCTCTTTTTTTTTAAATACGTCATGTCGAACATGATAAAACATAAAATGAAGAACTGTTTGGAAAGTCCATTAAAATATTATGAATAAATTAAGATCTATCAATGATAAGATGTTGTGTGCGCAAGCTATGTATAATTAGATTCAGAGTTTTATCGTCGGGGGTTGTTTTTGTTAATCTTCTGTACCCATAATGAGGATTATTCTCTTTGGGATGAACTATTTAACATATGAACTTTATTTGATATATTATTAAGTGTCCCTATTCTCAAATTATTTTGGCTACAATAATCTGTTCATGCCCTTTGGGGCCACTTCGAGTACATAGATATGCTATTTTTGTATATAGACTGATTGTTAACGCGCTCAAATATATAAATATAACCATTTTCAACTCAGACTGCGTGCCTAATAGCTGGTCCAGGTACCGGGCCTTTGTTTAATAGTATCAAACAAACAATGACACAAACATATTATAACACCCTTACAGGATTTTTACAAACTTTTAACTTACAAATAACAAATGTTATCGAAGAGACTTATTTCAGTTTGTCTAAAATTTTAAATATATTGGCAACTAGGCATAAGGTAAGGAAATAGTGTTCTGTATGAGCCTAAAACGAATATGCCAATTTACTTTATGGTTCATGAGCTAGTGTGTCATGCGCAATGTAATTGTCGTTAGAATGTCAAAGTTTTGGAATTGATAATTGTGCTTTGAGTGACCGAATTAAAGAATTACTATTTGTGTTTAGAAAGAACAAAGTTTGAAACTTGATAACTGTATTTAGATAATTGGTCGAGGGACAATTAAATGTGAGTGATTAAATATTGATCAAGTTTCCTTTTACGCTTTATTTAGCTTGCTATGTCTGGCTGTTGTCGAAGATAATGTTAATCCTGTGCGTTATTTTTAATGCTTTATTTCTACTATACCAAAAAAAAAAGTAAACATGTTTTAAAAACAAAAAGTATTTAATAATATGTAAAGTAAAAAGTTTTTTTTTATTCTTTCGTTTTCGAAGCAGGTACGCTCCTAATTTATACTAGTTTATGTTAACTTTAGAAACAAGAGCATGTGAAATACTTCTAATTTATACTAGTTTATGTTAACTTTACAAACAAGAGCATGTGAAATACTTCTAATTTATACTAGTTTATGTTAACTGTACAAACAAGAGCATGTTAAATACTTCTAATTTATACTAATTTATGTTTACTTTAAAAACAAGAGCATGTGAAATACTTCTAATACTAAAAGAAAATGAAATACACTTTTATTAGAACAGTAATTTAAACATTACTTTGCTCATACAAATATTTTTAGAAATTGTATTGACTAAAAATAAAATCCTTAGCGCCTATTTGTATATCGTGTAGTTTATCTAATGACAAAATAACCTTATTAAAATATTAAGAACTTAGTACGTATTCCAATTCTTTTCGTTGTTAAATTAAAAAAAAAAGTATACTGGAAGTCTGTCCAGAACGTATAAGTCCTTTAAACTATATTTATTGACAATATGCAAGAAAAATTAATGAAATTAATAATCGATAACGGCGCCCACGCTTTTTTTTTGTAGACATTTATTTCTATGATCGAAGTAATTATGATATTACTTTTTTGTTAAAAAGTTAAAAGCGTATTTATCAAAATCTTTATTATTCAAATAGATCCAGGGCATATAATTTTCACAACGTATGGAGCTCTGAGATACAGGTAAAATATAGGATTCAACATTACAGCAAACAACATTAAACGTTAACTTGAAACAATGCTACACATTTATGCAGAGGTATGCTACTTACATCTTCCCATGTAAATCCCGACAGTGGTCGTTCTAGAGTAAATAAATCAACCAGATTTCTGCCCACGGCTGTGGGAATTACAGCTCTTAATCCTGGACCAACACTTCGAATGTCCATTTTTCTACTAAAAACAATGTGAAAAGGAAACAATTCAAATAAGAGCTCTGGTCTGAGAGGAATGCTGTCCACAATGTTGTCCACTACATGATTGGCTATCTCACGGAATGCTTTGTTGTCAAACAAAAGTCTAAATTTGACGTGAATCGTCTGAGTTTGTTCGTTATAATCATTGGCTACAACAAATATGTCTACTCGAGTATTGTAAAACACCTTCCCCACCTGACGGATTTGCCCTTTGACGTAATGCAAAAAACCTCTTCGTCTTGACCTGTAGGTCAACGTCAGACCATTCTTGGTTTCATCTTCAACAAAGAAAGACGGAGGCTTCAGTTTGGGGTAACTAAATCGCAGGTATTCATGAAGATTGTCCAGCCCATTTAAGAAGTCCCGCATGTGACGACCAAGAACTTTTAGGATCCTATCGTACCCGAATTGACCAACGAAATTGACAAATTCAACACCAAAGCTGTCCATAATTGTCTCCAGTGTATCACCAGTGATCTAAAGATAAAAAGAATTTATTGAATTGGAATAATTATTTTAAATTTCTCTAAAACAAAGTTATACATAGATATAAACTTAGCCTCACATAATCTATCTGTCTTTCTATCTATCTAAATATATAATCTTTATACACACAAACACACACATATATATATATATATATATATATATATATATATATATATATATATATATATAATAAGTATATGTAGTAATGTATATATGAATAATCGTTTGTACAGCTTAGAAATGCACATCGTTGAAAAGAAAAAGAAAACTCAGTTATGAACATACTAATGCACGGTGCTATTTTTTTTTTTTTAATTATCGGGCATAAGATATTTGAGCATTTTAATTCTTCATTAAAATGTTTTTATTTTATAGTCCGTTTGTTATATGCCTTTTTTTATTTTTATTAAAATTGATTTATTTATTTGAAAAGCACTCGAAAATACTGATGATATTATTATATAATAGCCAGTGCCGGCTTTAGGTATAGGTGATATAGGCAGCCGCCTAGAGCGGCATTATTTCAAGGAGCGGCAAATTCCAGCAAAATAAAATCAAATCAAAAATATAAAAATTAAAAATAAAATAAATGAATTTGATTCAGATATAATGGAGGATCCTGCTAAATGATCAGATCGTTGTTTTCTTATTCAGCATGATCCAAAGCAGATCGAATTTGAGTCTTGTTTCCAAAAGATGAAAGTGGGAGACAATTTTCTTATTTACACTATACGCGCAAACTGGCTAACGGAGAAACTTTAAAAAGGAAATGGTTGATGTATTCTACGTCAGTAGATAAGGTATATTGTTTTTGTTGCAGAATATATAACAGGAGTGAATCTGCCTTAGCTACACATGGCAGTTGTGACTGGAAAAATATGCCAAGTATATTGCAGCATCATGAAAAATCTCCAGATCATTTAACCAGTTATCATGAGTGGAAAGAACTAAAAATGAGGATAACAAATAATAAAACTATTGATGACGTGAATCAGCGCCTTATAAATCGTGAAGCGAAACACTGGAAGGATGTATTAGAAAGAATAATATCTTTGGTCAGAGTACATGGAGTTCAAAATTTACCTACATCTCATAATGGAAACTTTTGAAATTTGTTGAAGTTATTGCTGACTTTGATCCGGTAATGAAAGAACATATAAGACGTATAAAATCCGATGAAATTCATGACCATTATTTGGGAAAAAATATTCAGAATGATACCATTCAACTGTTGAGTAAGAAGGTAAAACAGAAAGTGATAAATGATCTAAAAATGCAAAATATTACGCAATAGTTCTCGATTGCACACCAGACGCCAGTCACAAAGAACAGAAGACAATGATTGTTAGATTTGTTACAGCAAATGAATCGACAAATGACAAACCTTCAGAAGTTTCCATCAGTGAACACTTCATTGGATTCGCAGAACTTGAAAAATCTACAGGTGCAAGTATGTAGGAAATTTTACTTAAAGAGCTGTCAGATTCAGGCATTTTTCTAAATGATAAGAGGGGACAAAGCTACGATAACGGAGCGAACGTGCGGGGAATACACAATGGTGTCCAAGCAATAGTTAAAGAGCTAAATTGAAGAGCCTTTTATGCCCCATGCAATGCACATTCGTTGAATTTGGTGGTGAATGATGCCGTAAACTGTTCTTTGGAAGCAGTAAGGTTTTTTGAGGTAATTCTAAATATATACACATTTTTTTCTGCATCAACACATCGCTGGAATGAATTGTTAGAATATGTCCAAAAAAAAAAAGAGGCAGCAGGTTTAACTGTTAACAAGTTATACGCAACACGTTGGGAAAGTCGAGTTAATGCCGTGAAGGTAATTCGATACCAAACAGTTAAAATTTACGATGCACTCGTTTCAATTGCTGATGACATTTCCCTTTCTGGACCACGTGGAATCCAGTCCCGTGCAGAAGCTAAGGGAATAGCACAAAAAATGCTCGATTTCAAGTTTATTTGTTCATTAGTGATTTGGTATGATGTTTTATTTGAGATCAATATATCTAGCAAGACATTTCAAGATAAAGATCTTGATTTAAAACAAGCAATTAAGCCTGTTCCATTCTGGACACAGGACGTGTTAGCGCATTTTCTTGTTATGTATCAGTACGTATGTTAGCTTTCAGTAAATATTTGTAAATTTTGGAAATGTTTATAAATTCAATTGTGTAATGCATATATCTGTAAAAAAATATTATAAAGACGTTTTTTTATATTTGAAAAAAAATTATTTTCTCTTAAATCTAACTACAAGTGGTTTGTGGTTACTGAAATAGGACTCATAATTGAAAACATTCGAAATTATAGTCATTTAATCGTCCGAAAACTCCGTCAATTGTTGCATAGCTCTGATACTTTCAATTAAACTCAGAACACAAGCTTACTATTTCATTTGATGAGTTTCTTAATAAATCTTGGTGAAACTACGTGCTGCAGTATTTCGCACCAAATGAATGGGTTATTGAACGTACAAGGTGTATATATAATATATAAGCCCCTTAGTAGCGCTGAAACCCGACCCTCAGAGGTCCTATCGCGAAATGGACTTTTGATGTACACTTGGCAGGCCAAGACCTACAAAATGATATATACATCATGGGTCTAGGACTTATGGTTGTTGAGATATAGGCGCTCTTTATTAATATAGCTTATATAGTAAAAAACGGTACTAAGTCCCCTTTTACGGCCCTCAGAGGTCAGATCGCGAAATGGAAAAAAGTCATTTCTTGGCAGGCCAAGACCTACAAAATGATATATACATCATGGGTCTAGGACTTATGGTTGTTGAGATCTAGGGTGATGACAGACTGACAAAACGGGGACAAAAAAAAATCTATTCAACAATTGAACACAACTAAAACTATGCTCCAGAATTATAGAACAGATGAAGGTTTTGCCAAAGCAGTTACAACAGCTAAATCATTGGCTGAAGAATTTCGTATTGAGTGCAATTTCAATACGGAAATACAAATAAGATCTCGACCGACTAAGAAAGAGACAATTTGACTATGAAGTTTCAGACGATGCAATTCTCGAGCCAGAAATTAATTTCAGAGTAAATTTTTTCAACCAGATATTGGATACCGCAATTCAATCAGGTAATGATCGATTTATGCAGTTAACATCTCATAGCGATTTATTTGGATTTTTGTATGGCATTAAAAAACTGGAGAAATGTGATAAAAGAGAGGTTTTCAAAGATTGCATGGACCTTCGATTAGCTTTAACATCTGAAAACGAAGATTCAGCAGACATTAATGAAACAGAATTGTGCGATTAATTGTTTGATTTATCAAGGAGAATTACAGAAAAATCAAGCCCTATAGTTATATTAGACTATATATGTGGAATGGGCGTGGTTGCCTAGAGTTATATTAGACTATCTATGTGGAATGGGCTTGGTTGCCTAGAGTTATATTAGACTATCTATGTGGAATGGGCTTGGTTGCCTAGAGTTATATTAGACTATCTATGTGGAATGGGCTTGGTTGCCTAGAGTTATATTAGACTATCTATGTGGAATGGGCGTGGTTGCCTAGAGTTATATTAGACTATCTATGTGGAATGGGCGTGGTTGCCTAGAGTTATATTAGACTATCTATGTGGAATGGGCGTGGTTGCCTAGAGTTATATTAGACTATCTATGTGGAATGGGCTTGGTTGCCTATAGTTATATTAGACTATCTATGTGGAATGGGCGTGGTTGCCTAGAGTTATATTAGACTATCTATGCGGAATGGGCTTGATTGCTCTTTTTTCCGAATGTGTACGTGGCATTGCGAATTTCGCTTACACTCCTGATAACAGTGGCGAGTGCAGAGAGAAGCTTTTCGAAGCTCAAACTCATAAAAACATATCTTTGTTCTACCATATCTCAGGATCGTTTGGTTGGTTTAGCTACAATATCTATAGAGAAAACGATTCCAGAAGATTTGGATCTGACCGAAATAATTGAAGAGTTTGCCTCTGCAAAAGCTAGAAAAGCAGATTTTTCTTGAATTCTCTTCAATCTTTTTAACGCTTAATAAACATGACATTTCATTTTTTTTTATTTTCCATCACTTTTTTAACTTAGCCAAAAAAAAAAACTTCCTAAAATATACTACGTATACTTAAAACTCTTTAACTTTTATAAAGTTGCCAAATTTTAAAAATGTTTTATAATAAATAGAATTTATAGAGTTTTCTTAGAAGAATGAAACTAAAAAGGGCGGAATTTTTGTCCTTGCCTATATCACAAAAATGTCTAAGGCCGGCACTGATAATAGCTTTTTAAATATTTAAATGAGTTTTTATAAAAATCTTTAAAAGACCCTGGCTTACATGATTTTTCTTATAGGCTTATGTTTTATTTGTACTGGCTAACTCTAGTATTGGAATCTATCCTTAAACGCAATAAAATGATTTTACACTCATATTTTATATACATGTAATCTAAATTAATAAAAACCATCTGGAAGTAAACCGGCTGAACACATGAAACATTAGATCCTGTTTCGGTTAAGAAACAGAATGTCCGGAAAAAAAATAATATTGTGAACTATTGACTCAGCAAACAGGATGTGCGTAAAAGAAAAAAAGAACTAAACATTATGTTCAATGTTGTCCTCTTTATTCACGTTCTACGATTGTAAAATGTTGTATTAACAAGCCCAATGTTATTGTTACGGGTCCTTATAATGAAGATACTTGTAGAAGGTGTAATAAATCAGACAACACAAATCACGAAGTTAACTCCAGTGAAGTAACATCAAACAATCATTTAATACTTGAACATGAACTGACATAAAGGTAGATCCAGGAGGAGTACAATAGCAAACTGTAAATATGCATCCATCTACATCGATGCCCAAAGCTAGACTCTACTAGAACATGCATCCGCATCCTATGATGCACAGAGCTCGATTGATTATAAAACAAACCATGTGCTCCCAACTGTCGGTTTTATATCCGTCATTTGTACCAAATGCCGTATACACTAAAGCTCCCAATATTTACACTCAAGATGGCGGAATGACGCCATGGATACTGCGGTGGGCGGAGCCTAGCGAATTGCGTCATCAAACTTAAGACTATATTATTTCTCCACATTTCTCCCCTCTACCTAAGCATGATGTAATCATGTAAAACCCAATACTAATACCGACAAAAGGGAAGCCACATGAAACAAAGTTCAATCATAGTCCAAATCAAAATCATCATAACAACAAAATAAATTATACAATGATTAATCAAATCAATATTGCATGGAATTATAAATCAATACATGCAAACAATATAATAAATATCATCAATCATATATGTATGAACATATTGAATAAAATTAAAATTTCTCTTCATTTTTTTTTCTTTTCGTCACTGATATTTATTATTTTATTATATATTTTTTTCTATGTGACTTGTTAATTTTTTTTTCTTCCATGTCACTTGCTTATCTTTTCTTTTCTATTATTTTTTTTTCAGGTGACCTTTTTTTTCATGTCACTAGTTATTCTTCATTTTTTTTTTACGAGTGACTTCTCTTTTTTTTTATCATAATCATCCATTATTATTAAATATCATTATGTCATCATATAAACATATACGTGCAAACATGTCATCATATAAACATATAATACATGTAACATACACATTATGGTGAACCAAATTTCTTACTGCCAGGACATAGTTTGGTTAAGAAAAAATATTAAAATCTCTCCAATTCCCATTAATATTTCTCTCCGTGGTTGGAATGAAACCATAGTTCACTCTTCTACCCTGTTTATAAATCTTACAGTCATTCTTGCAACATCTCAACAAACATGTCCTACATGAACAGTGGTAATGAGGGATAAATTCTGGCTCATTAAAATTTACTACATGTCTGGCATAGGGATTTTTATGGGGATATCTACTGCAATTATTATAAGTTAGACATCTAACTGCGTTAAAATGGTTGTATCGACCAATAGGTGGGTCCTTCCATTCACGGTTTTCTTTTCTTTTATTTTCTTTGCAATACGACCATCTATTTGATTCTCTGGTTTGATCACCATTACGTCCAGATTTCTTGATTTGTACATCAAAATACCTTCTTTGTTTCTTTTGATTTTCACTGGGTACAATGTAGTTTTTGTCTCTTTGACAATAATAGTTAGGGTTCTTTCTTTCTTTCAGTATTATAATTCTTGAGGTTTGGTTATTCATTGATTTAATTTCTCCTCTATGACATTCAGTGGTAAATGGAACCGAATGTTTTGTAATTGTGCTTGTAGCATAAGATTTATGTTGGATTTCTTTATTTACTTGTTTGCTTGCCTTATTATCTTGATTAATTAATTTACCATCTCTATTTCTGGGTATGGTTCTCTTAGTTTGTTTGACATGATTCACGTCTTTATTTCCCATGTGTACAGCCACTGATGATTCCACTTTGTTCAATCTGTTAATTTTATCTTTCAAACTTCCATTAATCTTTGTTTGAGAAGCTGTAACCACATCGACTGATTCTATTCTCTTAACAAGTTTATTTACAATCCTCTCTATTGCGTCTACCCTAATTGGTAGGTCTTCCAATGTAGTGCGAGTCTTTGATTTGGTACGTAGGTCATTTTCCCTGTCTAAAATCAATTTATTCAGTTCTGCCTGTATTTTTTCCTTCTCTGACTTGAGACGTTTATTTTCCAATTTTAATTCCTCATTTTCTTCACGTATGCTATATATATCATGTTTATCATCATCAGTCTGCATTAATCTAGTAACATTGCACATATGTTCCTCGCTTATCTTCTCAACTTCATAAAATCCTTCCATCAGTTTGTCATTGTCTATTAACACGGGCGATTTTTTCTGCTCTTCATTTTTTGTCTCTCTATAATTTTGTTTGAAAAAATTTCTTCAGTAAAATTACCTAGCTTGGAGGATGGGGTCATTTTATCGCCCTCCACACTGACTCCAGGGGTAGCTGACATATCAAGCTCTAAACGCCTTTTTTCCTTCGCGATTTCTGCCTTCCTCATTTCCCGTTCTGCGGCTCTTTCTTCCCTCTCTCTCTGTTCCTTTTCCTTTCTTTCTTCCCTCTCTCTCTGTTTTTCTTCCCTCTCTCTCTGTTTTTCTTCCTCCACTCTCTCTCTCTCTCTACAGATACCCAGGTTTGTAACTCTCGGCCTGTAAGGCCAAGTGCTTTACCAGCTTCAACAATATTTAAAATTGATGACATAGCAATAACCAAAACCAATTATAACTAATAAGTGAAAATGTTTGATACTATATATCATACACAAAAAAAATATTCTATTATGTCATCAACATACAAATACTAACAAAATGAATACAATATTCCTTTTCAAAAACCAGCAAATTAAATGTTTCGGCTGCTCAGGGTGGACCCTATTTTAACCTCTACTGTATTAAATACAGAATTCCACCAAGAACAACAAACAAATAAATACACCAGATTTCAATATTCTAGTAATAAATATATATAAAAAAATATGCCAACTTACATATAAAGAAATACACAATAGTAAATTCTGTTCCTTGACTTCGATGGTTGATCCTCGGTGATCCCGGTCCGCGATGTTCGATGTGGGGTTGACTAACACACGGGTTGATCCTTGGTGATCCCTGTCCGCGATGTTCGATGATCCCTTGTTGATCCTCGGTGATCCTATGGTGGGGTCCTCTGACGATGAGGAGGTAATTCCCAGCCACACGGTAACGTCGGCCCCGTCAGTACACAGCAACTCTGGCCACTTTAAGCAGTAAAGTTGGCCACTTCAGCAACAGCAAGGTTGGCCTCTTCAGCAAACGGCAAGGTTGGCCTCTTCAGCAAACAGTAGGGTTGGCCACCTCAGCAAACAGTAACGTTGGCCACTTCAGCAAACAATGGGGTTGGCCACTTCAGTAAACAGTAACGTCGGCCACTTCAGCAAACAATAGGGTTGGCCACTTCAGCAAACAGTAACGTTGGCCACTTCAGCAAACAATGGGGTTGGCCACTTCAGCAAACAGTAACGTCGGCCACTTCAGCAAACAATAGGGTTGGCCACTTCAGCAAACAGTAACGTCGGCCACTTCAGCAAACAATAGGGTTGGCCACTTCAGCAAACAGTAACGTTGGCCACTTCAGCAAACAATAGGGTTGGCCACTTCAGCAAACAGTAACGTTGGCCACTTCAGCAAACAATAGGGTTGGCCACTTCAGCAAACAGTAACGTCGGCCACTTCAGCAAACAATAGGGTTGGCCACTTCAGCAAACAGTAACGTTGGCCACTTCAGCAACAATTGGGTTTGCCACTTCAGCAAACAGTAACGTTGGCCACTTCAGCAAACAATAGGGTTGGCCACTTCAGCAAACAGTAACGTCGGCCACTTCAGCAAACAATAGGGTTGGCCACTTCAGCAAACAGTAACGTTGGCCACTTCAGCAAACAGTAACGTTGGCCACTTCAGCAAACAGTAACGTTGGCCACTTTAGCAAACAATAGGGTTGGCCACTTCAGCAAACAGTAACGTTGGCCACTTCAGAACACAGTTTTCACGGCGCGCACCCAGGGTGGTGGCCGCCACGTAATTCACCGATGAATACTTAACCGGTAATTACAACGAGTCTTAATGTATTCACTCCGCTGCTCCTGAATCCAGCTAAGTCAGTCAGTTCGACGTCGGAGGTGCCAAATATATGTTACGTACTCCAAATAGTATTGAGTACTCCGTCGGAGGTGCCAAATATATGTTACGTACTCCAAATAGTATTGAGTACTCCGTCGGAGGTGCCAAATATATGTTACGTACTCCAAATAGTATTGAGTACTCCGTCGGAGGTGCCAAATATATGTTACGTACTCCAAATAGTATTGAGTACTCCGTCGGAGGTGCCAAATATATGTTACGGGTCCTTATAATGGCCACTTGTAGAAGGTGTAATAAATCAGACAACACAAATCACGAAGTTAACTCCAGTGAAGTAACATCAAACAATCATTTAATACTTGAACATGAACTGACATAAAGGTAGATCCAGGAGGAGTACAATAGCAAACTGTAAATATGCATCCATCTACATCGATGCCCAAAGCTAGACTCTACTAGAACATGCATCCGCATCCTATGATGCACAGAGCTCGATTGATTATAAAACAAACCATGTGCTCCCAACTGTCGGTTTTATATACGTCATTTGTACCAAATGACGTATACACTAAAGCTCCCAATATTTACACTCAAGATGGCGGAATGACGCCATGGATACTGCGGTGGGCGGAGCCTAGCGAATTGCGTCATCAAACTTAAGACAATATTATTTCTCCACAGTTATTAAACAGTGTTTTCAAACTTGTGCAGTTTACAATCTCCTATGACAAATGTTTCGTTTTCGCAACTCACTATGACAACTGGTTTTTGTTTTCGCGACCATTCTGCTTACACGAGTGCTAAATAAAAACCAGCGTGTGAGCTAAATATAGTCTAGTGTATCGACAAAATACAAACTAGTGGGTTAGGCTATATATATTCAAACTAGTGTGTAAGCTAAATAAAAATTAGTGTATGAGCTGAATTCAAATCAGTACCTTAACTAAAACAGACTGTGTTCAGCTAGATACAAGCTAAAATGTAAGCTAAATAAAAAAAAACTTGTGTGAGAACTAAATACAAACTAGTACTATTAGTACGGAATAAGTACACAGTAAATAGTAATTACAGAAAACAAGAACAAAGTAATTGGTGAATACACCTGAATACAAATTACAATGTAAACAGAAAGTAAACTTTAAGTACACAGCAATCATTAATACTACCTTAGCAGCTGCTGTAGCTATGTCCACCATAATATTCTCACTGTATATATTGTGGGTAGCAAAGCCATTGATTGCCAGGTTTGATTCTTTACGTATTTTTTCCCAGGTTTCCTCGCCATATTTTGTTTTAAGAAAATCAGCGGCAGATTGCAGCAGTAAACCGTACATTGTAAAATAGTTTTTTAATAGCAGTACATTGTAATTTAATCATTTAGCTACAGTAATTTGTAATAGCTCGACTCAGCTGTTAAGCTCAGAATATAGTACACTTCGTCTCTTGAACCTTTCGCTTACAAGATGTATCCCTAGAGTTGAAGGGAGCTTGCGAAAACTGAATATTTTATCCAGCAGCTTGTTGTAGAATATATTCTATGGTTAGGTGAAAAAATTATCCTGTGTATAACTGCAGACTTTAGATGTAGACCTAATATCTGAAAACTTGATCCTGGGGATAACTTAAGTTTTTATCCTTAAGAAAACGACTTTGTCCCGAGTGTAACTGAGAACCTGAATCTACAGATAACTGAAGACTCCATTCCATGAAGTAGGTAGCTTGAGGGATTGTGTACAAGTTGCTGTTGCTTTACTATTTCGTCTGGAGATTATACGTAGCTCAGGATTTTTTAAATACAACAATTTGTATGATTAAATCACAATCAGTTGATACAAAATGCTGTTTACAGTTACTCTGAAACGAAAGAAAAAATTCATTATTCATTAGTATTGCAGATAGAAAATGTCTTTTTAATCTTAGGATTTTCTATATATATGTAACTATAGCTCTTTTTAATTTCTATATGTCTTAGCTCTTCTCTCTCCTGTCTAATTTTCTGTTTGGTCGCTTTAGTCTTTCCACTTACTGTCTTACCTCAATTTTCTATAATTTCTCTCTTCGTAATTTGGACGGATTAACTTCAAATATTTGGAGTAGTACACTGACTTAAATATTACTGAAGTGCAACAATGTCTTCCTTCATAATTACAGTTAATTGCGACCTTAATTGAAGAGCCTTGTCAATGGCATATCAAAATGTTCGAGTCTAATGCCTTTCCCCAATTGTCTAAAGTTGGTCGGACCCGGCCCACGGGAAATCACAAATGCTCTGTATGCAGTACCCCGTGACGAGTGACCTGTGGCGCAACTAAACCAAACTTTCGTGTGGGGGTGGGCAAAAAAAATCACTTGTATTAAACATCATGAGATACAACTTACTTACATGTGACTAATTTTGGTCTAATCTTTTAATTTTTTTTATTTCGGGGGGGGGGGGGGGGGCAAAATGCCCCCAATGCCCCCCCCCCACCTTGTTGCGCCACCGCGAGTGACCACTGAACGGTGCTACAAAGGATCTCACTCCCCTTCTTAAGTGGCTTAGGTATCATTGTCCCGGCTCTGAGGCTATAGCTAAATACTCTGTAAGTGAGACAAAAACCCAAACGGTCGAGCCTAGCTCACGAGTAATTCTGACCGTTTATCATTGAAAACCAAAACGTTACTACCACTGGAATTCTATCTATTTTAATTTACGAAAGAGTTATAATTAATTGTAAAAGATATATTAAACATTAGCATATATGGCTATTGGATTAGTTATTTAGACCAGTTTGCTGACATGTGTCAAACTTTTGTTTTTCCTGGAATGTAGGTTCTAAACTCATGACACGTGACAAAACTTCTTTCCTCCATCCCTGTCTAATTTTGTCAGACGAAGCCCCAATCCCACACACATACACACACACAATACACAGTAGGATCAAAGATTTTGTAGGATTATTTTTTTTCCAAATCTAATTCATAAATCATCTATAATCATAATAGCGGTCTCAAGTCTTTCTGTCTGCATAAAATCGAAAGAAAAAATGAAGTATACTGTTTGCTAAAATTTTAATTGACGCTTGTTGCCAGCGTCTTGATATTAGTTTTTAAAAAAACCTACAGTTTTAAATATTTATATGGTTTTAATATAGAAACGCTATTGTCTTAAATATTGTCTTAAAGAAAAGTGTTTTATAATGCACAAAATCAAAACATATAGCGAACAATTTCTAAATGGCTTAAACATTTTAAAAAATGGTATAATAAATTCTGTGGAGCAGTGTTGTCTAATTCTGTAATTCTTTTTGCTCTACGATCTAATAATGCTATTTTGGTAGTTAACATTATACATTTTGTTTTCATTTCGCTCTTAAAACATGTAATTCTATTTGCTAGAAAATCTTGTAATTCTATTTGCTAGAATATCTTGTAATTCTATTTGCTAGAATATCTTGTAATTCTATTTGCTAGAATATCTTCCAATTCTATTGGCTAGAATATCTTGTAATTCTATTTGCTAGAATATCTTGTAATTCTATTTGCTAGAATATCTTGTAATTCTATTTGCTAGAATATCTTCCAATTCTATTTGCTAGAATATCTTGTAATTCTATTTGCTAGAATATCTTGTAATTCTATTTGCTAGAATATCTTGTAATTCTGTTTGATAGAATATCTTCCAATCTATTTGTTAGAATATCTTGTAATTCTATTTGCTAGAATATCTTGTAATTCTATTTGCTAGAATATCTTGTAATTCTATTTGCTAGAATATCTTCCAATTCTATTTGCTAGAATATCTTGTAATTCTATTTGCTAGAATATCTTGTAATTCTATTTGCTAGAATATCTTGTAATTCTATTTGCTAGAATATCTTCCAATTCTATTTGCTAGAATATCTTCCAATTCTATTTGCTAGAACATCTTATTCCTTACAACATTTAGACTACTCATCCATTTATCTAGATGAGCTGTGTCAAGACATCACTTAATGCTGTGTACCTCACTACAAAGCTGTTTATTCTTGTCTGGTTCTTGATAAAAAACAAAACTATCTTTCTAGCTTGTCCTGTGTGCAGATCTCCTGTCCATGTCTACTTAAATTTTTATGTGCGTTTGTATACATCTCAACCTTTGGGATGTTTATGTAACAAATAGTCAATGCAATATAATTAATCCAACTCAAATCATGAAATGCGTAATGATTAACTAGTCAACACGTGAGGTATCATGAGAAACTATTTCATTTAATGTATTCAATACAGCTTAACTAGTAAATGTGTAATGAACAATCAAATTTCTTGGAATTCAAGGATAGAAATGAGGGGTTGAGACAAGGTGAAAATTAACGACAAAAACGTGCGCAAATAAGTAAATTGAAACGGAATGTGGTGAGAACTACTGTATTTAAATAGTTTTTGTAAGAAAAATGTTAAGATAGCAGAACTTCCTGATGACTTGAAAGAGAAGTTATTTGAATTTGTGGTGGACATAAATTTTTAATATCAATGGCGTCGTTCTTTGGATAAATTATTCTTTTTTAGGGCTGCCTCAGACTATTTGTATATAAATATTTGCACAATGCGCACAGATTCCACATCAATATCCTCCTGTTTTTTTCAATCAGTCATAGCGCCAGTGTGGACAACTTAATTATCATGTTGAAAGTCAAGAAGCGCATAAAAACTCACATAATGAGCAATTTAGTTTTAAATATGATAATGATGAATGCTGTTGTTATCAAGAAATGAACAATCGTTCTAAGATGTCAAGGATACAGAGGCTAATAGAGTTATAATGCTGGAAATAGACAATTATTATTACAATTTCAATGAGCTATACGTTTATAATGGACATGATGTTAAACATCAAATACTTAAAAAAAAGATTGCACTGTAGTATTTCAAAATCTTTAATAACAAAAAAAAAAAGACATCAGCAAACATGAGTGTTTCTCGTACTTATCAACCATACGTTGAAAATCGCAAGATAATATACAACAAAATAACGAGTTATCCGGTAGATACATTAAAGTGAACGCAAGTTTTAGGAAATTAGCCAGGTGTTTCCACTTTTACATTTTTTTATATCTCTTCGTATTGCAAATAGTTAGTAGCCATGTTTACTAGACGTTTGATTAGCACTAACATTTTTACTAGACATTTGATTAGCACTAACATTTTTACTAGACATTTTATTAGCACCAACAAGTTAAATAGACGTTTGATTAGCACCAACATGTTTACTAGACGTTTGATTAGCACCAACATGTTAACTAGACATTTGATTAGCACCAACATGTTAACTAGACATTTGATTAGCACCAACATTTTTACTAGACATTTTATTAGCACCAACAAGTTAAATAAACGTTTGATTAGCACCAACATGTTTACTAGACGTTTGATTAGCACCATCATATTTACTAGACATTTGATTAGCACCAACATGTCAACTAGACATTTGATTAGCACCAACATGTTAACTAGACATTTGATTAGCACTAACATTTTTACTAGACATTTTATTAGCACCAACAAGTTAAATAGACGTTTGATTAGCACCAACATGTTAACTAGACATTTGATTAGCACCAACATGTTAACTAGACATTTGAATAGCACTAACATTTTTACTAGACATTTTATTAGCACCAACAAGTTAAAAAGACGTTTGATTAGCACCAACATGTTTACTAGACGTTTGATTAGCACCATCATATTTACTAGACATTTGATTAGCACCAACATGTTAACTAGACGTTTGATTAGCTATACTGAGACATATGTTGTTAGCATGGCTGCTAGAGGCATTCTATTGAGACATATTTTTTTGAATACCGAATACATATTTACAGTGTAATTTAATGATATATAACAACATTTCAAATGTGCACTATCCTGCTACTTTCAGAGGTGCACTACCATTTTAAAATTTTTGATTTGGACGCATTTCAAATTTTGGCTCTCATGCAATGATTTATTGTTGTTTTTAGAATTGAAATGTTCGCCGTTAATTTGAAAAAAAAATGCTTCGTCTTTAATGTTGTTAGTATAGACGTTTTGTCTCATAAAAAGACATAACCGTTTTTGTTTATTTGTTCTCATATTTTCTTTTTATCTTAATTCATCTGCTTATTTAATTCATTACAATTGTAAATAAGTCATTTTTTTTCATTAGTTTAACTAGTGTTTACACTCTTTAGAGTTAAATTTGAGAGTTCATAACAACAGAGTGAAAGAAGAAAAAAATTGCATTCTTCGTTGTCTAATTAACTAATATTCAACAAACTCTTTTGACTAAGCCATGAAGAGATCATTAAAGTGTGTTATGAAATTAATGAAAAAAATAAGTCTACGAGGTATTTGTTGGCCATGAAGTATGCGAAGAAGTTCACCTTTAGACAACATTTACAATTTTTTTTTTAAAGCTTAAGTTGAAGCCTTCTTCAAAAAAATTACTCTCGGTGATGCAGCAAAATGTCTACTAACAGCTAATATAGTAATGATAATCAATGGCCGCGGTTTCATAAACTGAAAGTTTGGCTAGATATTTTTAACAAAAAAACTGCCAAAACTTATTAAGAGAACTACAAAACTACCGCCAGTGTAGTAAAGTAGAAAATTTTAATCACAACGTTAACTCACTCCAGGGTCTACATTTGTGAGCAAGGGGGCACAGTTTACAAAGATAAAGTAGCACAGTTTACAAAGATAAAGTAGCACAGTTTACAAAGATAAAGTAGCACAGTTTACAAAGATAAGGTATAACAGTTTTTAAGATATATTCTTAACTAATAAAGTCATCTTTTCTGTCAATAAAAAAGACATTTTACTTCAAAACTGAAACGTTTATTTGGTCTGTAGTCAACTTGTGGCCTAAGACTCCCCCCCCCCACCCCCTCACACACACACTTAATAAATACAGATACCATTTAATTTCACATATTTGCTCATAGTCCGGTCCCCTTGGTAAAATTTACGATGCTAGAGTGGACCGTGGTCCTAAAAATCTGCCAACCACTGGGTTAAATACATGTTGTATTATACTTTTAATAGACTTAGTCTATACAGGCTATACAGTCTATACAGGCTATACAGACTATACAGGCTATAAGTATATACAGTCTATACAGGCTATACAGTCTATACATTCTATGCAGGCTATACAGTCTATACAGGCTATACAGTATATACAGTCTATACAGGCTATACATTCTATAGAGACTATACAGTCAATACATTCTATACAGGCTATACATTCTATACAGACTATACAGTCAATACATTCTATACAGGCTATACAGTATATAGGCTATACAGTCTATACAGTATATACAGTCTATAAGGTTATACAGACTTTACAGGCTATACAGTCTATACTGTCTATACAGGCTATACATTCTATAAAGGCTATACATTCTATACAGGCTATAAGGCTATACAGTATATAGGCTATACAGTCTATACAGTATATACAGTCTATACAGTTTATACAGACTTTACAGGCTATACAGTCTATACTGTCTATACAGTCTTTACAGGCTATACAGTCTATACAGGCTATACAGTCTATACATTCTATACAGGCCATACAGTCTATACAGGCTATACAGTATATACAGTATATACAGGCTATACATTCTATACAGGCTATACAGTATATACAGTATATACAGGCTATACAGTATATACAGTATATACAGGCTATACTGTCTATACAGGCTATACAGTATATACAGTCTATACAGGCTATACATTCTATACAGGCTATACAGTCAATACATTCTATACAGGCTATACAGTCTACACAGGCTATACAATCATTACAGTCCTTTCAAGCTATACAGTCTATGCAGGTTATACATGCTATACAGTCTATACAAGATATATAGGCTATGCAGTCTTTACAGTCTATACAGTATATACAGGCTATTCAGACAATACAGGATATAACCGTCTATACAGGCTATACAGTCCATACAGGCTATATGTTTTACTTCATCACTGGCACTGTCCTCTAGCAAAGAAAAAATCAAACATGATCTTCACTCACCCTGACACAAGGTCTGATAGTGGAGGGGGGGTTAGGTTTGCCCACTTCGATGTTATTCCGATCAATTTGTGTTAGATATTAGGTCATGACATACATTGGAAATGATATTGACTTAAGAAGGTGCCAGGACCCATTTTAACCTCTTTCAGCCAGTAAAATAATCACAATAGAATGATAAAACGAATTTTCCTGTAACTAATCCTTATGCGTTACACAGTTAAACACATCTCTACACGTTACTGAAGTAAAAACATCTCTACAAGCTACTGAAGTAAATAATCTCTACATGCTACTGAAGTAAATAATCTCTACATACTACTGAAGTAAAAACATCTCTACATGTTACTGAAGTAAATACATCTCTACATGCTACTGACGTAAATAAATCTCTACATGCTACTGAAGTAAATAAATCTCTACATGCTACTGAAGTAAATACATCTCTACATGTTACTGAAGTAAATACCTCTCTACACGTTACTGAAGTAAATAAATCTCTACATGCTACTGAAGTAAATACGTCTCTGCATGCTACTGAATTAAATATATCTCTACATGCTACTGAAGTAAATATATCTCTATATGTTACTGAAGTAAATACCGCTCTACATGCTACTCAAGTAAATACATCTCTACATGTTACTGAAGTAAATACCTCTCTACACGTTACTGAAGTAAATATATCTCTACATGCTACTGAAATACTATAACGAATTTAAATCGTTACTGAAGTCCTTTATGGACTTCGATCGTTGCTGATGTGCAGGCTACTTGATAAAAACAACATACAGAAGGGGAAAAAATGTTATAAAATGATGTATTTCTTAACAAAACACTCGCGTACCAATGACAAGCAATCAGAAACAAAGTGAAAGTAAATTGGGCTTTCCCTTCCATTTCCACAGGAAGTCATCTCATCAAATGATTTTTTTTTTATCTGGTGACCCAGAACATTAGCTTAAGGTAAAGTAAAATTTAGTCTGGTGGATTAGATGTGATGGTTTATGTGTAGTTTAGAACAGTGGTCCCCAACCCCTGGGCCGCAGACCAGTACCGGTCCGTGGATCAAATGGTACCGGGCCGCTAAATAAACGTTAAATTATTTCCTTTTTATTTATTGTAGTGTATTTTCTCAGGTTGGTGCGATTTTTCAAGGACGAGATTTTAAATGGTATCTGAGTTGCTGTGAGTGACAGTAACATTGTAAATCAAAGTAATCTAAAATATAAATAATCAAGTCCCCATCTCTTCCCTTTGTGGGTCGCGATGAAATTATTAAACGTCGACCGCTCCGCGGCGAGAAAAAGGTTGGGGACCTCTGGTTTAGATGATCCATGTTAGTTTTGAGGTTCTATAAATTTGTGATGAGAGTTTAAATAGTTTTTGTGTTATTGTCATGCTTCATTTGTAGCTTTGTATTGCTTTGTATTGCTAAATGTGAATGAACGTCTCTTAGCTAACGGAAAGTTCAATTGCATGCGCAAAAAGTTAATAAAAAATCAATGTCTATTATAACAGTCGAATGACGAAATTTATTTGAGAATAATTATAAAATATTAATGTTAGTAGTAATTACTAATCTTCACTTTTTATTGTAAATAAATGTATATATTTTTTACTTAATATATATATATATATATATATATATATATATATATATATATATACAAATATGGTGTGTGAAATCATATTAGAAAGACTATATAGGCCTGACTATATAGGCCTGACTATTGGACTGGACTTTGATCTGTGCAGATGTCAAACCTAAGCTAACTCAGCCACAATGAATGGTCGTCTGTCTGGCATGCAGAAACGACTCTTAGACAGACATCCAAAGGTAACATTTCTGAACTGTGATGTTCACTCTCTCAACCTGGCAGCTCTTCAGTCTGCTGAGATAGATCCACTAATGTCACCTTTTTCGGAACTGTACATGAATTATTGAACTTTTTTTTTCAATTCACCCCAGAGATGGGCCAAACTGAAAGAAGCTGGAGCCGGGAATCTAAAAAAGGTAGTACAAGGTGGTTTTCAAGAGAAGTATCTACGTCGTCAGTTTCCTTGCATCTTGACAAAAGCTGTTGGAGAGACTTTCTGAATCAACAACAGAAAGAATGGATACTAGAAGTAGAGCACAGAATCTTCATGCAGTGGAAAATTATGAATATTTGCGTATCTGGAACTCAGGCCAAATCTCCTGCGCCCAATCAATATAGTTCAGAAGAAACTACAAAAGTCTGGACTGCACATACGGGAAGCTGCTGAAGAAATTAAAACCATTTCATGCTTTCTGCAAAATGATGAGAAACAGTAAAAACTCACACAATCCATCGAAAAAGCAAAAAAGCCATTGAATGTTATGGATTTCCTGTAAGCAAAACAACCAGAAGAAAGAAAAGACTTAATGGGGAGTTCTGATGTAGGACTGTCAATAGAACTGCATTTAAAACGTGTTGCGACAGAATAGCTGGGCAGACTTCACATGGAGATGAAGGACATATTCCAAAGGCTGGAAAACCATGTGGACACCTTTGGGTTTCTTCTTGAACAAGACAATTGTTGGAGTCTATTTAGAACAGAAACTTTGAAGCCTTCCATTCCTTCCAGTGTGATAGGACCAAATAATATTATGCTTTTATGAACATATATGCATTTATAATGACACTTCTGAGCTTGTTTTTTTCCCTTTAAATTCTGTCATCCGGCATTCAACATATGTTTTAGTGTCTGAACATCTATTACATTCACTCAAATAGCAGTTCAAGTACGGTTCACAAAATGAATTTACAAAAAAATCATTTGGTTTTTGTAAATCAGGCTGCAACTTTTAACCTCCTATTAACAGCATTTCAAAGTTTTCGTGATATACACACCAACAAACTGTGTGATTTTTCTCATACATTGGTACGATATGTTTAGGACGAAAATGGGCAAACTTTGATTTACCTATTTTCAGATCAAGATATGTGTTTTTAAATTGCTTATACAACTTCCACAACACTCATTGTAAGAATTTTCTTTTGTATCTTCTCTTTTATATTATTATTGACCACAATTACATAGACTTTAGATCCAGGCATTTGACGGGATATGGTGTCAGCATTATAAAAACTTATAACTCTTTCTTCTAAAGCAGATATATCATCTTTTTTTTAGCTTTTTCATCCCTACTGTTATCCAAAGCTTCCTTTCCAAGTTTTTCACTACAACAATATTTTTCTAGGGCTTTTTGGAAGAGTTGTTTTGACTTTTCTAATTGCTTTGCCAAGTGATTGTGGTGTTAAAAGCTTTTAATCGTTTTTCTTCGACAAATTCCATTTTTATCGCGATGCTATTTGTTGAATTATATTCTTTTCTCGACATTACTGCAATTTTTCTGCACTCAATTTTGCCCTGTACAAATTCATCATTTCTGTTGCACTTTTAGGTGGCATAATAAATAATACGGCAGCAATGAAACACTGAAAAGATGTTGCATTAGTTACGCTAGTTATGTTGCGTCAATTACATGAATTGCTATTCATCACACGAACCCTCAAGCTTTTAAGTTTTTGATTCGGTGAATAAAAAAGTAAGATAAAAATAATTTTTAGAAAAATCTTTATGATTTGTTAACATACTTTCAAAGAATAGCATAAAATGTATATTGAATACGTTTTCTTCTGTATTATCACCCAAAATTAAATGTTTTTATTTAAAAAAAAGTATTTTTAATTGTAAAACAATAGAAAAAAAACCGAAAATATAAAACTACCTTGATTTATTTGAAGTAGCATTAGCCAGGCTTGCGGAGCCGCCATATTTTTTTTTCGGCTTCGGCTCCGGCTCCCACAAATTTGACGGCTCCGGCTCCCTATTAAGATAGTATCACACAAAACAAATATTGTATTAATTGCTCAACGCTAACATGCCGCTGATAAAAAGTTATGCAAATTTTGCTGCGTTCACCCCCATAGTCAGGAACTTGAAAAATATACGCATTGTCGGTTTTACTAAAAACAAACCATTTCAGTGCATCCAGAAACGTGTCATTATTTTTTTTATCGAGGTTTCACTAGTCGCCATGTTCATAAGTACTAAAAAGTTATTTCAATGATCAAATTAGTCAATAGTAAAATGATACATTATTTAAATTTTTTCAAAGACTTTTGTATTTATATTTATTATTTATAAATTCGAAGTGGCTATTCGGACCCGGGCAGGCCCGTAGCCAGGAATATTGCATTCGGGGGGGGGAATTTTCGGGGGGGGGGCGAAGAAATTTTTTTCGGCCGGGGTGGGGGGGGGGGTGCGCAGAACTGAACCTGGGGTATAGGGGCGGATCTAGACAACTTTGACGGGGGGGGGGACAAAACTTTGACCGGGGGGAGGGGTGAAACTGTTTACATTGTTGAAAATTAGTCTTTGAACAAAAAATATTTTGGGGGTGGGGGAGATAAATGCCACCCCCGGCCCCTTCCCCTAATTCCGCTCCTGGTGGGGTAGAAGAAATGTTCAAGGGGGGGGGGCGAAGATGGAGGCGCGTAGCGCCGAAAGCTTTCGAACGGAGAGGAGGGGTTTGGGGAGAGGACCTCATGAGTCCCCACCCCAAGAAATTGTTTACATTTCCATATCATGAATGGTGAATTTTAGTACCGATTGTTTAGCTATTAATTAGAAATATATAATTTTAACTACGTTTCAATAATGCATGTCATGTTGCAGTTTTGTTAAAAATAATTTAAATAGTAAAGAGTTTTAATGATAAAAATATATTGAGGCTGAGCAACTTCTGATTCCTGTTATAAATATATTGACCATTTTTTTGCTACACAATTGTTACATAAGAGATACCTGATTTATATCATTATACTGTGGAATTCATCAATATTCAAGTCTGTGAGACTTACTTCTATTATTACCTTTTTTATTTTTTACCACTATTAGTACTAAATGTTATATTTAGTGGAACGATTTTCATTGTAATAAAAAACATAGCTTCAAAGAAGCACAATTTTTGTTGACTTTAGAAAAAAAAATTCTGTTCCAAAAACAAATTTTTAGTCAAAATCCATATAACTTTTAATTGCATTAAAAATCCCGCATAAACAATACTTTACATAATATGTGTGCGTGTGTGTTTCATTCAGTAAAAAAGAAGTCAACAAGAGATTTCCGATTGAAGTTAATGGCTGGGCTATCTGTTCAGAAAATGTTTCCATAACGGTGTCACTCCAAAGTACCAAACATAAAGGTGTCACTCCAAAGTACCAAACATAAAGGCGTTACTCCAAAGTACCAAGCCTTGAAGTAAAAAAGAATGATGGTCGATCCAAGTTTAAGGAAACGAATACTATTTTTTTTAATGGTATCCAAGAGAGAGGTGAAGTATTGTCGTGACTGTTAGCTATTTTGGTAATTTAAGTAAACAAAGTTTTGGTACATATTGATGCATAATTACTGTGCACAATGCTATAGAATATAGTATATTAGTGTGCCCAATGCAATGGTAAACAGTATATTAGTGTGCCCAATGATGTGGTATATAATATATTAGTGTGCCCAGTGCTATGGTGTTTAGTAAATTAGTGTGCCCAATGATGTGGTATATAGTATATTAGTGTGCCCAATGATGTGGTATATAGTATATTAGTGTGCCCAATGATGTGGTATACAGTATATTAGTGTGCCCAATGCTATGGTATATAGTATATTAGTGTGCCCAATGATGTGGTATATAGTATAATAGTGTGCCCAATAATGTGGTATATAGTATATTAGTGTGCCCAATGATGTGGTATATAGTATATTAGTGTGCCCAATGCTATGGCATATAGTATATTAGTGTACTCAATGCTATGGTATAAAGTAAGATAGCGTACACGATTGTATGTTAAATAGTAAAGCATTAAAAAGCTATAGTGCACTATTTTATGGTAAATAACAACTTTGTCATAATGCAATTGTAGCCAGTGAAACATTAATATTTCACTCAAGGCTATACAACATAGTAAATTATTACTATACTTGTGTATAAAATGCTATGGTACATAGTATAGCATTTCTAAAATTGTGTACAAAATGTTATGGTACATAGTAAACTAGTGCACCAAATGCTATTTGGGGAGAATGGACTCTTTCTAGTAAAAAGTAAATATGAACCACATTAGATTAAATTAGTGTCTTTAGGGTGTATTATTATAAAAAAAACATACCTTTACTTTAGATATTATCACTCCTGTACATCGCAAGTAGCAGATAATTAGATGTATACACTGGCTGAGATAGATAACTTTATAATTCAGATGAAAACACGTCACTCCCTTAGAAAGAAATGTTAAAAGTTCCTCTCGCTTCTTCATCCTGAGATGGAACACAGGCGGTACACACGAGACAAAGTATTATGTTCTATTCACACTGCTCACCACAGAACAACTCTCCATCTCTCTCCTCTCTCACATCCTCTCTTTCTCGCGTGCGCACTCACATTCTCTCTCTCTCTCTCTCTCTCTCTAGCTCTTTTTTTCTTCTTCCAGATTTAGTTCTATTGGACTAGACAACGTCAAGCTGGGCAATATCACCCACATCTGCCATGACAGTAAACTGAAATCATTTTACTTTAAGCTCCATATTCAACTTGTTTTTTATATAAACGTCTCAACACTTACACATTTAAAGAATTGAATTTAAAACGATTTCTATTAATACTAAATTTTACATTTGATAAGAACAGAAACCGAATTGATGTGTACAAACACTGTATTTGAGACTTGTATTAACATTGTCTGACATTGTATTACTAGGACAAATTATTGTTAGCTGATAGAACTAATATTCTTAGTGTATACAAAAAGAAAAAAAAGAATATAGCTAACAATGATTTTCTTGTAATAGATCCTGACAATTTTCACATGTAGTCCCATTCTATGGTGAAGACTGAAGAGTACTTTGTAAGTATTTGAGCAGTGGTCCCCAACCTTTTTCTCGCCGCAGACCGTTCAACCTGGAGTGATAACACAGGGCAACAAAAAAAATATTTTTTTGAAAATCGTCCAGGGTTTTCCAGTTGAATGAGACTAATTTTGATGTTCTGAGTCCAAAAATGACACTGGTTTCGCTCAATCAGGTCAGGATTTTTTGCTACTGGAATTTTTAAAAAATCGTTTTTTTTTTTTGTAAAAAAAAACAACACATTTTTGCGGATCATCAGCTGATAAACCCCTGACGATTTTTTCCGTTTTACTCAAGAAATAAAAGTCAACGTATTCAAATTCATTCAGTTTTTATTTATCCACCAAATTTGATAAGCATTAATTATCATAATATTAGTATAACAATGAGCGTTACGTGAAAAAAAAGTTCAGAGTTCAAGGCATAAATCGGCGTTTCCTCGATTTCTGTGTGTGAGCAGCTGCTGGGTTGTCTCTCTTCAATGACCAGCAGTAGTCCGCCAGCATGACTGCGTCCCACCTCCCCTGATACCTTTCCTCCATTTGGCGGATGTCCTGATGGAACCTTTCTCCCTGCTCATCGCTCATCGTCCCAAGGTTTTCAGGAAACTTCTCCATGTGTGAGAATAGGAAGTGCATCTTTATACTCAACAAACACCCGAGTTTTTGAAAGTCATCTATCATGCTGCTTATGAGTCTGGCATGGTTTGCTGCATTTATGTTCCCAAGGAAGTTGTTCACCACCTGCACAAACGATTGCCAGGCGGCGCACTCAAGCGTGTTCATGGAGTTTTGGAACTCTGTGTCCTTTATGAGCTGCCGTATCTGTGGGCCGTCGAAAATGCCGGCCTTCAGTTTCTCAATGGTCAGTTGAGGAAATGCTAGGCACATGTAGTTGAAGCACCTCCCATCCTTGTCCAGAGCGCGCGTAAACTGTTTTATTATCCCAAGATTCATGTGTAGCGGTGGGATCAATATCTTCTCCCGGTCAACAAGAGGTTCGTTTATGATGTTTCTCGCCCCAGGTACTAACTGCTCTCGCGGCGGCCATTCTTTCTTTACATAGTGCTGGGCTCTGTCACGACTGTCCCACATTATATAAAGCATGGGTACTTCGTGAACCAGGACTGCTGACCAAGTAGAAAGTTCACCGTCTTCAAATAGACGCAGATGATCCATTGGTGCTGCTCATATTGGATTTTGTCGAGCACATAGTTCACTGCTTCATATTTCTCTTAAGGAGTTGTGTAGTGCGCAAGAGGGATTGAGGCAAACTGGCTCCCGTTGTGGAGAAGTACACACTTCTAAGAGCGCTTGCAGCTGTCAATAAAGAGTCGCCAATCTCTCGGATCGTACTGAGGACCGCCGAGTTTATCAAGAAGACCGACGTATCTCGGCAGTTAACAAGGTCTTCCTCCTGGCAGAAGTAGCCCATGTAGTCATCATGCCTTCTACGGAAGAAAGTGATACGCGCGTCCTTGCCAAGTAGATTTTTCTCTTTGAGTCTGGAGGCCAACAACTCGGAGGATTGTTTATATTTTAGATAGTTTTCATTTCACAATTTAATTTAAATGTATTTCAACATCCCAAAAACGAATATAAAGTAGTATTCACAAAAACGCTAAACCAATGAGAACCCTGAGCTTGTTTCTTTGCAACGAAACGGTTTCATCTGTGGAAATATAAGAACACCTGAAGTGTGTTATTTATTTTTAGTTTATTCTGTTGTTTTATTTTAGTTGCTGTCACTGCAGACCCCGCATCACACATATATGACGTCTGAAATGTCACTGAGATTTAAGTATTGTATAGCTATTATGCAGAACACTGGCAGAGTTTTCTCCAATGTACTTTTAAGGCCGAAGTCATTTGCAATTCCAGCAGTTGATTATCTTCTTGAACAAACATGCTAGATTCGTCTGGTTGGTCTTTTGTGGTTAGGAAGTAGCACTCGAACTCATTTTAAAGCCAAGACAGGTGATCGTGCATAAACTGGGATAATGAATGCTCAGGTTCAGTCTCGCCTAAGATCCTCACTAATGTTTAAAAAATGTCCAAAATCTCTATGTTCACGTGCATTCCCCAAAGTTTTTGTTTGGCTACTATGTCTGCCAACTTGAAAAAAGTTGTAATTTTCCCCTAAATAGACAGCTTGAGTTCAATGAGCAGTCTGAAGATGTCACACAGTTATGATAGTTTTGTCAATGAAATGTGCTGCCAGTAGTGACTTCTGTTTTGAGAGAATTCTTCACGATGGCTCTCGTTATTCAAATACTCTGATTAGCGATTTTCCTATGTGTAAGGACAGTGAAAGTAGATAGATAGACATATATAGATATATAGATTGATTGATTGATAGATAAACGAATTGTAAGGACAGTGAAAGTATGTCAGGACTGATGCTTAATACCAGCAGCGTGTAGAGTTAGATATTACGTAACAGACAGGCGGGAAGATAAAGGAGGGGAGAAAGAGACAGTTTTGGTTAGTTTTAGTAGACGAGGTTAGATATAGGTCAGGACAGAAAGAGAGGGGGAGGGGTAGTGTAGTCTTTGTTAAGTTTGAGGAATAAACGAGGGAGTTAGGAATAAATGTGTGATTGTTCTCAAGGAGTTGATATTCTGAAAAGATATTTGTGAAGCTATAGTGGTGATTTTACTTTCGTTAAATGCTTATAGTAAATAAAGTGAAAGTGAATGTTTATATTTAAACCAAATTTACTTTTGTATTTATTAGAAGTATTTGTGAAACATTGTGTTGTGAGAGTAATAATAAACAATAAGACCACTCGCCATCCCTTACACTCTGGTTGACCATCTTTGACTGTGTTCAATGAAAGGCATCTTTGCTCTGCGTCCATCTCCTCACAAAGCTGCTCAAATAGGCGCGAGTTAAGGACGTGTGGTTTTATGTAGTTAATAACTTTAACGACATTAATCAATACGCTGTTAAAAACGGTGAGATTTCCCTGTGAAAGAAACAACGCGTAGACCCACCCTTAAGTGCAATCTCCTTAATCAGATCAGTTAAACCAGACAGACGTTCTATAATGGCAGGAGCTCCGTCTGTGCCTTTACTGACACAAAAGGACCATTTTAGTTGTCCTGATATATAATCATCTATCAATGAACAATTCAGCTCCTTTGGTGTTGGTTGGCAAAGGTAGTGCACATAACAAATCCTCAATCACACCCTCCTGATAAAGATATCGCACTGAAACAAGTAGTATTACCTAATTGTTGATATCTGTGGATTCGTCAACCTGGAGTGCCGTACCACTGTGATGTATTATTCCTCTCTAAAGATTGTGTCTCAATGTCTTCAACAATTTCCTCAATGCGCCTTGCTAACCGACAAAGTCACATATGCTGTTTTCAACAGCACACTCTCCTAATAGCTCACGGCAAAATGTGTATTATGGTTAGCCACCAAATATGCTGCTCTCAGTACATTCTCATTCAGTGATGTGATTGCCCTTAGAAATGTATTCTTTCCTTCATGTCTCCGTTTTTTTTCTTTCAAAATACTCCAGGGGCGTGTCTATAAATCCTGGGTGCTTGGCGTTCAAGTTTCATCGCTTCATTAGATAGCCGGTCTCCGCAAACTATGAGGGAGCGGGGTTGATGTGTGGGAATCACCTGTCCCGATAAATCTATATTTAAAGTAGGACTCATGGTATTGTCTTTTAAAAGTTTTGGTTTTCTGATGTTGACGGCTCCTATTATGTCTCTTCTCTTAGCCCTTTTTTCCAAGGAAACTTTATAATGACGTCTGTTTCTTACTCATTTTCGCTAAAGTGTGGGTTAAATTTGAGAGCTTTTTTTTACCGATATGTCTCATGGAAATAAAACAAACATGGCTAAACTCAGTAAATGTGGACCAAAAAATGGAAAAATTTAAAAGACACATTATACATACATCAAGCACTGTTATACATGAGAAATTACCAATGAACAGAGAGACGAGCGTCAAACACCTTCTCTCTACTAAAGCTGCAGCGACACTGCCACTTGTAGCCACTCAGCTCCCTGTTTACCTCTTGTTCATGGAAAGTTGCACAATGCCGAGAGAAATACACCATAGTAAATAAAATGGAAATAATTTAATGTTTCTTTGGCGGCCCGTTATCGCTTGGTCCCTGGACCGGTGCTGGTCCGCGGAGCGGGGGTTAGGGGATCACTGAATTAGATTATATAAGGTATTAAGATATCATGATTTATTACTGGTAAGCAGTGTTATGATAACATTATACCCAGCCCCGTAGCGTGAAAATTCTACAGCAGGTGCCAGACATTCTACAGTAGGGGCCAGACCAGTGTTACACAAACGTTATGCCAATAGGTATGACCAGCGATATGCCAATATGTATGGCAAGCGATATGCCAATAGGTATGACCAGCGATATGCCAATAGGTATGACCAGCGATATGCCAATAGGTATGACCAGCGATATGCCAATTGGTATGACCAGCGATATGCCAATAGGTATGGTCAGCGATATGCCAATATGTATGACCAGCGATATGCCAATATGTATGACCAGCGATATACCAATATGTATGACCAGCGATATGCCAATAGGTATGACCAGCGATATACCAATAGGTACAACCAGCGATATGCCAATAGGTATGACCAGCGATATGCCAATAGGTATGGCCAGCGATATGCCAATATGTATGGTCAGCGATATGCCAATAGGTATGACCAGCGATATGCCAATATATATGGCCAGCGATTGTCAAGGTCCCCTTGCGGGGTCCCTGCGGTCGTTATCTATTGGTATGATCACCTATTGAGTTCTGGCCAGCATTTATATTTGTCCCAGCCACGTGGTTATACAGGACGCAAAACACAACGATAAATTGATAACCAAACACGTACGGTTACAACGTGTAGTGTTTATTCACATAAAATTAAACAAGTAAATGGTGCCCTCAAAAGGACAATTAGCATTATACATCAGGTATAAATACATCAAAAATAGAATAGTTACCTGGGGTGGGTAGTTCTCATTAGAACTCAGGTCTGCGGTGGTCGAACGTCTAGGTTCTGCTACACCAACAGCCTGGTTTCCCACCCCAGATGGAGTCTGAGTTCGACCTCTCTCCTCGACTGACCGATGCTCTCTCTCAGAGATCACTCAGTCGAATTTCGACTCGACACGACCCGGACCACCGGTCGAATGTCCCTTAAAACTATCTTACGTTACTCAAACACTTTCTTACACGTGACCCTTGGCCGATCAATTATCTCCGCTCCTTGCCCTGTCAATCAGGGGGGGGGTGGGGTGGAGTTAACTTCCCGGCTTAGATGGGGGAAGAAGTACGTCATACCGACAAAGACAGGAGTAACTGGACCTCTATCCTTTGTCGGCATTTGACCAGGGCTGAGTGGTCAGGGAGAATCCCGCGAGGAATGTAACGTATTCCTGTCAACCACTGCTCTGTTCACCGAGGAAAATTATTCTTCCCCGTTCCGCTGACCACCTGCGATATGACGCAATTACGGGGTGGGGTAAAAAGGGTGGAGAACTTGAGAACGGGAACGTATACTACTATACATGGTATAATATACGTCTTAATTTTATTACTACTATTAAGTCAAGGGAAGGAATAAAGGGAATGGTTTCGACCGATTAGTCACAACCCGTGACAGCGATATGCCAATATGTAGCCTATGACCACAGGAGTTAAAAGTAAAAGTAAGCACTTATTAAAGGAAAAGGACATAAAAAATAGAATTCTAAAATAACCGAAATTAGTTGCGATGTGATGTGTTTTTGGGGGGAGGGGGGTAAAAATTGCTGCAAACACTTGAACATAGCTTAATTAGGTGTAAAGTAGGGGGAAGGATAAATAGGAATAAAATTATATGTTTTTAATTTTATTTTTATATATTTATATCATCCCATCTGCGAAAATTAATTACTTTTACAATGAAAATATCTTTAGTTGATTAGAAATATTACATTGAAATATTATATTAATTTAAGAAATAATAATATTAAAGTATACCGGTGGAAGTTTTTCCTTTTTTGTCTTAAAAGATCTTTTCATATATAAAAACTAGATATTAAGCTCGGCGTTGCCCGGGAAATCTAGGTGTAATGTTAAACCCCTTCCTATCTAAATTTAATTAATTTAATTAGGTGCTGATTTATGCCACCTTCCTAGTGTGCAGAAACGACCTACATTTCATACGTCAAAAGATGTGGCTGCCAAAACAAACAAACCATCTTCAAAAAGTAATCCATCGAGGGAACAATAACCTCCAGTACACAATGTTAACAAACTATACTAACTGAACATGATTATCAAATGCGCAGCCAATTTACGTGAAATGCGTAGCCGATTTACGTGAAATCAAGTGCAGAGTTGTTGTTTTTTTATTTGACGTCGATTTATAGTTAAAATCAAAAGAAAGCATTAAAAAAATGCACTGAAAAGTAAAACAAGCAATTTAAGTCTTTTCCGTTTCGGACAAAGGACATTTTAGAGCATTTTCGTGTACGCAGTGGCTACGTATGGGTTTTGATAAATAGAGAGGGAAGTAATCATCATGAAAAACTGTTACAAAAATAAATAATGATTACGCCCCTTTGATTAGCTTTTATTATTTATATTTAAAATATAAGCAAAAACGGTACCTAAGAAACTCTTATATTCAGCACAGAGAGGTACTATCGCGAAATGAACTTTTGATGTACACTTGACAGGCCAAGACCTACAAAATGATATATACATCATGGGTCTAGGACTTATGGTTGCTGAGATATAGGGCGCTCCTTTGTTAATATAGCTTATATAGTAAAAAACGGTAATTAATACGCCCCCTTTTTCGGCCCTCAGAGGTCAGATCGCGAAATGGACTTTTGCTGCACACATGGCAGGCCAATACCTACAAAATGATATATACATCATGGGTTTAGGACTTATGGTTGTTGAGATCTAGTGTGATGACGGACAGACAGACAGACAGACAAAACGGGGACAGTAGAGCATTTTCGAAAAAATGCTCTAAAAAATAACTTCTTTACTATGTCATTTTGCAGCGCGAAGGCACTCATCGGGAAATGACGTCATAGAGGATTTTTTTATTTATAGCGACGGCGCTCCCATTCTGCAAATGACGTCATAGGTTAATTTACGAACGACCTAGTCTGATTAAAATGCTATCTGTTGTAATAAAAACTATAATAATTGGAATGACATTATATATTATTATAATTATTAAATATTTAGGACTTTTACATTTCAAAATAAAAAACCACAGAAACTACTTAAAACTGTAGATTTTTAAAAAAGAAAAATCGAGTCGAAGACGCCATTTTTTAAATTATGTTTTTGTGACTTCGCTAGTCATGTGATTACTTTATCAAATACTATTGTTTCTGGAGGTCGTTTATTTACAGAACGGATTCCTCACACGGACGGACGGAAGCGACTTAGCTGCTTTATAAGTTAGAAACGAAAAACAATAGCAGTATATGAATAGATTGTTATCATTATTCCAATACATGGCTGGTCCTGTTTCTATAATATTACTTAACTTTAGGAAAGATTGGAAATTTAAAATAAAATAAACTATTTAATAGTAAGCATGACAATGTCGCCAAAAGAAAACTAATGGCTCACATGTAATACGACTAATACCAACTATAAGCTGAACCCTTCAACATACAGCCAACAAATCACAATTATAGTTTGATGTTTTTATTTAATTATATTAAAGACTGTTCGATTATTTTGCACTTAGCTTAGTAGCATGGTCTTGTTTTATAATTAAATCAAAGCACTATTTAATTTAGAAATTAAAGATTATGAAAGCTGATAACTTTATTTGTAACCGGTGCATGCATTTAACAAATGCACATTGGAGAATTCCTACACATACGCAACAATTGAAAAAAAAAATAAAAACAACTTTCAATCACACTTTTTTTATAGCATACATTCAAATATTATTTTTAAAAAACATTAAAAAAATATTCAGCAACTACCTTTTTGTGTACAGTAGCTTATAAGAAATTTAAAGGAGCTCTCTCTAATCTATTTCAGTCATTGAACTCTATTTCTCTAATCTATTTCAGTCGTTGGCGACAAGTTTTCAATGAAGAGATGCAACAGTAAAAATACATAGAGGTTTAGTAATATTCACTATAATCCAACCTATAACAAACCACTAATCACAACTGTCACTAACTACTTGACTCACTTGACACATGTCATTTCGCTGTAGTACCTTGGTTGTCCAGTCATTCTCATAAAAAAGAAAATAACTCTTGTTTCTAAAAGTCGCTACTCGCCAATTGGTTTCTACACCTTTGACTATTATAGGTACGCCAAATGGTTTCAAGACCATTCAATGTTATAGGTACGCCAACTGGTTTCCACATCGTTCACTATTATAGGTACGCCAACTGTTTTCTACATCGTTCACTATTATAGGTACGCCAACTAGTTTCTACACCGTTCACTATTATAGGTACGCCAACTGGTTTCAACACCGTTCACTATTATAGGTACGCCAACTGTTTTCTACATCGTTCGCTATTATAGGTACGCCAACTGGTTTCAACACCGTTCACTATTATAGGTTCGCCAACTGTTTTCTACATCGTTCACTATTATAGGTACGCCAACTGGTTTCAACACCGTTCAATTTTATAGGTACGCCAACTGTTTTCTACATCGTTCACTATTATAGGTACACCAACTGGTTTCAACACCGTTCACTATTATAGATACGCCAATTACTTACAACAGATCGTGTGTAACACATTTGATAATTAATATTGGTAACCTATGTTGGGGGGTGGTGGAATACATGACAATGAAGACGATTTCTTCACTTGTTAAATATATTTACATGTGTTTCAAATGTATTTGAAAATATATTTTTTAAGTATTAAGTTGGGTCACTATTTAAATTATTAGTTTTCTTTCGTTTTTTTTTTCAGATAATTTTTTATTTATGTTATGTCGTTGTGCGAGTCTATCATCAATGTTGTGAACTACATTGAAATTTTTATACAAAATTGCAGTAAATTGCTAGGCATGCTTTTATATACTTTTTTATATATATATCACACCAGTTGTATTCAAAAACAATATTTAATCAATCGGTTTGGTATATTTATCTCTTTTCTTTACTTTTTTTTTTAAAAACCACGGGAGGAAATAAGTCACCGAATGCTAACTAATTTTTCGTCAGAGATTTTTTAAAAAATAAACCAATACGCCGTGTGCCAGTAAATATTTCGCCAGTGCTAATCAAACGGTTCTCTTTACTCAGTGATTACTGTTTGTAAAAGGTCACGGTAGGTAATCTCTTTAAAAAATTATAATAGATATTGTCTTCTCATGCTGATCATAGATGTGTCTGGTCCAACATTTTTATTTGTCAGTATTTAAAAAAAAAAAAAAACTAAAGTAAGTATATTTTAACTAATCGTATTTAGAGTGCTAACTAATATTTATTTTGTCAGCATTTTTAAAATTAATGTTAATATAATTCATGTTTCCTCCATTTAAATGATAGATATTTTTTTTAATTTGGGCTTGTGTGGTTGTGTGGTTGTGTGTGTGTGGTTGTGTGTGTGTGTGTGTGTCGTTGTGTGTGTGTTTGTGTTTGTTTTCTTTTGCAATGCTTTGCCACTTTTTGAGTAATTTAACTTTCGTCAGGTTATCAAAAAATGCCTAGTAGAAGAAGATCTAGCTTAGGTCATTATACTCGAAGATCTATTAGCTGAGATATTCTTACATCAATTTCTCGATATAGGGAATGGAAATGTCCAAGTTGATCTGACATCAGGATCATATATATATATATATATATATATATATATATATATATATATATATATATATATATATATATATATATAAGAAAAAAACAAGCAAAGCTATTATTTTTTTATCAGGTTACCTTCATACCATATATGATATCACTGGTCATGTCTCGAAATGATGGTAATCCATTATAACCCTTCAACGTGTTTCATTTTTTTTGTCAATTTATTTTGGAACACATTAAAAACAAAACAAAAAAGTCATAACTCAATAGAACTTTAAGTTTTAACAAAACAAATCGTGCATTGTTTTATCCACTTTAAGTTTCAACAAAGTACACTATTTACATGTGCATTGTTTTATCCACTTTAAGTTTCAACAAAGAACACTATTCACATGTGCATTGTTTTATCAAATTCTGCATACAAAAACAAGAATGCAGTATTTAATTTAAATAAATAATGGAACCGGTTTTTTTTATATTACGACTGCACGTCAGTAATATCTAAATTGTACTTTGTAACTTTGCAATATAGTTCATGACACTATACAGTCTGACACTTGCCTAAACTATTTGTTCCTAATACTGTAAATTCTCGTTCTGACTTTTACAATAGCAGACTCACACGACATTCTTATAAACAAACAAATTAACACACTATCTATTTTAAATATGCTGTATTGTATGTCTATATCTTTAACACGTAACTTAAGTATGGGACATGACTGACAATCTCTATATTGATATACTTCTATGACAGAACAAAAAGCAATCATTATGCGATATAAGATTTACATGTGGTTCTTCATACCAAATAGATTAACTCTTCAAACACTGCGCCCATGTAGCAAAATGTGTACACCTTCTATATAACGAAATATTTTATCAAGCAAAAAAAAAAAGTAAATACATTTATTGGCTCGCACTTTTGTTAGCAGGCTTTGGATTCTTTTCTTATGATTTGTTATCTGCATTCATATAAACGTAACAAATAAATCAGTATTTTTCAAAGTTTAATTAACATTTTATGTAGTAAAAGAAAAACACTGTCTTTACCTGTGAAATTTATTAAAATATTCAGAAATAATAAAGATTGATTTAAAAAAAAAAAAAACCACGGCATATGAAAGTATTGTGTAATTAGCACAACAGTAGTTGCGAATGGGGTATTGTGAAGTTAGCACATTTGTTGCAACTGGCATCATTTTGACTTGAAACAAGTCATTTCAATCCAATAAAATTCATTTGTATTTTCAAATGTGAAATTACTATTTTATTTTTTTTAATCGTTAAGGCGCTATTGGGGGGGGGGGCAGAAAGACTATGCTATGATCTACACAGGCCTACTTATTATCGTTAAGTCCATGAATTAATACATCATGTTAAGTTACAATGTTAAAGTCAAACTATTCTATTCTAAAACTTCAAAAAATAAACTTCACTAGCGTTGGCCTAAACGTAAAAATATCTTACCTGAATGTCACATAGTCCTGAGCCCAGACTAAACGATTCTTATCTACTAGCTATATCCAGTGTATAGGCTTTCCATGACTGACCCAGTCAGCTAATACTGCGAGACCTCTGCGGCTACGAACTATTGATAAGATTGGGCTCAATGAAGTGGAACAAAAACCGACTAATCATTAAGTTTCCATTGAAAGAATATCGATAGACGTTACAGTCGTTTGTTCTATGCTAAGCGCCTAAACAATGAGTCCCTAATAGTGTATGATAGCGTACTGTTGATTGAATCCAACCAGGGAGCTATTAAACACATTTCACAACATCTGTTAGAGATTTTTAGTGGACTTTATACATAGATCGTACAATAAGAACTGCTTAATGGACAGTCTCAGAATATTTACATATCCTTAATAGAAGTAGCTAGAATTAAAGGACTATTTTGTTTACATAGTTGTACATTGGTTGCGGTGGTCATTACATTCATTTCTTGATACCAACATTTGTACACTGGTTCCATTAGTTAAAAGAAAAACATGACTGATCGTTTCATTCTGATTTTATCGGATCTTAGTGCTAAATTTTAAATGAAAGGATTTTTAAAAATGTTACTTTTATAAATTTGACAATGATTAGGCCTAAAGCATACATGTTTCCTTTTAGTTTCCTTCATATTTAACTGACTTGTGACAATGAAAGCTATTTTTCTTTTTGTGAGAAATCGGACTTAATTTTTAATTTAAGCCAATTTTTTTCTACCCGATCTCTGCTGTATACATGAACTGTAAAGCAAATTTTGTTCTCTAATCGTTTGCTAATTTTATACACCACATGAATGGAATTGTATTCTGTAATAGTTTGCTAATTTTATACACCACTTGAATGGAATTGTGTTCTGTAATAGTTTGCTAATTTTATACACCACATGAATGGAATTGTGTTCTGTAATAGTTTGCTAATTTTATACACCACTTGAATGGAATTGTGTAGACATTACTCGGCTTTTATTCAATATCTCTCTGTGTATTGCTGCGAGACAACCCTAGTAATGGCTAAATCTGAAGATAATATTTCAATACCTATTAATCTTGTGTCTTTTATTTAATCGTCTTTATAATATCTTCATTTACATTTAGATTAAATAAATGAGAAGTCAAACCATTTTTAATATTATTTTATTGATCATTGTTCAGTCATTTGTAAAATGAACACGTTATATATAGACGAAGAACTGCTTTAATCATTCCAATAATTCATTGACCCCTAAATGAACGTTATGTCTCCTCGCTTATTACCTTAACACCAAAAATGCTCATTAAAGGATACTGTTTTAGATAGCTGTTGAGTTTGATTGACAGGTGACCCAGTTTACCCAGCATGTCTGGATCTTGTCAGTAAACAGATATTGTGATCAATCACCCAGGCGTGAACTTTGTGGGCTGGGAAGGAATTAGTTTACATTTATATGATAATGGAACGATTTTCTGATACTCATGATTCCATGCTTGCATCTAATTACTTTGAGACACACATTCGATCCTGATATTGTATTCTTCCAAAGTATCGTTGGTTATCTTCTGATCTTTAACTAAGAGCTAAATTCATACTGTTCAAATAATTTGTTCGGCTATAATCATAAGGTTAAAGTATTTATAATATTTTTGTTGTTAGTTCATTGAAAACAAAATAATCGATGACTACGCGTAACAAAGAAAAAAATTCTAAAGTTATCAATAAATCGAATTTATGTTTAGCTTTTAAAGTTTTAATTGACGAAAAATGCAAAAAGAATCGAATTTATATTTAGCTTTTACAGTCCTAATTGACGAAACGTGCACAAAAAATCGAATTTATGATTAGCTTTTATAGTTCTAATAGACGAAACGTGCACAAAGAATCAGTAAACACCAATCTTATATAGCAATCTGTAATTGACGAAACGTGCACAAAGAATCAGTAAACACTAATCTTATATAGCAATCTCAGTAAACACTACTCTTTTATAGCAATCTCATTCAGTAAACACTAATCTTTTATATGGCAATCTCAGTAAACACTAATCTTATATAGCAATTTTAGTTAACACTAATCTTATATAGCTATCTTATTAAACACTAATCTTATATAGCAATCTCAGTAAACACTAATCTTATATAGCAATCTCAGTAAAAACTAATCTTATATAGCAATTTTAGTTAACACTAATCTTATATAGCAATCTTATTAAACACTAATCTTATATAGCAATCTCAGTAAACACTAATCTTATATAGCAATTTCAGTAAACACTAATCTTATACAGCAATCTTGTGAACAAATATTTTTTACTATCCACACTTTCGTAATTAAAAAAAAAACAATATCACGTGCAGTTATCCACATGTTGTAAATTAAATAACAATAAAAGTAAAGGGGGTGCAGTTCTTGATAGAATTCGTTATATGGGGGAAAGTAGTGGTAGTTGATATCGGTTATACCACGAACACTGCTGGATAAATAATAGAAACAAAAAATTCTCGTTAATTTACTATGAAATCGCTACAGAAAGGTACGATTAAAAATCAGACTAACTGGAGAATGAACATAGAATAGACTAACTGGAGAATCGACATAGAATTTACATGGTAATTTAAACTTCATGAGGACCAATGAACCACCAAACTTGTTTTGATAAATGTCGGCTAATTGCCATTGTTAGAGCATTTTCGAAAAAAAATGCTCTATTGTCCCCGTTTTGTCTGTCTGTCTGTCTGTCCGTCATCACCCTAGATCTCAACAACCATAAGTCCTAGACCCATGATGTATTTATCATTTTGTAGGTCTTGGCCTGCCATGTGTGCAGCAAAAGTTCATTTCGCGATCTGACCTATGAGGGCCGTAAAAGGGGGCTTATAAAGTACCGTTTTTTACTATATAAGCTATATTAACAATGGAGCGCCCTAGATCTCAGCAACCATAAGTCCTAGACCCATGATGTATATATTATTTTGTAGGTCTTGGCCTGCCATGTGTACATCAAAAGTGCATTTTGCGATAGGACCTCTGAGGGTTGTAAAAGGGGGCTTATAAAGTACCGTTTTTTAATATATAAGCTATATTAACAATGAAGCGCCCTATATCTCAGCAACCATAAGTCCTAGACCCATGATGTATATATTATTTTGTAGGTCTTGGCCTGCCATGTGTACATCAAAAGTGCATTTTGCGATAGGACCTCTGAGGGTTGTAAAAGGGGGCTTATAAAGTACCGTTTTTTAATATATAAGCTATATTAACAATGAAGCGCCCTATATCTCAGCAACCATAAGTCCTAGACCCATGATGTATATATCATTTTGTAGGTCTTGGCCTGCCAAGTGTACATCCATTTCGCAATCTGACCTCTCAGAGCCAAAATATAAGAGTTTCTTATGTACCGTTTTTGCTTATATTTTAAATATAAATAATAAAAGCTAGTCAAAGGGGCGTAATCATTATTTATTTATGTAAATGTTATTCAACATGATTACTTCCATCTCTAAATTTATCGAAATTCATGCGCTTGGAGCAATATTTATGGCTGTAACCCGGGAAAAAAATACGGATTTCGTCCGGCGAAAAAGCTCATAAATGTCCTTTGTCCGAAACGGAAAAGACTTAAATTGCTTGTTTTTTTTTAATTCTGCTGATTGCCATTGTTTTGATAAATGTCTGGTGATTGCCATTGTTTTGATAAATGTCTGGTGATTGCCATTGTTTTGATAAATATGTGGTGATTGCCATTGTTTTGATAAATGTCTGGTGATTGCCATTGTTTTGATAAATATGTGGTGATTGCCATTGTTTTGATAAATGTCTGGTGATTCCCATTGTTTTGATAAATATGTGGTGATTGTCATTGTTTTGATAAATATGTGGTGATTGCCATTGTTTTGATAAACATGTGGTGATTGCCATTGTTTTGATAAATGTGTGGTGATTCCCATTGTTTTGATAAATGTGTGGTGATCCCATTGTTTTGATAAATGTGTGGTGATTGTCATTGTTTTGAAAAACGTCTGGTGATTGCCATTTTTTAGATAAATGTCTGCTGATTGTCATTGTTTTTAGAAGAGCAGATGCGTGTGTTAGATAATCTCATAATTATAGAAACGTTCACATAAAAATAAAATATCTAAAAATGTACCTTAACCTCCTCATTAACTATATCATAAAATATAGAGCAAACTAATACCCCACTTTTAAAAAGAAAAAATGAAAAAGTAAATAAATATTTATTAATGGTTACAATTTATTACGTACTAAATTATAATACAATTCGCATTAGCCGGTATAACACAATCAACGATGACTCCTAAAGCATCAAGGATAACTTCTCCCTATATAACACAATCAACCACAACTTTCCCCTATATGAAGGGATTGAACAACAATCAGACCCCAACCTCCAACGACTAATGTAACATAGTTTGTGAACGACCCATTTAAACCATATTTTCTTCAGCTTTTTGTTTTATAAAAAAAAAATTACCGTTATTGCCCCACCCCCACCCTCCTCCATGTCAATATTGTCAAACATTCTCAAGTATGGAATTAACCTCAATGTAACCTAACAATGGTCAAACTAGAACCATTGTGCAAAATCCATGGAACTGTTGAACGTAACCCGCCACTGGTTTCAGAGTGAAGAAAAGAGATGGTCAACTAATAATGAGTTAAGAAGAAATACTAATTAATTGTACAAAGTTTATCAGAAACAATGTTGTCTGCTCTAAGTTAAGCTTCAAGAACTTTCTATACAAAAATTAAAAATTCGTCCAGCATTGTATAATGTTAGTGAACATCTGCTACCAGCAGCTGTTAATGAAGCAATATCTCAAATTATAAATAGAGATGCTGTTCGATTAAAAAATATCCAAATTAACGTATAATAAAAATAATAATGGTAAATAAACGCAAATTTAATGGACACAAAATCTTACATATATTTGTATTCAAAAATATTTGTCATTATTTTCTATCAAAATATCGGCATAATAAATAAGTAAGAAAAATATATTTAATTTTAAGACACTAGTTATCAAAGGCCCGGTACCCGGACAGGCGAGTAGGCACACAGTTGGAGTTGAAAATGGTGATATATATTTTAGCGCGTTAACAATCAGTCTATATGCTTGCAGAGGCCCCAAGGACATGAACAGATTATTGTAGCCAAAATACATTTGAGAATAGGGAGACCTAATAATACATCAAATAAATTTCATATGTTAAATAATTCCTCCCAAAGAAAATAATCCTCACTATGGGTAAACATAAACAACAACTCTTAAAATCATATTCCATCAAAATATTTTAATAGACTCCTTTCCAAACAGTTATTCATTTAATGTTTTTGATGTTCAACATGACGTATTTAAAAAAAAAAGAGAGAGACTGAGTGAGTGCTTGTGTTAAGCGAAACGCTACATGTTTAGCAGGTGGTTTATTTACTGTTATACACATTGTAGCATAGTACAATTAACTAAGAAAAATTGCCAGCCCGGCAGTGCAGAACCTAGGGATTTAGGGGCCCGGTGGGCTTGGCCTCTTTGGGGGCTGCCCCTGCATTTTGACATGAGATAATTTTTTGACGCTTCTAAAGCTGCGATAATACTTAAATATCATTCCCAAGAGAAAAATTCTCATTATGGGCTCAGAAGCATAACAAAAATAATCCCCGACTATTAAACGTTGAATCTAACATCCAACTATAGCCTACATGATTTGCGCACACAAAACCTTGATAAATCTTAATTCCTTCATAATATTTTAATGGTTTTCATTTCCAAACAGTTCTTCATGTTATGTTTTATGATGTTCAACATGACTTATTTAAAAACAAGCAATTAAGCCTGTTCCATTCTGGATACAGGACGTGTTAGCGCATTTTCTTGTTATGTATCAGTACGTATGTTAGCTTTCAGTAAATATTTGTAAATTTTGGAAATGTTTATAAATTCAATTGTGTAATGCATATATCTGTAAAAAAATATTATAAAGACGTTTTTTTATATTTGAAAAAAAATTATTTTCTCTTAAATCTAACTACAAGTGGTTTGTGGTTACTGAAATAGGACTCATAATTGAAAACATTCGAAATTGTAGTCGTTTAATCGTCCGAAAACTCCGTCAATTGTTGCATAGCTCTGATATTTTCAATTAAACTCAGAACACAAGCTTACTATTTCATTTGATGAGTTTCTTAATAAATCTTGGTGAAACTACGTGCTGCAGTATTTCGCACCAAATGAATGGGTTATTGAACGTACAAGGTGTATATATAATATATAAGCCCCTTAGTAGCGCTGAAACCCGACCCTCAGAGGTCCTATCGCGAAATGGACTTTTGATGTACACTTGGCAGGCCAAGACCTACAAAATGATATATACATCATGGGTCTAGGACTTATGGTTGTTGAGATATAGGCGCTCTTTATTAATATAGCTTATATAGCAAAAAACGGTACTAAGTCCCCTTTTACGGCCCTCAGAGGTCAGATCGCGAAATGGAAAAAAGTCATTTCTTGGCAGGCCAAGACCTACAAAATGATATATACATCATGGGTCTAGGACTTATGGTTGTTGAGATCTAGGGTGATGACAGACAGACAAAACGGGGACAATAGAGCATTTTTTTTAGAAAATGCTTTAAAAAGAGAGACGTGAGTGCCTGTAATTTAAGCAAAACACTACATGTTTAGCAGGTGGTTTTACTTACTGTTATACACATTGTAGTATAGCACAACATATCGTACTGAGAATATACTAAGATAATACTGCCAACCTATGGATATTGGGCCCTGTGGGCCTGGCCTCTTTAGAGGCCTCTGCATTTTGACATTCGACACCATGATATGAGATAATGAAATTAATATTTAATGTAAACAATATTTTGAGGCAACCCTCAAGCTGGGGCCCGGAAAGATATAATCGTTGTGTAGCTTTTATCTGACCTTCAATTAAAAAAATATCCCATCAATCCAGTTAAGACCGCAGACGCAGAAAACATTCGGCCTCTTAAAAAAGAAAGACATATCAAAGCTTTCAACATTATAGTTCTGTGAAGCCAATGCCGAACCAAGTGATTTTAGGCATCTTCGGGAGCCACTACATTTTAACATGAGATAATGTACTTAATATTTAGTTTAAAAAATATTTTGAAAAATTTCATAACCATTAATGTTAAAAATATGCGGAAGGCAATTTCTACAATTTGAAAAGCACATTCGATGTTTCGCTAGCTATTTCTTTGTTTGTTGGATAAGTACTGCGTATTTTATTGTTTTTTCTGTAATAGAGTGGGTTGGATCTGTGTTTTGAACACCTGTTGGTAGAGTGTACGTATTTTTGTTCCTGAAAGTGTGATGTGTCAGACTGTTTGTTTTTAGAGAATGGGCCTAATCTTTGCCCTAGCCTAGCCTGTCCAATGTACCTAACATTAATTGCTTTTATTTTCGCTTCTAAGTGTTGTAGATTGATTCCCTTGTGCTGTTATTGTTGTGCATGTAAGGATTCATCATTGCATGGAAAAAAAATTCTCCGACTTTAATGCATTGTGGTTCATTTTTTCCCTTTGGCAAGCAAATCAAGAAAAACTAAACTTTTTGAAAAAATGACAACTTTTATAGGTCGCTCAAGCGACCCGAAGTTTCACTGTATGAAATAATGCGGCAGTTCTCTGTGTCTCTTGTTTTTGGTATAGTGCAATTTTAGTTTATTGTAAAATTTAAAGTATACCGTGATATTTGAATTTTAGATTATAATTAATGTTATTATTCATGTTTGCTGGATAATAAAGTAGTTTTTGACTAACTACAAATTATTGAACTGATATGGCATCCACATCAAGTGGTTATTCGCAAAGTGTAGTGACAAGACGTATAACTGAAGTTTGGTTCATTGGACAAAACGGATTCTAGTCTGCCTTGTAATGTCTTACTAACCTTGGGTCATGCTATGAAGATGGTTTTCTATAATCCCAAGGTACTGAAGAAAACCATATCCGAAGCATTAGTTTGGTTGATTGAACAAACGGATTCTTATCTGCCTAATAATGTCTTACTAACCTAGGGTCATGCTATGAAGATGGTTTTCTATAATCACCAGGTAATGAAGAAGACAATATCCGAAAGCATTAAGGTAACTGTGAACAATCTTCAAAAAGAAAAGCAGTCGAAGAAAATCCAAAAATAGTTCAAAACGAAAGAAGACATCAGAAGGCAGCTGTTTCTACTTGGTCTACAAGCAACAGCAAAAGTTAGGATGAAAGGCAAAGATAACGACGATTTTGCTATTGAGATTCCTGTTTACTACAAGAAGCTGCTGTCTGAGGGTTCGATGCCAGACAAGAAATTTGAAGTCAGAATTTCAATTTAGAAGTAAATGCCCATTGGTCATTCACTGAGACGGAAAGATAATGAAGGAAACTACAGATTATCCAGTGCTTCAGTCACACGTAGACAGATTAGCTGTAGTTGTAACTGGGAAAGAAGTTGAGAAGATTTTAGGTTGAGCTAAAATACCAACCGGAACTGGTAAGGCACAAGCTAATGCAACAATACAGCTGTTAAGACTATGGGAGGTATCTGATGAGATTATTGGTATGTGTTTTGACACAACATCCGACAACACTAGTGTTACTAAGGGGGCATGTAAATTGTTGCAAGAGAAGCTGTCACATTTTGCCTGCGACATGTTCATGAACTGATCATTGGAGTTGTTTTTCTCTATGGCTCCACAAACAGCCCAAACATTCCACTGTTTAAACGTTTTAAACGATTTGGGCCTAAGGTTGATCAGCAGCTGTATGGTCGGCGAGAGGATTTGAGACTAGATGATCCGTTTATGCTGCAACACAAACACAGTGTTGTGCAAGGTTGTTAACAATACTCTAAAATTGTATCGCCAATACCAATACAAATACTCAAGTAAAAATGTATTTCCGAAATCAATACCGATACAATACCAATACTTTTGAGAACAACAAAATGTTTTTATTTAAAATATAATGAGTGCAATTTTCTGAAGTTTTAAAAAAAATGTAAAAACAATAGAATACATTGTCAAAGCACAATTTTAATGCTAATCACTTCACCACTTGGCAGCACGTAAGAAGACCATCATTTCAAAATAATCATTGCTTCGCCTAGAACATAATGGCATAAAAACACGCCCACTCGATGAAACCAGTCGCTCAACTGCAGCACTAGCCGTAAGTCCAATGTTCAGTTGCAGGTATAGTTTCTTAATGATAGGGTAGACTGCTAATGACAGCATTTTTGATGAATTATTTTCAAGATATCTGTCTACTTCAGCAGAACTGTTAATATTAAGCAATTCGTCCTGGTTTAAGTTAGTAGCTATCTGGAACAAACAAAATCGCTCATCTTTGGCTGCGGCAATCGGCACGTATCTCATTACTCCCGGGGACACTCGGTGGAATTTCACTTACGATTCTGTTGCAAAATTACATTGTTTACTAATCAATCCGGAATTAGAAGTTTAACTTGTTATGGTGTTTGATAACTATGACATCAAGCGACTGACTACGCAGCAGAAAATATTCAGAGCAGAATACAATGAAGCACTGGACAGACAACTTGGATAACAAGGCAGAAATTGTAAAAAACCTTAAAGCGTGCCTGCAGTGCACTAAGTGCATTTCCCATTCATTTTACTCGGCAGGGTGGTGCAGCTTTAGTACAGTCAACTGTACAGCAGGGTGCATCACCACAATAGAGGAAAAAATTGATTGTTTTTGAGCTGTCTATGTTTCTAATTTGTTCTAATATCATTAATAATTACTTGTGTAAAATATTTTTCAAATTAGAGTTGATTAGAGGTCCCCCCCTCCCCCCCTCCCGCCCAAGAAATCACAAAACATGACATGTTAAGAAAAAAAAGTTTATTCTAGCCTAAATAAAAATTACATTAAAGTATTAAATCATTTATTTATGTTGCATTTAATTCAGTTTCACTTTGTTGCACGTTTGTAAGGTTTACGCACATTTGAGATGTTTTTGTGGTCCATTTCTACTTGAAGAATGTTTTGAAAATGTTCATCCGTTCGCGCTGCTTCAACAAAGTCAGATGCCAGTTTTACTCCTCTCTCGGCACAATCGTTAACAACGTTAATAGCAGCATTATTTTCTGCACTGGCAATGTAAGGAGCTGTTTGGCACCAATCATCAACAGGCAGTTTGAGGAATCCTGTGTCCAGTTGAAGTCTGTATATAGTAAACCACGAGTCAACTCCAGCCAGATCACACAACCGAGTTTTAGAATCAATTGATTGGAATCGTGGTTTTCCCCAACCATTTCCAAATCGATTCTGTGGAGTTTGGAGGGTAACCACTGGTCGAAGCCTTAGCAGAGCATCTGCTAGAGCTCGCTTTTCAAACACAGGTACTTCATTGCTGAACAGAGCAAGTGGGATCATTTCAGCAGTGAGGTACCACAGATGCCTATTCAGGGCACGAATTGCTGATTTGGATATGTCTCTGTTGACATCGTTGTAATCCAAAAGTCGCTTGTAGAGCTGTAGATCATTCCATGGTGCATCCACACTCTTTTTGCAAGTGAGCCACCACACGACATGTAACATGTGTTACAAATGTAGCAAATGCACGAATCTTTGGCACTTGATCACGTGTGGTAATAGTACCTGGAGGCAATAATTGAATTTGTTTCTCACACAGTGCAATCTTGAGGCAATATATCAGCTTTGCCATCCATCGTGCTTTGTGCAGGGCACCTGGTCTTTTAAAGTTAACCTCCTTATTTGTAGCATTCAGGTAAACAAGGGACAGCTTAAGGAATTCGTGGTAGTCGTCTCACAAGAATTCGGTTTGTTTACTAGAGTTGGCATGTGCAATTACCGCATCTCTCATTATCGTCAGTCGCTCTTGAGCCTTCAGATCATGATCAGCTAACGTAAACGAACTACAAACGTGAGACCAATCATGTGCCACCACTCCCAATTACTTCGCAGCTTGGTAAACAAAGTTATATCCAGGGATTTGGAAACTTCCATTTTCATGTCTGCAAACACATACGAGAGGATAACTTCACCAATGTGATGGCGACAACCTGACCACAGAAGAGCACGTTGCAACATATTTTGTATGGCAATGCAGGCAGCTATCTGATGACCAGTGTTTGATCTTGATGTGTCAAATGTCATATTAACGATACAATCATTACTCTGTCATTAGCTTCATGGTTAATTCTGCAATTATTTAACTAACGGGTTTCTTTGTTGCCTTGGCATAATTTGGCACTGCAAGAATAATAAAATTACAGTGATACGGCTGCCCATATTAATATACATTAAATTACAATGAAACATTTTTGTTTTACAATTTAATGTTCATAAGGTTATGATACAACATGTATGATATGTCACATTTGTCTTTGTGTGACTTTTTAGAGCATTTTCGAAAAAAATGCTCTATTGTCCCCGTTTTGTCTGTCTGTCTGTCTGTCCGTCATCACCCTAGATCTCAACAACCATAAGTCCTAGACCCATGATGTATATATCACTTTGTAGGACTTGGCCTGCCATGTGTGCAGCAAAAGTTCATTTCGCGATCTGACCTCTGAGGGCCGTAAAAGGGGGCTTATAAAGTACCGTTTTTTACTATATAAGCTATATTAATAAAAGAGCGCCCTATATCTCAGCAACCATAAGTTCTAGACCCATGATGTATATATTATTTTGTAGGTCTTGGCCTGCCATGTGTACATCAAAAGTTTATTTCGCGATAGGACCTCTGAGGGCCGGGCTTCAGGGCTCCGAAGGGGCTTATATATTATATATATAGCCCCATTCTACACCTTGTACGTTCAATAACCTATTCATTTGGTGCGAAATAATGCAGCACGTAGTTTCACCAAGATTTATTAAGAAACTCATCAAATGAGTTTAATTGAAAGTATCAGAGCTATGCAACAATTGACGGAGTTTTCGGACGATTAAACGACTACAATTTCGAATGTTTTCAATTATGAGTCCTATTTCAGTAACCACAAACCACTTGTAGTTAGATTTAAGAGAAAATAATTTTTTTTCAAATATAAAGAAACGTCTTTATAATATTTTTTTTACAGATATATGCATTACACAATTGAATTTATAAACATTTCCAAAATTTACAAATATTTACTGAAAGCTAACAAACGTACTGATACATAACATGAAAATGCGCTAACACGCCATGTGTCCAGAATGGAACAGGCTTAATTGCTTGTTGTTTATAGGTTCTAAGAAGTAGTAACTACTAAGAAATAAATAATACATTATTACTTACAAACGACGTGGAAACACAAGTTTTCGCTAAGAATCGAGTTAGAGCTTGCATTCTGGAAATATTTTCAGCAGACTTAAGATAAGAATTAAAAAAAAAGGCTGTATATTGCTACATAATAATTAATATGCAATTATAAAATGTAAATTGTAAAATAAATACAGTAATGAAAGCATGCAACTTACATGTACAGGTCGAGCATGAGGCATTCAGAGAGTTATGCCAGGCAATGGATACGAAGTTTCAAGTACCAGGCCGTACAGCTATACAAACGGCTTTAAAATTGGCGTGTGAAGAACTCGAAAAGATAGTTAAAGAGAATATACAACATGCCCAGCGTCTTACCCTTTGCTTGGATATTTGGTAAAAAGGGGTCTGACGGCAGCGTTCCTTGGTATTTCGGCTTGTTTGTTTAGAAAATCATCTTTTGCAACCCAAAAGCTAGGAAACTCTTCTTTCAAGTGAATGGCAAAAAATAGATCAGTTACTGAAGCTTCTGCAACCATTTGCCGAACATACACGTTTACTCGAAGGCGATATAGTTGTTATGTCATCAGTAATTCCAGCACTTATGGACATAGAATATCATATTCTTGAGAAACAGCATGATCAAGCTCTGGACGCATCACTAAAAGAGCTAGCAGTCACCTTTTTGGATGGCTTGAGGCGACGATTTGAGTTTGCGTTGGAACCAGAGTCTCATATTATTGAACCTATACCTTCTGCAGCTTGCCTGATTGATCCTACAACTTTGTGTCTCTAACTCTCTCTGAACTCTCTTAGTGAAACTGCGGGCTGAGACTTAGTATCTTAGAGCCCTTGAGATCAGACTTGCTGTCTCTCAACATCTGGAGACTGCCATAAAGCGAAATGGCCAGCAAGCTTCCGGACTGGTCCACCCTGTGATCCGCCAGCCCGAAGCACTCGAAAAGCACATGATCCACGGTTTCCTCCACGTCCCTGCAATGCCAGCAAAGGATGTCTACGTTGGGCCTCAACCTCCCAAAGTACGCGCCAATAGGACAGTGCCCAGTGCGGAACTGGGCAATTAGCGCCTGCTCGACTCTCCTGAGCTGCCACCACAGGTCGGCTTTGGACGGCCGCTCCATTGACTTTCGGACATTTCTTCCGTTCATCCCATTGTCCAAGCTCGAGAACCACTTCGATTTTCCAAAGAGACAGGTCTTGGAACGCGCTGCCTCAAATGAGCTCTTTCTTGCACCCACGGGCAGCGCTTGGGAATATGTCGACTGCTGAATTGCCTTGGCAATGCAGTCTGCCCATTCATTACCGGGCACGTCCACATGTCCGAGGACCCACTGAAGGGTCACTACCACATGATGTTGGGACGCAAGACCCTGTATCGCCATCAGCATGGCTTCCATAAGCTCAGGCCATTCTTCCGTCCCCTTTACGGCCTGGAGAACAGAGAGTGCATCGGTCAGGATAACAATGCTCGTAGCAGGCAAAGTAACTTCCCGGATGAGCCCCCCAATGTGGTCCACTGCCTCAGTAATGGCTGTCATCCCTGCCTCGTAAGGACAGAGCGACCCACATGGCCCTGCATGGTCTTTCACAAATCCGATTTGTGGGAACAGTCTCATAGCATTATGCATCGAGACTTCATCGAGAGCCGCTTCCGTTCCACCCAGCCATCTTCCCTAGGACAGATGACTCCTCATGCCGCTTATACCGCTCATACGCGGATATCACGGCCTTTTCCCTACGAATGCTCAGTGGCGGCACCTTTGCCATGATTTCCACCGCTGCTGTTGGTGCTATTCGAAAAGCCTGATTTTGTACAACGTCGAGGGCCTCTAGTGACGATCGAGACCCATAGACCTGCACTAACCGGCTATAATCAATCTAAAATCTTACTGCACCCATGCAGTGTCCCCAGGACGTCGACTCGAGCCCCCCCCCCAGGACGTGCTCGCCTATTTCTTGACAACGTTCAACCGATCGGAGGCGCAGCGGGCCACCCCCGAAAGATATGCGCAGAGAGTTAACTTCCTGTCTAGTGTGACACCCAGGTACTTGGGCTTCGGTTCCAGAGCAAGAACCGTACCCTCTACCTCCAGTCTAAATGGCTCATTAAGGATACTCGTGCCCATGGTAAACAGCGAGTAGACGGTCTTCGAGACGTTAATCTCTAGCCCCCACAACATAGTATAACAACCAACCGTAGTCAGGTCCTTCTGAAGTGCGCTCTCAAGGACTGAGGCAATCTTTCCGGTCTTCCAGAGTGCTAAATCGTCGGCACATAGTAGGCCTTTATATCCCAGAAACTCAGGCAGGTCATTGATGAAAGCTAGGAATAATGTACAACTGAGGGCGGAGCCGTGTGGGAGACGCTGTTCAAGGGTATGTTACCTCGACACGCTATTCCCAACACGTGTCATGATAGTACAATTACTAAGGAAACTGCGTAAACAAATGTACAAGTCAACGGTGACACCTAACCGCCGTAGCTTCAACAAAAGTCCCGTCCGCCAGACTCAATCGTAAGCCTGCTTGAGATCCAGGAAAACTACCGCCGTTGACTAAGCCGTCGGCTATTTCTTGGACAAGGAGCGTGACCATGTCCATTGCACTCTTACCCCGCCTGAAGCCTCCTTGCTTCGGGGTAATGAGCCCTTTTTCCTCTAGGACCTACATCAACCTTCGGCTAACCATGTGTTCTGCTACCTTCCCAACACACGAAATGAGGGAAATGGGAAGGTAGCTTTCCGCCTGGTCTGTCCTTTTTTTCCTTTTTTAAGTACTGGCACTATGACAGCCTCCCTCCACCTCTGAGGGAGGTCTCCAGATATCCGCTGGAGGAGCTTAGCTTTTCCCGCTGCCCCGAGGTGTGTAACCCACTTCATTGCTGATCTGGTCACTGCCTGGGGCCTTTCTCATGCGACAATTCTCGACTGCGTATGCCTATTCATTGACAGAGAATGGGGCTCTGAACGTGTCATGATTTTCCGAACCAAACTCAGCCTTCTCTTTGGCCCGTCGGACTTTGTCCTGTGCCTTCGACATTTAATTCTCTTACTAGACCTACTGACCTCTGCAAAGTGCTTGTTAAGCACTTCGGTCTTCTTGCTATCGCTAGCCGTCAGGCCTGAGTCCGTTTGCATCGGGGCGGCAGTTTTAACCGTCCCAGCCTGGGCCAGGTTTTTCAGAAGTTTCCACGTCTTCTGGCATTCCCTTCTCGCATGTATCAGTCCATTTCTGCCTTTTGGCCTCGGCAGACGCCCTTTTTACTTGCTCAGTTAGTTTATCGTACTCACGGAGCGCCTCAGCCGTTTTCAACCGGCTCACCCTCTTTCGAGCGGCTTGCCTCTGCCTAACGATCCTCGCTAGGGCTGTAGTCCAGAATGGCCTGAACTTGCGTTTCGGAAGGCTCCGAGGGATCGACCTACGTGCGGCATCCAAGATAGCTTCAGTGATCTCCTTGTCCACAACGTCGACTGTTCCACGCTCGGTATCTACCCTCTCCAGGGTAGCGTCAGATGCTAACCTGAAGGCGTCCCCATTTGCTTTTGAATAGATCCAGCACTTGTGCTTAGCTCCTGGGTTTCTCTCTGGTGAAGGAATATCCACTGAGACGAGAACGGGTTTATGATCGCTACCAACACAGTCAAACACTCTGAAAGAGGTGTTACAGGCCAAGTTCAAAAGTTTTGCCACTTCTAGACTCTTGGGGATTAAACCCCAGACATTCAGATGGACAATCTTGAATTGAGTCTTACCAGAACCTGTTCTGAGTCTTTGCTTGTCAGTCACGGTGCCGGATACCTTCCGCGGGGAACTTTCCGCTTCACCCGTAGGCAGTATCCTGCTCGCCGCAACTTTCGGTTTCCCGCTGACAGAGCATTCAGCGCCGATGGGCTGGACTTGACCTTTCCCAGTCACTTTCATCAACAAAGGCACCTTCAGCGGTGTATAGCTTTCGGCATCATCCGTAAACAGTGTCCTGCTCGAGTCGACTAGTGTGCTGTCGAACATCATCGGCGGATTTCCATCCGGAGGCGGCACCCCGATGTGCACAAGCGCTGATTCACCACTGACAGAGCATTCAGGGTTCCCCAGGGGGCTAGGTCGACATTCTTCTACCCCTCCACTCTTCCCGGGAACCTCAGGTGGGATATAGCTTTTGGCTTCACCCGTAAACAGTGCCCTGCATGTCGTTTCAGTTGGTTGTCCGCTGACAGAGCAATCAGCGTTACCAAAGGACTGGGCTTGACCTACCACAGCCACTTAGGGGGTTTGCCTCCCCCTGTCTCCGCATGGTTTTGTGCCAACAGAGCAATCAGCACTTCCGGGGACCGAGCTCGACCTGCGTCAGCCTCTTGAGAGGGTGCACAACTGTACATATACCCTCGTAGCGCTGTTCAGCGGCCACTCTTGCCCGGGGCAAGTCGACAGAGCAATCAACACTTCCCATTGGGCCTTGCCTGACCTAGCTTGGCCTTTAACTTGGAGGGACGCGTCTCCCTCATGTCCGCTTATCATGCAAGCCTGACGGTGGACACAATGTGCCTTCACCCGCGGGTAGGGCCTGCGTTACCTCAACCCTTAGTGGTTCTCGAGTTGGGCCGAAAGTAGCCTTTTTTACGATACCAGACCTTTCAGCCAGCGTCGTGGTACCGGGGAAAGTATTCGACTTTTTTCCGATGGTGATTCTACCGCCCCGTAACAATCCATCCAGGCATTTTTGGATGCTGCCCAGACACGCGTTATTTGATTCTTTGTACTTCTCATTGTGCTTTTCGGGTGCCCCGGGAGGGGCGGGTTGGGTGGTCTGGCAAACAAGCAGAGCAGCTCAGTTGCCTCCCTTGCCTCGACCCATTAATAAACCAGTGCCGGGGCGCTTACTGCCGGACATATCTGATCTCTCGAAGTGAGAGTGGGTTGGCGTACCTTATTCCTCGAAACCCCGATCTGCCTTAGAGGGGCTTGCTCCGTGCAATACCAGCGTTCGGCCACAGTATCGAGTACACCAGGGTTCACTTCCCGCACAAGTTCTGCAGCGGGGGAGCGTTTTGCAGTTCCCTTGTGGGCTTCCCACCACCTTACCTAAGAGCTTTCAGGTACCCTCCAGAGCGGGGTGGGCTGGTGGTGTAGGTAGCGGCAGTTACTTAAGAGACACTTTCAGATTTCGCACTATTCCCAGAGCAGGGAGCCTCCCAGAGTGGGGATGACGAGTGTTACTTACTTGCAGGATCAACCAGTTATAGGCCAAGATTTTAGTAGTCTTTATTGTCTTCTACCAAACAAAAGTTCCAGTTTTCTCGAGGGGTGCTGCCCCCTCCGCTAGGTGGCTGTGAGCCTCAGGGATATCAGACGAACAACGACACGCAAGCGCCATGCGTACTGTAATAGCCCGATGTGTTGGCCCACGTTATGGGACGATGTCACTAAATTTCGTTTTGCTGGCCCGTCCCGTTCCTAGTGATGGAGTTTTACGAAACAAATGGTCGGGGACTCCGTGCCGCACGGATCTAGTTTTTACGTAACCTGTGTCAGCACTGTTCATTTAAAAAAAGAGCATTTTCTAAATGCAGCAAAACAGTTTGTGTTGCGAGAAGAAACTGCCTTAGCTGCAGCAGCCGAAGTTAGTGCACAGCTTGGTCAAGTGATTTCAGCTGCTGGTCAGCCTATTCCTAACCGAAATATCACTGCAACTGCGTCTTCTGATAGCGTTGGTTCAAAAGCCCTAACTACATCTGGACCTCCTCTCAAGCGCTTAAAATCCCTGACGCAACACATTGCGAACACCACACCCATCACTAATATTATATCTGCAGTTCGTGGGCCTGAAGACGAACTGGCAGATTATTTGTTGCACTATCAAGAAGCTGCCACAGCAGTCAGTGAGGATGGCAATGGTTTAAGCTATTGGCAATCACAGAACGTTCAAAAAATGTTTCCGTTGCTTGAACCTTTGGCTTTAGATATATTGAATGCACCAGCTTCGTAGGCTTACGTGGAGAGATTTTTTTTCTCTTTGTGATGATTTGACAACCGGGAAAAGAAACAGGACTAATCTTGAAAAACGGGTCTTTCTCAAGCTGAACAGTCATTTGTTTTGACGTTTAGTCTTCACTGTTCAAGTGAACTGTTGTTACTTAGTTTAGTTACTTCAGAGTTCTTAGAATGAATACGTTTGTTTTAATTTTGACTTACGTTTTTGGTTTCTTATTGTTATTACGTTTTTAGTTGTTGTTTTTTTGTACATACACTGCAAGTCTGCTAGTCTACAACATAGTCAAAAATTGAGTCATGGCATTGGAACATGACACAAAGTGATAGTGTGACTTATAATGTGAGAATGGAGTGAATGGACTCAGTCTCAGTACACTGAGCAGTCTTCTCTGTGACTACTATTACACTGGGCAACAGCCAAAAATCGTCAGGGGATTTTCAACTGATTTAGACTAATTTTGGTGTTCTGAGTCCGAATATCACATTGATTTTGCTCGGTCAGGTAAACTTCTTGAGATACAGCCATAGACCTACCTGACGAGCTAAACGTATTCTAATATCAGGGTTTTTGAGTTCAATCATTTCTCTAAATTAGCTGCATAAAAATTAGCAGCAAAATAATCACAATTATAAAAACAGAGATAATTATATTTTATTTATAAATCATCAATCTGGATTTTCACTTGATTATTTAATGCATCAGCACTTGATTGGGCACAGCCTCCAGTACCCCGACCTTCTTTCTGCCCGTCGTCCAGCTGCTCACTGCGAAGAAATTCCTGTACCAGCGTTCAGAGATCTTCCTGAAAGCGACGTTGAGGCCACCACTTTAGACGAGGAAGGAGATACAGAAGAGGAGTATGACTGACAAGATGGTTCGCAGCCGTTCTCACAATGTGAGCTTAATGATCTGGTTCGGGATCTCAGCTTGTCGAATAATTCCTCCGAGCTGTTGGCTTCCAGACTCAAAGAGAAAAATCTTCTAAGCAAGGACGCGCGTACCACTTTCTTCCGTAGAAAGCATGAGGACTAATGGGCTACTTCTGCCAGGAAGAAGACCTTGTGTACTTCCGAGATGTCGCCAGTCTTCTTGATAAACTCGGCGGTCCTGAATACGATCCGAGAGATTGACAACTCTTCATTGACAGCTGCAAGAGCTCTTTGAAGTGTGTACTTCTCCACAACGGGAGCCAGTTCACCTCAGTCCTTCTTGGTGAACTTTCTACTTGGTCAGCGAGAAACATCATAAACGAACCTCTTTTTGACCGGGAGAAGATACTGATCCCATCGCTACACATGAAACAGTTTACGCGCGCTCTGGACAAGGATGGAAGGTGCTTCAACACATTTGCCGAGCATTTCCTCAACTGACCATTGAGAAACTGAAGACGGTATTTTCGACGGCCCACAGATACGGCAGCTCATAAAGGACACAGAGTTCCAAAACTCCATGAACACGCTTGAGTGCGCCGCCTGGAAATCGTTTGTGCAGGTGGTGAAAAACTTCCTGGGGAACACGAAGGCAGCAAACCACGCCAGACTCATCAGCAGCATGATAGAGGACTTCCAAAAACTCGGGTGTTTGATGAGTATAAAGTATAAAGAAGCACTTCCTGTTCTCACACATGGAAAAGTTTCCTGAAAACCTTGGGGCGATGAGCGATGAGCAGGGAGAAAGGTTCCATCAGGACATCCGCCAAATGGAGGAAAGGTACCAGGGGAGGTGGGACGCAGTCATGCTGGTGGACTACTGCAGGTCGCTGAAGAGAGACAACCCAGAAGCTGCTCACACACGGAAATCGAAGAAACGCCAATTTATGCCTTGAACTTTTGTTTCACGTAACGCTCATGTTATATTAATATTATGATAATTATGCTTATCAAATTTGGTGGATGAATAAAAATTGAATGAATTTGAATACGTTGATTTTATCTCTTGAGTAAAACGAAAAAAGTCTTCAGGGGTTTATCAGCTGATGATCCGCAAAAATGTGTTGTTGTTTTTTTTTTTTTACAAAAAAAAACGTTTTTTTTTTAAATTTCTGTAGGAAAATTTCCTGACCTGATTGAGCAAAATCAATGTCATTTTCGGACTCAGAACATCAAAATTAGTCTAATTCATCTGGAAAACCCTGGACGATTTAAAAAAAATATTTTTTTGTTGCCCAGTGTAATAAATTAGAAATAATTGTTAAAATCTCAGCCCGGATTTTTAGAAGGATACATGGGTAAAATAGAAAATAATTAGAGATCAATAATAATAGTAATTAAATAAGATAATAATATAACTTGTTAATTTTTTTACCAAGAAGGCTATGAGATTTAAAGTAGAGATTGCTAATACATCACAAACTTTCATTAGATATAATTTTTAATGTTATAGTAAATGACTAAATGAAAGTAAAATATTTACTTACATTTTACCAATAAAGTTATATTTTTTGTGCTCAGATGCTGTAAATCTGTATTGTATATTCCATTGTCTGCATGACATATATAACTACCAGTATCATTACATGTTATTAACTTGTTAATTGAAAGATAATTTGCACTTGAATTTTGAAATAAAGATTCATTTTGCTTTAATATTTGTATTAATGGTGCTGGATTTCCTTCAGCTTCACAGAACAAATTAATCAAAGTTCCATTTTCTACTACATTTGTACTGTTAGTTCTAAAACTAGTAACAACTGACATATCTGAAACAAATATTGAGTGAGAGAAAAATTAGTAATTATGTGAAAAATAGAGACATTAACTTAAAAATAGAACATGGTGGGCAATCTTTTGATTTCAAAAGATATATCTAGTGACCACCGCCTTACAAATAATGAGTCAAATAAGTGATAATGAGAAACAATAATAATTTAATAAAACAATTATATTTTTTTTTAACACAAAAAGGCTTCTCAAAGCTACAATGTAAGAAACAACAATTCCCAGGTTGTATTGGAAGTCTACAACACTTCAAAGTGTCACATCAGAAAGTGGCGAGATATTAAGAAAGATTTAATGTTAACATTTTACTTAAGTGGGACGGATGGCCAAGTGGTGTAGATACTTGACTGTCGACCAGAGAATCCTGGGTTTGATTCTTGGTGAGAACCATGGGAATTTTTCCAGGTGAAAATTGTTTCAAAGTCGCCCCACAAGTCCGCCCAGCTTTAAATGGGTACCTGACTTAAGTTGGAGAAGTAAAGGCATATGGGCGTTTTACTAACCACATAATCCCTTCATATGCCAAGGTTACAGAAACAGGTGAATTCTACACATCATCCGCCCCAATGGCCCGCTAGGGCTAAGGGAACTTTTTTTTTTAGTTAACTAAGGTAAAATAAACACAATTAAAATATTAGACTGGAGGTGAAATTTAAGTGGCTATGTGTGTAGCGTACAGTATTTGGGCTGCAAGTTAGCCAAATATGCAGTAATATGTTTACAAACTTTTGTACATATTTCTCACAAGTTTCTTCAACAATAGATATGTTCAAATCAATTTCCTGCAGCTTATAAAACAGGAGTTAAAAACATGGCTAGGAAATTTTCTAATAATGTCTATACCTAACTCTATATATGTCTACTATCTATAATGTCTTCTCTGCAACTACTGGCTACACTACTGGACTGTCCACACCAAAACTTAAATAATTCCCTAATCTTAATAGTATTTTGACAAAACTAAGTCAAACTAAATAACCCGACAAAATATTTAGCAAATGGGTGTCACCAAGTGGTGAACTTGGTTTGAGAACATGATCTAGTTCATTGTTGTGTGGATTGGTCAGTTAGGATAAATATTCACATGATTGAGAGGGGGGATGTGGTGGGGAGGAGGGAGTTGAAAGTGTCATCATGTGAAGGTGAGGGTGTCACAGTGTGTATGTTAATGAGTATTCAGTATATTTTTGCTACTAGTAAAAAGTTTGTTAAAAGTCATCACAGATTCTGCTAAAAAAAGGTTATCTCAGAATTTCTATGTCTTAAAAAACCCCACTAATGTTAAGTATATTTTTTATTTTGCATAAGTTAGGAATTATTTTATTAGATTAATATCATTCAATGAAATGACTCAAAGTTTAGCATGTTTATTAGGAGACCTAAATGTAATAATCATAATTTTTATTCATAGAACTATGGGAGTCTCCACAGACTCTGGAATATTTGGAGAGGATACTAAAAATTAAATCCTTTTAGTCTATGAAGTATTTCATAAACTTTCAACATCTTTTTACCTCTTTGTTATTAGCATTACACAATGCACAGTGCATATGTTTTATTCCACTTGTTTACCCTTATTTCAATATGTTTGCTTTTGCTGTGCATATTTACTTTAAGTTCTCAGCCGGGTGCAGCATGTACCAAAAATGACTGATTACATATATCAATCAAAATAAATAGTTGTACAATAATAATTGTGTTATGAACTGATATAAAACTAGTCAGTGCAAATTATCATTTTTTAAAACTTTAAATATAAAAAGAAAATAGGTCAGGTGAGTTAAAAAAAACTAAGAAAAAGCAAATACACAATTCAGTCTAGTACATAAGTAATATTTCTACAAAAAAAAAGGGTTTACTTACAGATCACATTTATCTTTATTTCTGTTGTTTTATTTTCAAAACAACCAGTGATATGTTCTGCAATGCAAGTACATTTCTGACCAGTCATATCTCTTGTAAATGACACAAGAGATTTTAATTTATTTCCAGACTGACTTAGTTGACTGATGTTACCACAAGACACAGTTACATTACTAACTTCAGGTATACCACCAGGTGCTGTACATCCAATGACATATGTTTGATTTTCTTCAACTAATGAGATCTTGTCTACTGAATTACTTAAGATGTTTAGAATCGGGGCATCCTTTGGTGGAGCTGTTTTAAAACATAAAATTAAAGAGATGATTTAGTGAGATTTTGACATAAGAAAATAATATATGGAGCTAAACAGCTTCAAAGGTATCTCGTGTAATAAACTTAATCTATTTCAGAACTCGGCTCATCATCAGAAATGTTAGTAACCCGAACATTCAAATCAATGAATTAAAGGCAAACCATTTTATGATGAATAAATCATCCTTTTTACTAACATCCGATCAATTAACTGACAAAATGCAAAGAATATATGTGCTTGAAGAATTGTATAAGGAGAAAAGAAACAAATATTCACTGTAGAATTAAAGGTAATAGGTGAAAAAAGCTTGAGAATAGTGCTGTATTAATGAATGTTTGAATACAATATATTTAACATTTTTTTTTTAACATTTGAATAAATAATAATTTATTTCTAAAATGTATTATTTTATTATATGATATCTTACTAAAAGTATTGTGGACAAGAAAGCAAATTTTCAATCCAAACTAGAGAGAGTATCATATATGAATTTATCAGCTCTAATTAAAATTCTTCTAGTTTGACAGATGTTGCTTTTGGGCTGTACAGAAATATAAATCTTATTTGATTTATTGTGCGACATTCAAAACATTACCACGTTTCATATCAAATTATAAAAAATACATTTTAATTAATTCTCAGTACAATATTTAAAAAAGAAAACTTTATTAATTTTAACATGCTTTGGGGTTTTGGAAATACTTACCTAGCTTAAGAGGACATGGGGGTTGAGAGTAATAAACGAATGGTGTTCAAAACTGCTGTTTATTGATGTTCACAGTGTGAGAAAGTAGTAATTAACCAATTGTTTCAATTAACAAAGATATTGTCAATTGTATGGCAATAATGATGCATATTATTTACTTTTATTTTTTTAAGCAATAAGAACTAAAGATTACAAATTTAGCAGGTTCTGGTAAAGATTTTGACTTTTATTTTTATACAGAGAAATTTTTTGTGCTTAAATATAATTTATAAATTTTAATACTGGTATATTTAAAACTTTTACATTAAAGACATTCAAATTTTCTTTAATTTGAAATATAATACATTGTGATTAGTTTTATAATAATCATAAAAAAAACACATTTTCTAAAATATCTATAAGTAGAATCAAGAGGGGGGAAAATTCAGTCCAATAGTGAAAATAATTCTATGCTGAATTAACCCTACCTTCTTAAGAATTTTTTTACATCATGAAAATTTATAAACTAGTATAGTAAATGTTGACTTAACCAAACTATTTCTGTTATATTTTTCTCGAAGAACATGTAATTTTTTTAAATCAACTTTTTCACCCATATATTTAATTTTAGCACATGATGACTGCCTTAATGAAAAGTTGTCTTTTTTTTGTTTTCAACTTAAAATAATAGAAGTAGTGGATGAAACTAAATGATTTAAAACAGCTCTGCCTATTTCATAAAGTATATCATCCACAGAGAAATATTAGATATTTATTAGGTTATTTACTTCTTTCATTAAATCTATTCTGACATCTCAGCTAATAAGGCTTTTTGACTAATAAGGCATTGATTCTTTTTCGTTGGTGGTATTCATTTAAAAAATATAAAAGAATAAACAGGAGGGAGAAAATTTAAGTCTCTTTGTTACCACCACAGTTAATATGTTCCCTTGATTCAGTGGTTATTATTATTTGGGTTCAGTTTACCATTAAAAAAAAGAGAACTATTTTAATATATAAAATTATTTAAGGCAAGAGTAACTATTTTAGGTGGAAGTGAGCCTGAGCCTGTTAGCTAATAAATATAAAAAATGACATATAAGGATAAATTACTTATAAGGATAAATTACTAAGTACAAAAAAACATTCTTACCTCTAATAAATAAAACTTGTGTATAATTACAAAAAGTATTTGATTCATTAAATTTTGAATTTTCTGCATAACAGCTAAAAGTGTAATTCCCAGCCTGTTTGATTGTTATTATATTTTTGGTTACTAGCTTGGTGTTAATTCTCTGACTTTCTAATATATTTGAACCATCTGAGTTAATATATATTATAGCCTTGAATCCTGGGTTAACATCTGAACTGCTAACTTCACAAATAATAGAGATATTTATGCTTTCATTGTTACAAATGTTCCACACATTCTGTGTTAAATTTTCCAGCTTAACTGTGCACACACTAGGCCCTTCTGAAAAGCAATTTTTAAGATCTAAATGTATAAAATCAAACTTTGGTTTTTAATATGACCAACATTTACTATTCCTTTATTAAACATGCAATCAAAGATTCAGAAATAATACTGCACTAATAACTTCTTACTAACAATAAGTTAAAATTATTTTCTGTTAAAGGAAATAAAGTAAAAATATAAACACACAAATAAGTTGACATAAGTTACTCATATGACACTAGTTCAGTTTGAAATTCTTAACTGTAAAAAAGCACCTTATAAAAATGCATACATTAAAAAAAAAAGCTTGATGAAAAAAACAAAAAAAACTTAATAAAAACAAACTTCATTTGCATAATGTCACAGAAGTGTGGAATTCAATCAGCAAAAGCGCAGGACATTGGATAAAAAATAGTAAACATAATCATTTTATTTTGCATAATTAATGTATATGTTGTATTTTACAGTCCATTAAAAAAAAAGTTATTATTAATTTTATTACCAGCAAATGTGATGTTGTATAAAACAGAAACATTTCCACTATTAAGTTGTGATAGACGACTACAGTTGTATATTCTTGTACCACGAAATGGTGCTGGAAAAAATAAAGTGCCTTTAAAATATAACATATGTCAAATGCAGTTTTCTGAGAAACTTTTTTACTTATCCCTCACCTAATTCTTTAATCGGAATCAAAAATCAATACTTTTTTTGAAGGTTATTTAAGCAATTTTTTATTCCAAAATTGATTCCTAAAGTCATTTGTTTTGCGAAGATATCTGTATGACACCATTTGTTTGATCATTGCACTAGAATCATTTCACCTGTAATAATTATATTTGGCTGTAATAAATATATTAAGCATAGAAATTTAGTTAGCATAATTGACTGGGCACTTGGCGGATATTACAACAGACGACTTTAGACTTTATTAGGAGAAGGACGGGATTTTCATCTCACATCATTTTACTATGTTTGTATTTCTTATTCAAATAAATTTCTCCCTCCCTCTCTCTCCAACCCTCCCTCTCCCTCCCTCCCTACCACCTCTCTCCCTCCCTCCTCTCCCCCTCCCTGCCCCCCTCTCTCTTTATCTCTCTCCCCCTCCCTCTCTCTGTACAATTAAACGTCAAATTACGCTTCTTAAATAAACAGAAAACCTTATTTTAATCCCTGCCAAAGCCGGGTACTTGCAGCATGAAAAAAAAACAACAACAATATTTCCCCCCCCCCCCCCCCGTCCCTAACCCTTTCTTCTCCGTCCGTTCAATTACACATTCACTTGGTGCGCGAATACAGGGAATTCCCTGTGCATTGAATAGTAAAATACTAAAAATATTAATTACAATTAAACTACCCATTGAGATTGTATTAATAATGTTAATAATGTCACAGAAACATTTTAATTAACGTATTTTGGTTTATTAAAGTGCACCTTTAATTTTAATCTTCTGAATACATAAAACGATAGGTAAATAGATATGACTATTGATTTCACCATGTTTACAATTGGAGTTTCCGGAAGTTACCCCTCTTTTAAAAATGTATCATCGGGAAATGACGTCACAGAGGAATTTTATTTATGGCGCCGTCGAGATTACTTTAATATAGTAAAATAATAAAATAAAAATAATTAATTATAAATAAACTACCCATCGAGATGAAACGAAACATGTCCTATAACCTTCCCCATGTAATTATGTGTATGTGTAACAAATTTAACATTTTTTGGTTTTCTGGATCTTGAGTTATAAGGGAACAGACAGACAGACAGACAGACAGACGGACAGACAGACAGACAGACAACAAATGTGTCTTATAAGTGTAGAGATGCGAGGAATTTTATCCGAATCGCTACAAAATCCACTAAATGAAAATATTTGCAAAAAAATAAATTAGTGAACTATTTTTAAACTGTAAACACCCAAAAACAAATCGTTGCCTGCTATTTAAAGAAGTTAAACTTTGATAGCTAAATATAGTTTATAGAAAACACAGAATCAAAAGTAGCGGAAGATAAGGTGTCATATTACTGGACTAAATACGATTCAAATCTTCCTTTTTAATATATTTGTACTTACATATAGAACTAAAAGCGATCGACGTTATTGTAGTTTTAAAAAAGCAAAGGAAGTTATTGTTTTTCCTTTTATTGTATAGCGTTAAATATTTCAAAATTATACTGCGCTAAAAAAATTTCTTACAAATTTCAAGCAACAAAGAAATCCGGCTTAAATCCGGCACATTTTAACCGGAACCGGAATTGTTAAAACTGCCGGAATCCGGCTTAACAGGAACCGGAATCAGATTCCGGTACAGCCCTAGTACCTTGTGATTATAGAAAACCATCTTCATAGCATGACCCAATATTATTAGGACTTGCTAGGCAGACAAGAATCCGTTTGTCCAATCAACCAAACTTCAGTTATGCGTCTTGTCAATACACTTTGCGAATTACCACTTGATTGGATGCCATATCAATTCAATAATTTGTATTTAGTCAAAAACTACTTTATTATCCATCAAACTTGAATAATAGAATTAATTACAGTCTAGAATTCAAATATCAAGGTATACTTTTAATTTTACAATGAACTAAAATTGCACTATACCGAAAGCAAGCAAGCGACACATCAGAACTGCCGCATTATCTCATACGGTTTAACTTCGGGTCACTTGAGCGACCTCTAAAAGTGGTTGTTTTTTTTCAAAAAGTTTAGTTTTTGTTGATTTGCTTGTCAAAAGGAAAAAAATGAACCACAATGCAAAAGAATCGGAGAATTTTTTTTTCCCCATGCAATGATGAATCACCCTAGATTTACATATTATGACATCAAACAGTAAAAAGATAGCTTCACCATTAGTACTTTAGAGTACATTAAGCTAACAACAACACCAAGGTGTAAGATTAAGATTTAGGGTTTGAAACCATTATTTAAATCAATTGACATTTGACCAGCAAGTTTATAGCATGTTGGTACAACAGGTAAAATATTTTGGGAAGTGACATGAAGAGGGGCGAGTTAGAATTAAAATTCAGTGGAACAATAAGAACTGGCTTAAAAATAGGATGATCACTTACACATCCAGATGATCAAACGGCTAGTGTGATGTAAAAAGTGAGATGTGAACCACTAGTGCCAGCATTTTGTTAAAAGTGTGTTGTAAAATGTGAGTCCTGTCAGTGCTAGCAGTGCCAGTAGTAAATTTATTGCATTAACAAAGGGCTAGATTTGAATGAAGTAAAAGTTGTTGGGGAATAAAGGGCTGTCAGTCCAGAAATACAAGTTTCATCACATATTGTTCTTGACAAAAATTTGTCAAAACTTTTGACTTAGTTACAAATATCGACCATTTGTGTCAATGAGTTGAGGTACACTATATAAGCTCAAACATTTTGTCTGCTGACCCCAGGTTCATTACTAAATGCACACTATTCTACACAATTTGAAGCTACTAACTTCAGCATTGTCAAAATAATGTTCCATTGTGTAAATTACTCATTGATTCCAAGTAGTTGGTAATCAGATGTTGACTTTTGTTCGCTTAACAGGCGTTACAAGCTCTTTGGTTGTTTCCGCTGGTTGAGATATTTCACATGGAACAATGGATTCATTTTCATTCAGAAATTTTCAGTTACACTTAGAGATACAATAACACTAATACAAACTCACATATCTATTGACAGGAAACAATCATCTGGTGGAAGAGGAATAGCACAGACTCATTGACACATATACAAGTCTATTGAGAGAAAATACATCTACTGACAGAAGATTACATCCTAGTGACATAGAACATAAAACTATTGACAGGAGATAAACACTATTTACATGAGATCCACAAAGATTAACATACACATATTTAGTCAGAATATACATACAGACTTCCTGACAAATACGCACAGCTATTGACATGAAATACAGACAGATTCACTAAAAGATATATTTGACACAGGCGTTTCTACTGATATCTATTGAAAAAAGAATCAACACATAAACATATCAATTGATAAAACAAAGATATTTACTGCAAAAAAAGAACCAATTCTTTAAAATCTACATTCTGATGAATCATTCCATCAATTTTTTAAGACACTATTACATTCTAATGGGGTTGACTTAGTAGATTTTTCCGTAGTGAATTGGATGTCAGCACACTATACAATTTAGCTGGTCATGTACTGATTTGGCTATTTTTTAGGATGGGACAGGCAGAGAAAGCTAGACTATAAGAATTATTCTAAGCAAATGAAAAAATTATCTAAATAAATTACTTCTAATTAAGTTACCTACAAATACTTAAATCTGTGGCTGTATCATTCAAAGTTTTCCCAATATCTTGATGAGAACTATTAGACCATCTTACAGCACATGGAGGATATCCAAGATTCTCTATTAAACATGTACATGAGACAGAAGCACCAGGCCTTATATAACCTTCAACAATGTTTGGACCATTGAAACATTCATGTGAGAAAGCTAACTTTGGAAGTGCTATGGATGAAAGACATAAAAATATATACACTATACTGATGTAAAAAATAATGGGGAACTTTAATTTTTCTTTAAAATAAATACATTGATACAGGCTTGCAGAGCCTGAGCCAGTAATTTTTTCTAGAGCCAAAAAAATATGGCAGCTCCGGCTCCCAATTTTTTTTTAAGCAGAATTTATTTTAGCTTTAAAATTCCAAATTTGTTTGTTTGCCTCCTATTATTTGAAATGTTTTTATATTTTACAAATGACACAAAAGTAACAGCATTTAAATGATAGCGTGCGCATACACCACCACGAGAAATCTTTAATGGGGATCGTTTCGTATTCGTTTTAAATCTTGTTTACCCGCCAAAATTTTTTAAACTGCATATTATTTTGTTAAATATAAGGTTAAACATTTTTATTTCATAGAATAATTGTATCAATCTTTAAAAAATTTAATTTTTACTACGACGACAAATAGAACGAGTCATTTCGTATATTATTTGACCGCCATTGGTAATAGACTAAAATCAAAATGGTCGGTTTTGGTATTTAACAATTTTATTATAAACAGACTAGCTTAAATGGAGTAGATAATTAAACAGAATTAATTAAAAATAAAAAGTAATTTTCATTAACCAATCAGAAGGCACAGTTTGTAATTTGCGCTTTCATTTTTTGAGACATCTTAGTCGAAAGTTTGTATAACTTTTTACCAGCAGCATGTTCACGTGACACAATTGCACAAGTTTTGTATCGTTTAACACTTCCTTAGTAGGGAGCCGGAGCCGTCAAATTTTTGGGAGTCGGAGCTGAGCTGGAAAAAAAATGGCGGCTCGCAAGCCTGCATTGATACTTACTAAACTGTAAAAACGGAGAATGCTTCAAATCAACCACAAAATTTGTCTCATTTGTTATATTTAAATAAAAAGAAACATCCAAACTGTAGTTTCTGGCAACAAAGTTATTGAGAAATGATGTCCAAATGCAATGTGATTCATAATATGGAACAACATCAGTTTTTACAACATGACTCTCAGTTTGAGTTCCAACAATCTAATTTCAGGGGAAAAAAAAACATTGACAATGTTTTAAAGGATTTAGAACTCAAGTACATCCAATTTGAAAAGCTGCAATTATATACCATAATTATGTTCTAATTAAGTTCCTTTATCACCAGATTTTCATTTTTTTAGTGTCTGTATCATCTTTTTAATAGCTACAGAGTTACTAAACATTAGTGGAATTCTTTAGGAAAAAAAGCTAGCACAGAGGATATCTTATGCTTGTAACATACTTCAGCAGAATTCACCAGAAGAAGCAGGTATTAACTTCACATTAATAAAGATTTAAGATGATAAATATAAATAGAGGTATAAATTATCTTTGCATATTTCAATATGTCTATTCTTACCTAAATCTAGAATCAATCAAGGTCATATTAAGTATAGAAAATGAGTGACATCAATTTAATCAGAATTCAAATGCTCTATTTGCATCATCGTGAAATATCAGCTAAACAGATTTAAGCATCCACATAGTTCATTAAGTGCTACAGAATGGCTAAATATTGCCTCTTTAATGTCAAAAAGGACCAAGTTGAGTTCTGTATCTGGAACAATAAAGTTATGGGATGGGAGAGGGTGTATAAAATTACCAGAAAGAAATGGTTTGTGCTTTGACTCTACAGACAGCAACTGCTAGTGCAAAATAACATCTGTGAATTTCTAGAAACTATTGTGTGGAATGAATCTGGTCAGCTTAAAATATCTGAATAATGTAAGAAACTTTTTATTGAAAAAATTTTTGAATCACTGATCAGACCATTCCTGAAGACCAAAAAATCGAAAATTGTTTTAGAAATTTTGATAACATTGGTACTCCATTGATAGTTTAGTTGTGAATGCTTATCGAATGAATATTGTAAGGACAATGAAAGTAAATAGACAAACATAGGAAGACAGATATATTGATGGACAGACAGATAGATCGATTGATAGATAAATAGATAGACAATAAAGAATAGTGTCAAAGTAGATGTTACAGGGTTCCCTGTGATAGCACACCACATGAATTGGGTAATGAACGGAGGTTGGTAAATATTGTGACTCACAGATGATAGATGAGAAAAAGGAATGGTTTTTTTCATACCCCTTAGTATTACATATATTGTGACTTGTTATATTAGATAAGGTAACAATCAGTATCATATTTGAGTCAAACTGACTTCCAGTGTGTTATGGTAAGTGTTTGCGCGATTCAGTCACTGTGTATAGTGAGGGCAATAATAGCAGCTCTCTGACAAATACATTCATTAATCACAACATATAGCATCAACTAAGAGAGTTAAATTCTCCAGGTGTCACAATTATTTCTCATAACACATTTGACTCAGGACATACACATTTAGGCTGTTGAAGATTGCAATTAGGTAGGTTAAATGGCAAAAATGATTACAATTTGTAATATTTTGACAGTGGTCAAAATCAGCCAAGGTTGCAGGCTAGAAAATTATAAACTTTTCTACGTTTCTCCAAATTTGTTTTTAAAAAAATGTTTAGAATTATTTTTTCTAACCCCCCCCTTAAAATTCTCAATTTTTATGATGTAAAATATTCAGTTTTTATATATTACATTTTGTCAAAAAAAATTGTAGGTCTGTTGGAAATATATTTCTTTATATATGTATTAAATATCTTTCTCATATTAAAAATAATGTTATAACTCTACTACAAACCCCCCCTCCCAGAGATGAGTGATGAAATTATGACAATTTGACAACTAACACACACATTGTTGGTCTACCTATTAAAGGCAGTGCTGGGATTCATGAGACACTCAAGAGTAACAGGCCAGTTAGTCACATGCAGAGAATACACATCGTGAGATGGGTACCAGAGAGGACGAAATTTCAATAGAGAGGACAAAGAAATAAGATAAGTGCAAGAACAATTGTCACTGGAGAATGCCAGGTCTATTGTTGCAGCTATTTTGTTTTTCACACGTCACCATTACTCGGTCAGTTGTATGCACAACAGAATATTATAACCTATACATTGTTGATTAAATTAATTTTGATTTATTCAACTAACAATCTCACATGTCCTTGAGTGCCTACCCTACATAGAAAGTTGTAAAAATAAGTTTTGAGATTTTAGTTTGTTTTGTACAATTGTCATAAAATGACACTTTCTTATCCAAATAAGTAGAATTAAATGACAAAGAAAATTATTTAAGGTTTAAATTAATGCCACAAGAAAAAAAAATAATTACCCAAATAAATCAATTAGTATGAAATTTGATTGTCACATCTTAATTGATATCATGCCCTAATATCATGTAACAACTAGTGAATATTAAGTTTATTGGTCCAACAGTTGAAAACGTTTATAAGACTTACCTGATCTCCAGAATGAAAACGACAATTAGCTTTTGGGAAAACCTTAGTTGTGAAACAATCTAAGGATATAGTCCTGTTGTAATAGGTCAGAGGTGAAATAACACAGCTAACATTCTCAGGTTTGGCTAATTAGAAATAAAAAATTTTTATAAAGTGGATATTAAAATTTAAATTGACATAAAATGTATTATTTTCTTAATAAATGACATATTTTCAAGGAAAAATTAAAAGATGTAGATGTAGGGGTACAAATTTTTATAAACCACTGAGTATGCTCACATGCGCACTTTCTAATTACTTAATAATATACAAAGTGTTTTCAAAACTTGTTTATGCTGCACCCCACCCATGCCTTTCAACAATTGTACGGTAACATTATTTTATCATTGAGGTAAAAAAATATGCACCATTCTTTGCAAACACCTGAGATGGTAGGTAATTAAACAAAACAAAGAATTGTTTTAAATTAGAAAAAACATTTAAAATTACCGTATAAATTAAAATGCACTTTTATGATATTACAATAATATACAATATAAAAAGAACATGCTTTTTAAATTTGTTAATAGCAGATGACAATTATTATAAACCAATAACACAGTTTTGATTATTTCTCTGTAGCCCTCTAAAGTAATGCACACAGGTTTTGCAGGGTACCACTAGCTGTAACAATTAGTAAATTTAGAATAATAATTCCATGTCGACTCAACCAGTTTTCTGACAATTGTTCACCACACCATCTCAGATCTTCCTGAAATTTTCAGGGCTTGTAGTACATACAAAGTTGAGTAATTCCTGAAAATTTCAGGCTATTTGGTCAAAAACATTCTGTCGCAAGTTCGCATGACACATTTTTGAGATATTTGAACGTGAATATTTCAAAGACTAAAAGAGGTATGAGGCTGAAATTTTCAGTATTTACTGAAGTATTTACAGCAAGCTACATTTGAGATAAAAACACCATTCAACTCTGCATGAAAAAATGAGTAAATACTGAAAACTTCAGCCTCATACTTCTTTTAGTCTTTGAAATATTCAAGTTCAAATATCGAAAAAATGTAAAGGTCAAGCTAACTCGCGACTCCCCTTAAAACTTTAAAAAATTATGTCTCAGAATGTTTTTGACCAAATGGCCTGAAATTTTTAGGAATTACTCAGCTTTGTATGTACTAACAGCCCTGAAAATTTCAGGAAGATCTGAGATGGTGTGGTGAACACCACTAGTTGAGTTGACATGGAATGACCCAATAAGTTATTAAAATTCTTTATCACAGTACAAAAGAATACTCACCTATAAAATAAATATCTTCAAAAATGTTCATAATATTATCTGAAATATATGTACATATTATTCCACTAATTGATCGAAGTTCCCTAACATCAGTTTCTTTAAATGGCAGGTAGTAGCCAGTGCTGTTTTGTACAACTAACCACCCTTGAGGTGTAGAACATGGCACAGAAAAATTCACACATTGCTGTATAGTTCTGTTATTGTTTCCTATGACTAAGATAAAACTGATAGATTTTGTAAATTTAATTGGTTGACAAGAAATTATGACACTGTCTGCATTTTCCAAAAAAATCTGTGCAGAATCTGTAATGAGACGAATAAATAAACTTTACATTTAGTGACATAACCCTGCTGATTGTATAAAAATAGGTGACAACATTAATTCAACTTATGTAAAATAAACCAAGAAGTGTTATTTTCTAAAAAAAATTGTATTACATATCAAAGGTCATTTTGTTAATTTGTTAAAAAAACTTTCAATCATTGCCGGTTTAGGTATTTCTGGACAACAATAAAACACTAGCAGATGACATAATGTAAGTCAATGAGATTTGTTGGCTGTCTCAAAGAGACACTGAAGCTTTGGAAAGAAATTTTATTTGAGCAAAGAGAATTGGTTCTCATTGAGTGATAGGAATTTTATCACATCCATGTATATCAACACTTTACTTTAGTGTTTGTCAAGCCTTGCTATTTCTGTATTCTTTATGGAAAGGTGAAAGAGTACTGTGACAAATACAGCATTGTAAAGAATCAATTACTGCTGCACAATAGGGCAGTCACGTGTTATGTCATAGTCATACAGACGTGAGATTGTAAACAGTCGCCATTTTGTAGCACCAATGATGAATCTCAGATTAGTTTTAAAATAGCGTTCAGCTATGTTAAAGGCTGTGAAAATCGCAGCGACAATAGTGATACGATTGCATTATTTAGGATACTGAGAGTAAAAAGTGAGAGAAAGAAACAATTTACTGAACACAGAGGATGTCAGTTTCTCGCCAATTTTTACCGATGGAATGATAGTAAAGTGATGATTAATAACATGCGGATTTGGGCTGTACATTTTGTTTCAGGTAAGAATTTTAAACATTTCAAAGCATGTTAATATAACATAATATATTTTACCGTAATGGGCAATTCCTATCTAGTATATTAAACACAAATTTTAATAAGCAGATTTTATTTTTAAAATATATGAACACTTGTATTATATTGATAACGCACTGGCTCCACGTACGTCAAGACGTACGATGTATTTTTTTTTTTACCTCGTACGTCAACAGAATGAACTCTTATGATGTAAAGTTATAAATGCAGTTTATATTATGATATTATTACTTACACAATGATGGTGCTCAAAATCGGCGATCGTTTTAACACATTTAAAGAGTAAACAGAACGAATGAGAACTCTTATTTACTGCAGACGTTGATGACGTCATTTACTGTTAAAAATCGGAGATATTTTTTTTTTCGGGGACCATAAATAGATATTGCTCCACACCCTAACCCTATCCTATCCCTAACTCTAATCCTATCCCTAACCCTAACCCTAATCATATCCCTAACCCTAATCCTGAAAAAAAATCTGGAAAAAAAAAATTTATGATTTATTAAAAAATGACCATCAATAGATATTGCTCCACACCCTAACCCTATCCCTAACCCTGATCCTGAAAAATAAAATCTGAACAAAAAAATGTATGTCTCTATTAGCAATCGAACCCGCACATAGCTAGCCAAATTGGGTCTCAGCCAAGCGAACAACCTACATGACACAAACTAACCTCTCATTTTAATGTATAATTAGACTTCAAATCATAAGAGTTCATTCTGTTGACATACGAGGTAAAAAAAAAATACATCGTACGTCATATGCGTATTGATAATAGCATTCCTAATATTAGTAATTTTAGCAATAACTATAAAATACAATACTACTATTCTACCTTGTAACCATTTATTAATACTATGGACATGACAATATAGATTTATTGGTGAATGTCATTAAATTAAATATTTTAAAGTAAATTTAAAGCATATTAATCATGGGAAAGATTTAATATTCTACAGCATATTAATCATTAAATGGGAAAGATTAACAATTAATTCTTAAAACCAATCTTATAAATCCTATATATTATTTTTTTTTATTTCAGGTGGACCTGCTCATTTACAAGATACTGGTACTACAAATGTTAACTGAGCATCTGCACTTTGTTACTAGCTGGTACTAAAGATGCTGACTTGTTACCTATTTTGTTACTAGTCCGTCTAGAGCGTTAGAGCGCATTGGCTGTATGGACTATTCGTAGTCACTGCGTTATCAAAATAATTGTCGCTATGTTGTGATATTACCTTGATAATATTATTGATACTTTATGAGAATATTGTGTTCAAAAATATTTTAATATTTAAAGAATTGTGAGAAAAAACAATTATGATAAATTTACCTGCGAACGAAACGGATAATATGAGAGCGATGATAAAAAGCATGTCTGCAATTTCTGCTAATTTTATTGATCGAGAGCAATTATGCCAGATTTTTTAACTGCCGAAAATCATATGAAAAATCCCGAAGCCATTGGGGGGGGGGGGCCTTTAAAAAAAAGGCTGGGGTGCCGGTAGTTTTTTCCCGGTGTCTGTGTCGGCATTTGTACTTTTCCCGGTGTGGGGATTTGTACTTCGTCAGGAGTCGGTGTCGGCATTTGTTCTTTGTCCAGAGTCGGTGTTGGCATTTGTTCTTTGTCCATAGTCGGTGTCGGCGCAAAAACTTGCCAAATAACGTGAGAGAAAAAAATACTAAGGTATTCAGAAACCAAGGCGAAACTTTACGCTGCGCTATTTCTCACGTGAGTTTTTCTAAGCGCGAAAAACCCTCGCTACACCTAGACCAGTGGTTCCCAAACTTTTTTGACCCATGGACCCCTTTTTATTGTCAAAACTTGCCCACGGACCCCCAAGTTAAAAAGCTACATAAAATGCATAGTGCAAGAATTACATATTAAAAAAAAAACATCATGGAAATTATAATTTTTGTTTAAAATATTTTTTTTAAAAATAAAATGACTTGGATGAACTTGATGAGATGTTACGGGTGTATTTATGTCTGGCTCATTTTTTATAAGTAGTAACCACAAATCCCCACGAGCACTAATTTATGGTCGGTTTCTTTTTTGTGTGATGAGCAGTGCTCGATTTACCGCCGGGGATGCCGGGGATATCCCCGGCACTGAGGACTGTCATCCCCGGCTCTGCTTTAATTAATTTCATCCCTGCCGGGAATGATATTTATCCCCGGCTCTGCAGAATTTTTTTTTCATCCCCGGCACTGATTTTTTTTAAGGTGATTCTAATGTAGGGAACTGATTTTATAGTATTACTAAAAATATTAGATGAAAAACACAGACAAAATCAGCTGATTTGAACTACGCAACACTATTTCTGCTAAAAAAATCTGTAAATAACACTCGTCCGGTTGTTTGCAGATAGTTTTATGTAAAGCAAACTGGCCAAAAAAATTCTGAAGAACTTATGTTGTATGGAGATCGTGAAATTATAGAACTTCGCATTTTTTTTTTTGAGTATGTCATACATCAGTCATAATACACCAATTTCGCATGACAAAGGATGGGCATGACGCTGAGACAGAACTTAATGATTTTTATAAGCGATTAGATGTTCTGCCAATATCTAGTGCAGAATGAGAGAGAGAGGATTATCTTATATATATATTAATTAAATTGTGTCGCAAATCATTGTCTTTGCTTTCCAGGAATTCCAATACTGGTTCAAAGAGCGCATAAAATCGATTTAAACATGCACCTTTAGATAACAAATGTACTTCTGTGTGAAATAGTAAACGATTATAGTCTTCGTCATTTTCCAAACAAAGTTGAGCAAATATCTCATTTAAGGCATTTCTTTTATTTTATTATCTTCTTTAATAACATAAACTAGTAATACATGCAAACATTCACTAAGATTGTTTGCGACAAAATGATGTCGATGAATGACACAATGTACTAACAATACATGTGGCGCAGCTTGTTTTAATATGCCAGAAAGCCTCGATATCTTCCTATAATTGCCAGTAGCAACAGACACCGGCGGCGGAACGAAATATTCTAAGGGGGGGGGGGGGGCAAGTCAAAATTCAAGGGGGGCGGCACCCCCCTTGAAAATTTAAGGGGGGCAAGACAAAATATGACCGAAAGACAAATTTTACCCCCTTAATTCAATAATAGAATATAGTAATTATGTAGCAAGTATTTAATCGATATTATTAAAAAATAATATATTTAAAAAAATAAAAATGAACATTGAGCACTTCTGTCGTCAACTGATTCGTAATGTCAGTTTGTTTACAAATTTAATAGTGAAATTAGATCAGAAAATTACTGCTAATTATCTTGAATGATGATAAACATGAAACTGAAACCGGAAACGGGAAACTCAATAAACAAAAAGTAATTTATGAAAAGATAATAAATAATTGTATTTTCTTTAAAAAATACATTTACCGTCATTTGGTTGATGACAATACTTCTCTATACTTATAAGACGCCTTTGCTGTCTGTCTGTCTGTTCCTTTAAAACTTAAGATCCAGACAACCAAATAACGTGAAATTTGGTACACATACACAAAATTACATGGGGAATTTTCTTAAACAGGTTTCGTTCCATCTCAATGGGTACTTCAATTGTAATTAATTATTTTGGATATCAAAGACATGAAAATTGGCAAACTTTTACCCCGATTTCAGGTTTTACGAGCTTATCTCCCACATAGCTAACTTACTATAAATATGATCGGAGAGGGGAACCAAATATCACATTACTTATTATATTATTACATTCCATTTCTTCATCCATAGGAATTGTCATCTTTTGCTACAGTCATGCCTAAGAGAGAGAGGGAGAAAGGGAGGGGGGAGATCGAGGGGGAGATCGAGGGGGGAGGGAGGGAGGGAGGGAGGGAGAGAGGGAGGGGGAAAGAGAGAGAGAGAGGGGGGAGAGAGAGAGAGAGAGAGGAACTGCCAAAAATGTTGTGTATCACATTGCTTTAAGATAAATGTACCCTTTTATTGCATGCAAATAACCCTTTTTTACGCGTCTTATTTTAAATCTTAATTAAATGTCAAATTACGCTTCTTAAATAAACAGAAAACCTTATTTTAAACCCGGGAAAAGCCGGGTATTTACAACTAGTTTTAAAATATGACACAACAACTCTCAATAATGTGATTACTTTAAAATGTAAATTAATTATAATTTCTTTCAAATATTAAATTTAAGAAATAAATCAAATGAATTATGAAAATGAAAATGATACATATAAACTAAAATGAATTACAAAGTTAAAAAAGTTAAAATTTTCGGGGGTGGGGGGGACAGACTGGAAATTCAGGGGGGGGGGCGCGGCCACCCCTTAAGAGTTTTAGGGGGGTGGCGCTGCCCCCATCCCCTGCTCCGCCCCCAGTGGCAACAGATATAATATAAGTCAAGGGTATAGCTTTTACATCGAAAAATCTGAGAATGTTGTTAAGTAATTTTGTAAATTTTAAATAGGCCTATATACTATGACGTTGATAAATTATATGAATGATGAGAAACCAGAAGGTCTAGAAACTATTTTTTTTTTTTACTTAGTACAACCCTCCGACTGTCCATCGGTTCACGCTGTTTAAAAATCAATTTTAGACATTTTTAACTTTCTTTAAACTTTTCTGACAACTTTTCTAAGCAGGATAGCTTATAAAACTTGTATAAACATTTATTTTACAGTAGGACATTGCCGTTGGAGAGTATGATAAAAATAATGATTTCTTTGGGTTTTCAAGTCCAAGATTACTATGAATCATTACAATTTATAGTTAATCAGTCCGCTTTTTTCTAAATTGGTTTATTTATATGAATGTTGAAATGGGAAAACAAACGAAAACTGTTGACACTGTTGTCAACACTCAACAGTGTTGAAAGTTGTGTGTGAAATTTCTTGTCAGTGGTCAAGAGTGAGTGCCACTTTGTGGACATGAACAATTGACAACGTCTGAGAAAGGGTAGAAATATGAATGCTGTAATAAACAAAAATTTAATTAATAACGTATTTTTAATTAAATGGCTTTTATATGATTAGCATAACAATTTTACTCCCTTCTTTTGTGATATCCACAAAATAGTTAAAAAATGTTATAATTGAATATTAATTCACAAAATTATACAACTCTCTCATGAATAATTTTCCCCTTCTTCAATACACACTCTCCTCAATTTTGGCTGTCCATCAACTACACATTTTATGACTTTTTAGAAGCCCTTGTCATCAATATCAAACTTTCAGTAACACCCCCCCCTCTCCTTAGTAAAATTAAGTCAATCTCTTTACCCCTCCCCCCCCCCCCCAAAAAAAGGTATAAGCGAAAATCTCCTAGCTCCCAATTTTAAAATTAAATTCCCTCCCCATATCATTGAAATCTAATTAGACTAATATAACATAATTTAATAGTCTCCTTCCCTATATATCGCAAAAACCTGAACCCATCTCCAACCTTCAAATATAATCTAATGGTATGCAGCTCTTCAATGAGTTTGTTTATACAGTCACAGCCCCATAGCCAAAGGGGGGGGGCACTGGGGGGCGTGCTCCCCGCTAGGTGTGGAGTGCCCCCACCCCACCCCCCATTTAAAAAAAGAAGAAAAAGAGGAAAAAATAAAGAAAAAGTAACTAAAATGAGGTGCCCCCTTGCTGGGTATTGGTGCCTCCCTGCTTACTTTGACCTGGCTAGGGCCCTTTACAGTCATGAATTTTTTGGTTCACAATTATTCAGCCACCACACTACCCAGCAAAGTAAACAATATTTATTTGCAATAAAATTAATGTTTATAATTAGTTTAATAATAATACAAAGTATTTTTTTAAAACTTAAATGGAATTTCAGCTATAAAAAGGTTTTATTTTATTAGTAAATGTAAGGCAGTTAATTAACATTGGCATATCGGACAGAATATCAGTGTGATACACATATTTATTTAATTTGTTATTATTTCAAAATTTTAATTGATAAGAATAGCTTTTAGGGAGTTACTTTACATATACTAGTCAAATACGCCCTATTAATATTTTAGATGCCACAAATCTATTTCATTAATCGGAAAAATTAAATTTTTCTTTAGTTTGATTACAATCATAGAGTTTATTTTCAAAAAAGTGACTTTCTTGATGTCAAAAAATCATCACAAACCCCCATCCTCTATGTCAAACACTTTCAAATTCTATCAAACCAAAAGTTGTTGACGTAATGGACAAGCCCTTTTTTTATTTAAGCAAACTAGTTATCAAAGGCCCGGTACCCGGACCGGCGAGTAGGCACACAGTTGGAGTTGAAATTGGTGATATATATTTTAGCTCGTTAACAATCAGTCTATATACTTGCAGTGGCCCCAAGGACATGAACAGATTATTGTAGCCAAAATACATTTGAGAATAGGGACACCTAATAATACATCAAATAAAGTTCATATATTAAATAGTTCCTCCTAAAGAAAATAATCCTCACTATGGGTAAACATAAACAACAACTCTTAAAATCATATTCCTTCATAATATTTTAATGGACTCCTTTCCAAACAGTTATTCATTTAATGTTTTATGATGTTCAACATGGCGTATTTAAAAAAAAGAGAGACGTGAGTGAGTGCTTGTGTTAAGCAAAACGCTACATGTTTAACAGGTGGTTTATTTACTGTTTTACATTGTAGCATAGTACAATTAACTAAGAAAAATTGCCGACCCGGCAGTGCAGAACCTAGGGATTTACGGGCCCGGTGGCTTGGCCTCTTTGGGGGCTGCCCCTGCATTTTGGCATGAGATAATTTTTGACGCTTCTCAAGCTTGGTCCCGAGAAGAAAGAATCGTTGTGTGGCTTTAGCTGACCTTCAATTAAAAACATAGTATTCCATCAATGCAGTTGAGGCCGCAGGCGCAGAAAACATTAGGCCTCTTAAAAAAGAAAGACATATCAAAGCTTTCAACATTATAGTTCTGTGAAGCCAATGCCGAACCAAGGGATTTTAGGCATCTTCGGGAGCCACTACATTTTGACATGAGATAATGTACTTAATATTTACTTTAAAAAATATTTTGGGGGCCCTCCTCAAACTGGGCCCCCTCCATACACCCTCTGTGTGAAGCCCCCATCATAAATGATTAGTTTGCATTGTAAACGTTGTGTACGGCGCTACTCAAACTCAACCCTTATTCAATTCATTCATGTGACGTAATAGTCAAAAAATGAAAAAAAAAGTGACGTATAAGGTTAGTAATAAAGGGAAATAATTGTACATTAGAAATAGACATATTTTAGAAAAAATAACAATTTAAACAATATAAATATTACATTATATTTAGGTATTCATAATTTTGGTTTAAAATTGAAATTGTGGAACATAACACAGAATATTAATTGAACGATTTCTGTAAATATTTCTTTTACGATCGCTTCTCATTTAATAACTAATTGAGTACCATAGATTTATTACGTTACTGTGAGATATAGATAGGCCTATGAAACTACCTATCGTTCTGGAATTTATTTCGGAGAGTATCACATCGTATAAATCTTTTTAATAAAAAAAAAAAACATCGTATAAATCTTTCGCCTTTTACTAAAGATTTCCGTGGTAAACCCTTTTGGGAAATTCACTTAAAAAAACTATTTAAATAGTCATCAATTTATCATTTTAAAACGTATCGCCTTGAGCGCGTTGTTTTCCAACGGTGTTTAAAAAAATACAAGGAACACGTGGTTATTAATCTACTCTCGACTATTCAGAACTTGTTTCGATAGGTACTACAGTTTCTTATTTGGACTTTTTAGAACAAGATTTTTGTGCCGTGCTGTGTGCATATATTCTACCAGTACTTTGTTTTTGGACAATTTGCTTCTATCTGTCAAGACGTTCTGCACGATTTGCTGTATCGTGCTGTGTGCATAATTTCTATCGGGGACTTACGTAAGTACAGCCACATTTTTGCGTAGTTTTAAAGTTAGCAGTGCAAAACCTTTAAAACCTTTTTTTTCACCTTTACAATCATGTCAGTTATGACTTTCGTAATCGAGAAGAAAGACCTGGAAGGTGGACTGGTCCATCCCCAGGGCACTGTCCTTCTCAGGTTAACGGGACCAAACGCTACTAAGGCAACTATGCCCTTGTTGATAAAAATGATGGGTCTACACCCATCAGACGTTTCCACGCTGTACAGGTTTGAAAGCCCGTACACGTGGTACCTTAAAACATCCAACGATCCATGTCGCTCCCGACTGATCAACAAACATTTTGGGGACGACAAAAACTTTAAAGTTACCATCTCTCCACTTGAGACTGACAAGGTCAAAGTTACTCTCCACTGGCTATCTACAAACATAGCCAAAAAAAGAGTCGAGGAGATTTTCGAATCCTTCGCAGAGCCAGGTTCTCTGACAAGGGTCGAAAAAGTCTCGGGATCCGCGGACAAATGGAGCGGTTTCCTGCAACCAAAAAAAGATAAGGAACTTCCCCACTACATTTCAATTAGATATGAAGGGGATGCCAAAATATATAAAGTCCTCGTTACAATTCCAGGCAGAAGACAGAAATGCTGGACTTGTGGAGATGATAGCCACTGGTCTAACCAGTGCCCCATAATTAAAGGCCCCAAAACAAATTCAAAAACCCACAGCCAACCAAAAACCTACGCTGACATGGTATCAGCGGTGCCCCCAAGTCCACAACAACCTAGTGGAAGTGTGGACGATGGCTTTACCCTCGTCCGACGAAAAAAAACCCAGAACAAAATTATAGTAGAGCTAAAAAACAAATTAAAAGACACCATTGAGTCCAACAACTCAAGGAAACGCTTCCGAAACACGGAGCAGACCCAATCAGCTCCAAGTTCCCCGGAAAAAAATATTACAAAAGAGAAAGAAGACCATCGCTCTCATCCAATGAAGACCTGAGTGATAGTTTCCTCTTTTTTAGAAACACTACTCAGGAAAATATCCAGGATTCACCTACCACTCCCCACACCAACCAACCAGTGGAAGACAATTAGCTACCACAAACACCCCCAAATCTCATCATAGATGAGCCATCAACCCCCAATTCCACTCCTTAAAATAAACAAAAATAGCAACAAAACACTAAGAAACATATGCAAAAACACTCGCTTTTTCAGTGCAAATGGCTGACATAACACTGCTATCATTAAACATACGCAGCCTGAAAAACAAACAAAACCACATAATACATCTTGTAAGGAAATACAAGCCTGACTTTGTATTTCTGCAAGAAACAAATATAAACAACGAATACATTGCCAAACGATACATCAGCAACATGGGGTTTAGGAAAGTACTTTTAGTTTAGGTACATACGCCAGAGGTTGCCATAATACAGACGTCAGATAGATTTAACATTACACACAAGCACACTGACACAGACGGACGCATCGCAATCATAAAGATCGAATCAGGCACACACAAGTACACACTAGCCAACATATACGCACCCACGAAACACGCAGATAAACCCCCTTTCTTTGACCTTTTGAAAACAACATTACATAACTTTTACAGAAATGACAACTTAATACTAGGGGGCGATTTCAATTACGTAACTAGTAAATTAGATAAGCAAAACTCTACCAACCACACACTCGAACAAGACTGGCTGGAAAAGACCTTTCAACACTTCCAGCTGGTCGACACATATAGATCCATTTATCCCGAGGGGCGAGAGACTACGCTCGTCCACTCCTCATATCCATCGACTTCTCGACTGGATCGTGTATACATCCCATCCCACTTACCCGTTGATAAGGTTTTGCACATTGGCGATACTTTAAACTACACAGATCATAAGGCTGTGCTAGTCCAGGTAGGAACAATAAACCCAAAGCAGACAAAAAGACAATCCCCTCACTGGAAATTTAACAATAGTCTGCTACAGAATACCTTTTTCACAGAAACAATAAAGCAGATACTACTGGACAGTTTCAGTGAAACAACAAAAGACGATGATGTCTCAGAAATCTGGTTGATCGTTAAAAAGAACATCAAACAGATAGCGATAAACACCTCGTCACTAATACATAGAAAGATAAAAGACAAAGAGCAAGTCCTGAGAGCTGAACTAGAGCTCACAGAACCTGACTCTACAGAAGCTGAAGCAATTAATCTACAGATTAATGAAATCGAAAACTATCGTTTCAACGGCGCACAAATAAGATGCCGATTGAGAAATGTCCCGGAGGAGCCGAGCAGAGCGTACCTCAACATCGAACAAAATATACAGAAAAGCCGATGCATTAAAGGAATCCAAGGCGACAACGGCAACATGCTAATAGGGTCAGAAGAAATAGGCGCCGCCTTCCATAAACATTTCGCCACACTATACAAAAAACAAAACACTGTCACATCAGCTCAACAAAAATTCATCCAACACTGCAAAACATTAACAGAAGAACAAAAACAACAGTTAGATACACCCTTTACTCTACAAGACATCGAACATACAATCAATAATTTAGCTAGCAACAAAACACCAGGACCTGATGGACTAAGTGCCGAGTTTTATAAAGCCTTTCTTCCATCATTAGGTCCCATCCTACTCAAAATATTTACAGACACACACAATAAAGGGAAGCTGCCACAGGGTTTTAATGAGGCATACATCACACTTATCGACAAAGAAACACAGGATAGGACATCAGTCAATAGTTACCGACCAATCTCACTCCTCAACACAGATTACAAAATACTCTCAAAAACTATAGTCAACAAGTTACAACCACACATGCACACATTAGTGCACGAAAACCAACATTGTAGCGTTAGTGGTAGAAAAATAGAACACATGAGTCACCACATCAGAGATTTTATAACATACACACACATCAAAGACACACAGGCGGCCCTACTCTCTATCGACCAGGAAAAAGCCTTCGATACGGTCGACCACGAATACCTCTTCCGGGTGTTAAAGAAAGGCAACATAGGAGACTACACGCACAAATGGGTCCAAATGCTTTACAGCAAAGCCCAAAGCAAAATTCTTTTAAACCAATCGCTAACCGCACCTTTCGACATTGAGAGGTCGGTTCGTCAAGGGTGCCCACTGTCTCCTATGCTGTACGTGCTGGCGTTGGAGCCCCTCTTGGAGAGAATAAGAAAGGACATTTCCATCAGAGGAGCCCAAATCCCAGGAGAAATGGACAACAGCAAACTGCTGGCATACGCAGATGACACAACTTTTTTTCCAACATGTGATAAAGACATACACCACATTATGGAACACTTTCAAGACTTTCAAAGCTGCAGTGGTGCCAAAGTTAATGTAGCCAAGTCTGGCATCATGGGCCTCGGGAAATGGAAAAAAAAAGAAAATTTCCCCTACCAGATGAAAAACCAACAGTCCCTCAAAATATGCGGGATTGTCTGGACAAACGAGCCCCATTTATTCCACACGGCCACGTGGGAGGGAATTATAAAAAAGACCAAAAACGTGATAGCTATGTACAGCCACATGTCAACTACAATCTTTGGTCGTGCCCTCCTCATCAACACACTAATTCTACCTAAAACAATATATTACATTACAGCAACACAACCACCACCAACTTTCATACAAAACATGAACAAATTACTACGCAGTTTCATTTTCAAATCAACAATAAGCAACATAAAACACACAACACTCATACAGAACAAAAACGACGGCGGAATAGGACTCCAAGATCTATCTTGTAAGCTCCAAGCACTACGCTTAAAGTACGCTGGTGACATAGCCAAATCACCCAACAAATACCCACTAGCTATTTACCTCTACGGCCTCAGGCTTACCAACATCATACAAACAAAAAACAACACACCCCACTACTTTGGCAGACAGACCACACCCTTTCAAACATCACTTACAAAAAGTCTGACAGGCCACACACACCTCATACATCAAACAACTAAGCAGATATACACATCTTTAGTACAAACATTACAGACACCACTCACCAACAGAATTAAGTGGGGCCGAATCTGGAATGTGTCAGACTTTACAGACACCTTCCAAAGTCTACACAGTCGGCACACCAAGATCACCGCCAGAGCAAGAGAAGTGGGCTACAGACTAATTTTTAACATGACGCCTGTAGCCCGGTGTATTAAAGGTATGCCCACGTCAAGCAACACAATGTGCAAGATGTGTCGCACTGACGTGACGGAGGATGAAGATCATCTATTCTTGAAATGCTCAACATTCAAGAGCACAAGGCAGACCTTAAGAAGTCTACTAAGGTCAAACCTAAAAATAGATTTTAACCTAGACATGGCAATAACTCTCAACAAGATACCGAAGCTAAAGAACGAAACAGTTAATAATTTAAATATTATCCTACTGTCAGAGTACAGACTCTTCGTCTGGTCATGCAGACTTCAAGCCTGGCACAATAAGACAATCCTAAAAGAAGATCAAGTCGATACATAATGGACTATAAAATACAAAATTATTGACACTACAATGTTGTATCTATCATGACAAATATTTAACTGTGAGAGGTTTTCAATGGAACACAATATACCAATACCCCCTTTTCTGTCCGCTGTGAGGTATGGGGACGGCGAGGGCCCAGGTGTCGCTTGATGAGAGTTGGGCGACCCCGGGTATTAGCAGCCTCTGTTTCGAGAGGTGGAAAGGGAGGAAAGTTGTGTTTCTGGAAAGGAATGCCACTGTTTTTATTTAAAATTAAATAAAACTAATTGCTGCCTGTCAATTTTTATTTTAATTTATGTATATATCTATAATAAAAAGGGAACCTCAAACCATTCCAAAGTCAGTCTCAGATGGTTAGGAAGTTTCCCATTAAAATTTTGTTTAATAAGTGGCATTGATGTACTTACTCGTCTAAAATATAAATGTATACAAAACATGCTATGTCAAAACATTTCTAAATAATGCTATTAATTATATATTACTTTGTAAACATTCTAATTTCAACTGGTTACAAAAAGCTCCTGTAGTAGAAATATGTATAAAGTGGTATCAATCTATTTACTGTATTATAATATAAATGTATATATATGGAATTTTACCTCACAGTTCTAAGAATTTCTAATTGAGATGTATATTAATATTAAAATAACTTGTATGTAAATATGTATATTACTTAATACAATAAGATTCTTTTATCAATGTTACTATGTATTTAATACCATGTTATCTGTCATTGTTACTGTTTTTTATCAAGAATAAATTATTTAAAAAAAAAAAAAAAAAAAAAAAGGTATTTTGTGAACTTTCCTTCCTGGTCTGAGAGACATACCATGATCCACGGGGGATGGATCATAGGGGTTCTCTAGTCAGGAAAAAAACCCCATTACTTGCGAGGGTGGTGGTTCTGTGGTCAGTGAGGACTATCCGAGACCGCAGTATTCACAGCTGGCGGTGGTGACGGATGTGGTCGGCACACAACACCCTTCCACTCTGTCCCACTCAAGCACACCTGCGCAGCCTGCCATTTCGGGCTGAGGGTACAGGCACACTACACCCTTCCTTCTGTCCGAGTGGCAGGAAAAACCCCATTCCTTGCCATTCTGGCCGATCGGCAGTACACACACCCTGCTGGTCTGGCCAGTTTGGGCAAGGATTAAAAACCATCTTTCTGCCATCCCTGCAGATGATAGCGGGCACGTTCACCCCGCCGCTTTGTAGGCATGGCAGACGTGCATCAGCGCCGCCAACAGTGCTGGTGTGGTAGGCACACTACACCCTACCATGCTGGCAATGGCGGCGTTAAAAAAAAATATTTTGGCATGATTTTTGTGTTATTTTTTGTATTTTGGCATGATTTTGTGTTACTTCTCCTAAGATCGCTTCTTGCCCTTTGGTAATGATTGAGGCGGTCGAAAACCGTATTGCATTGTGATTGCCATTTGGCATTCATGATCTTACCTGCCGTATATTAGTGTACGGTGTTTTGTCACCTCGGCACTAAACATATGGCTGGTCCAATGTCAATTCTGGCAGCCATGTATGAGACTATTCTTACTCGGCTGGCCAGTTGGTAGCCGGATCATGCATGTTAAGAAGAAAACAGTAAATGTTTCTGCCATCTTTGAATTGTTTATGCCGCCATGTTGGATGACAGACGGAAGTAGCGATGACAGACGGAAGTCGCGATGACAGACGGAAGTAGCGATGACAGACGGAAACCTCCACTCATATCTCCCGTGAACCGCTTGGTCACGCCTTCTCGCGTATATTAGGCACAAATCGGACTGCTGAGGGAATTCACTGGAAAGTCACTATATTCTTAATAATATTTGAAGTATTTTTTTATTCACTGATAATACTCAATATGTGGAGTGAGTGGTAAGGATTATACAAAAAAGTGACATTTAAAAAAAACGGTTTTCAGATCTATTTTTTAAAAAATGACAAAAAAATACAATAAAAAAGTATGATTTTAATCAATCAAATGTATGTATAATGAGTTTAATCAATCAATTGTATGTATATTTATTTTAAATTGCATAACAGCAATACATTTTCCTATCATGACCTTTAAATTACTTAACTAGTTTAGCAGTCCTGTGTTTAAGTTAGATTATTTTTTTAATAAACAAAGATATTGATCACTAAGCTATCAAAGACATGTAGTTTCCCTATAACAGCCCAATTCTTATATCAGCTTTTGTGATGTTGACCTCACTTGAAGACTTTTTTATACTTTATAATAACACGTGGCTTAACAATAAAGAACAAAGTCTGATAATTTGTTAAATGAAAAATAGTATTTTTATATTAAACATAATTTATACATATAATGTTCATTTCCTTATTTTTCAATCATAGGAATCACTTCTCTCTTAGTGATCAATATCTGTGAGAGCACACAAACAACTGCATAAAGTCCTATTTGTGAACCCACATCCCAGTTGTGGCTATTCTAAAACATTCCTCTATTGTTCCATTCTAAATTCACTCCTCACCCATCCCTTCAAACATTTATGTCCCTCCCTCCCTATATCAACCATTTTCACCACTACTCTTGAGTTAACTTAGTTACGCTATTCTCTACAGGGGCTGTACAGGGGTTCAGCCATGTGATTATCTTGAGTAGGTTAGAAGGGCTGGTGGTGGTTGAGGTATTTGATGATGTACATACATTTAGTCAAATTGTGACATAAACCCTTTCTGTTAATTTTTTAAGTAGTGTACTGAGCCTATCCCTAACTCCCCCGTCCACCTTTTTTTTTTTAAGGGATGTCAGTTTCTATTATACTCATAAATCCATTCTGAGTATGCTAAAAATCATCGGCTGTACTGTGGAAATCCTTATACTGTACTTGAATAAAGTCCACTGTCTAGGTCTAGGAAACACATGTAGTGTACTTGAATTGAATTTATCCCTCTGTTTATCAAGGAAACGGATGCAATAAAGTAATCACCTCCACTCATATCTCCCGTGAACCGCTTGGTCACGCCTTCTCGCGTATATTAGGCACAAATCGGACTGCTGAGGGAATTCACTGGAAAGTCACAGTGTTTTCCAGATATTCCTATGTTTCCCAGTTGTCCCTGTGTTTCTCAGATTTCTCTTCTAATTTTGTGGAGTTTCTTAACATTTTTTTGCTAATTAAATCCGGTTTTTCGTCGCTAGATTTGTTTTTACTTAATGTGGGGAAATTGGTCATGGGTGGCCCTTTTTCGTCAGCCAGAGGCCATATCTGCCGTGCATGAGAACTTTTTGACAAATTAACTGTGTGACCTTTTCAGAGTCTTCCTAAGACCCACTAAAACAAGTTAAACCACTAAGTTCTAGAAGCTATCTTTTGTTGGTTGTCATCATGGTCGATTTATCGCCGGGGATGCCGGGGATATCCCCGACACTGAGAACTGTCATCCCCGGCTCTGCTTTAGCTAATAGGCCTGTATTCCATAGACATTTATTCCCGGCTCTGCAGAATTTTTTTTTCATCCCCGGCACTGGTTTTTTCTTAAATCGAGCACTGGTTGTCATATAAATAAATCCAGTAAGAAATAACTGCAAACCATACTAAAATCGATCAATAACTTTTAAAATATACCAGTACCATTTGCCTATTGATTGATGTACACATAATGAAGGCATTGTTTTATTATCTCTCTCTCTCTCACACACAAACACACATCATTCCAGCTCGAGAACCACTTATCTCTTTCAAACTCAAGGAGCTTGGAACATGCGCCCATTAGTGAGCTACTTGCATCACCCACAAAGTGCGTCTAGCTATTGAACGACCTCATGTGACACTTCTTGGCTGCAATTCATTAAAATAAAAAGGGGCTCTGAACGTGACATTACTCTCCGTGCCAACATCTCTTTTTCAAATCTGACTTTGTCCAATGTTTTAGATATATTACTTCTGATAACTTACTGACAGCTTCTTGCTATCACTAGCTATCAGACCTGATCGGGAGGCAGTTTTAACCATCCCCGCATTTGTCAAGTTTTGCAAAAGTTTCTTAAATCCTACTTCTCACAAGTATTTGACCATATCTGCCTTTTGGCCTTGGTAGACCTAATCTGTTAGTTTGTTTTACTCACGGCGCACCTCGGTAGTTTTCAGAATGGCCTGAACCTACGTTTTGGCTGGCTTCTCATGATCGTCATACGTGCGGCATCTAATAATTCTTTAATGATCTCCGAGTAAACAACATTGACTATTTCTTGGGTAGTATCTACCCTATCTAGGCTGGGATCTTTAGCCATCATACAGGGATCTCAGTTAGCCTTCACATAGACCCATCACTGACGGGTGGGACCTGGGTTTTTTCTCAAGCGGAGAAATATTCACCGAGACGAGAACAAGTCTGTGATCATTACCAACGTACTCACGCAATGTTAAAGAGGTCAGTCGAGACTAGGATTAAATCTGTCGCCCCTATTGCTAGCGTGCAGCAAAGTGAATACAGTCCCATGGTCTTGTAACCAAACTAAATTTATAGAATTACATATCTCCTCAATCTTGTGCCATGCAGCATTGATAAACTCATGCTCACATCCCCAGACAGGTGATATAGCGTTGAAATCTTCACCAACAATTGTTTCAGACAGAGTACCCTCGGATATAATAATAACTAGCTCCATCTGGAATGGGGGGTACACTTTCACACAATTGTACTTCTTCTTATCACGGTCGTATCTCTTTTTCCATTTGCATGGCTCGGTTGAGTATTAAGTGTGTTCCTTACCAGGGTGGTAGTCCCCGACAGTTTTTAGCCCAAGATGCACCCATGAAGCAATACAACGTCTACATTACTCTACATCATTCTCTTGTAAAAACTTTCAGACTTCTAAACTCTTGACACTACAGTGGGTATTCGGTTAACGAACTTAATCCGTTCCACAATTATGTACGCTATCCGAATCGTTCGTTAACCGATCATCGATTTACCATATATGTTAATGGAAATTCGATTAATTCGTTCTGGAGATCTTAAAAATTAAATTTTAAAAAATTGTCATGTACAAGAATAATTTCTTAGTAAGTTTATTTATTACAAATATGATACATACATATAATCTTGCTTATTAATCAGTTCTTTTCCTTTCTTTGGACGTTAAAGAACATGTCCAATGTCGGTTGTTTTTCTCTCTTCTTCAGGACTTTCAGGCAATGATTGATAGCAATGTCGTTGGTGGAGATCAGCAACCCTATTGAAATCAGCTTGTTTAATGTCAGATCTACCAGTGGTAGCCTTGAATTCTAGATTTTCGGAGGACGAGCCTGGAATTTGTTCTTTCAATTTCTCAAAAATTTCTCCAGTCTTCTCTTGAATGATGGCCATTCTAGTTACATCTCTTTTCACCTCCCATTCATTTATCCAAACTAAAAGCAAACTCTCGAGTTTATCATGGATGACACTTTTTTTCCTTCTCATATGTAGTTTTCGCTACTCCTTTAGCGGCTTGAGTCTTCTTGGTGATATCTTTTTTAGCTAGGATTGCGCCTACAGTAGACCTGTTCAAGCCGTACTGCCTGGTAACATCAGTCATTATTTGTCCACTCTCTACTTTAGTTATAATCTCTTTTTATGGTGAGCACAGTTCTTGACACTCCACTCTTTTCAGGCCCCATAATATTGTCAAATTTTCAGGGGTTTTTTATAAGGCGCTTAGAGAAGCAGATACGAAAACCACAAGGACATAAACCAACTACACATGTATGGTACACAATTGACAAAATGTCGTCGCACACTACTCTACGCGTCGTACGGTGATACCTCACTGCTACGTAGTATGAATGATGACGTGTCAGCGCACGCGCACATCTATTTTCAGGACAAATTGAGGACTGATGTCGGGTGTTGTTACGAGAGCCGAGACTTTTTTGTTAGAATTAATTTTTGTTCGTTATCCGAATTTTGTTCGTTGTCCGAACACAAAAATCTTTCCTGAAAGTGTTCGTTGTCCGATTTGTTCGCTGTCGGAACAGTTCGTTAACCGAATACCCACTGTATTACTAAACACACACACAAAATTCCATTCTGGAAAAATGGTACAATACAACCTTTAATACAAAGAGATTTGCATGATTCATATGTTATATGTTAATGATAACAGTAAAAGAAAAAGTAAATTTTTAGCAAAAAATACCTTAATGTGTGTTGGTAAATTAATCAAATATGTTATGTTCAAACTTTTTGTTTTATAGGAGTTGATACTAAAATTATGTTATCTATAGTTATACAAAAGCAATAAAGCTATTAGAAGATAAAGAAGCAGCAAATACATCTACAGAGATATCCATATAAAAGTCAAAAACTTCAGGTTCATTCAAAAATAACCATAGTTACTGATGCATAATTAATTGAAAGGTAACACAACTACATACAAAAATGAAAATGAAATTTTAACACAAAGTATTAAGTAGCATAAATACTTTTATTTAGATGTTAATACAAAAATGGGATTTTGGCAAAAAATTGTACATAAATAGTACACCTACTATAGTGTTAGCAGAAGCTAATAGGCGTGAATATATATTTTTTGTTAAATTTTTAGTCAATGAAAGAAATATATGATTTGCATATAATGCCTAGAAAAGGGTGCTTATACAAACCTGAATTGATATATTGTCATAGAAAAAAGTAGGCCAGGCATATATCAGTACAATTAGCAGTGAAAATATGTAGACTTTAACAATATGTAATTCAATTGTGTCAGCTAGGTCTAACTAAATATAGATGTTTATATTATATCCAACAACAGGACATTTACGTAAGATTTCCATCAAATAAACTGTTTGTTGTTTTAGATGTATTGTGTATGTGTGCTCTTGTAAATGGATCAAATAAAGAATGCTATTCTTTATATTTGAAAGCTCTTTATTCGTGTTAATTTCTCAATGTGATATATTGTTTTTTGTATGGTATTACAGTACTGTTGTGGTTTAGAGTGCTTAACTGTTGACCCGAGAGTTCCAGGTTTGATACTTGGTGAGATCCAAAGGACTTGTTCCAGGTTCTGATGAAAGTTGGTTGAAAGTTCCTTCTGTCCACCAAGCTTTAAATGGGGTACCTGAATTTTTATCCAAACATCAGCAAAGGGAAAATTATTAATTATACCTTTTCAACAAAATATTTCTTCCTGCTAAATTTATGTACTTATCTAGCAATAAGCCTATATGAAGTCTGTAAGAGCCATATATTTTTAAACTGTCAGACCTGCAGTCTTACCCATGTAAGCCATCTATCTACTGAAAATGAAAGATTTTTGCATTTATTAACACTCAACAGATAGTGAAGTTTTTCATAAAATATGTTTTGTTTTATTACTTAAGTGTGACAGGCAGCCCTGTAGCGTGAAAATTCTACAGCAGGGGCCAGGCAATAGCAGGAGGGGCCAGGGAATACATTTTACTAAGTAGAACAAATAAGCAGGGGCCTGGTGACAGGAACCATTCATATTTAAAATTATAACTTAATTTTTCTACACACCCTACCCATGACTATATACAAAATATTTTTCAAGAAATTATAGAATATTTAGGGGACGGGTGGTCTACGGTGTAGTCCACCCAGCTTTAAATGGGTACCTGACTTTAAGTTAGGGAAGTAAAGGCGGCTGGGCGTTGTTCTAACCCCACAATCCAGTTACTGAAACAGATGATTACTACACTTAATCTGCCCCTATGACCCCTTCTGGAAGAACCTTCCATAGTAAGTAACATCTTGGCCCAATTCAACTTGATATTAATACAATTTTGATGAGAAAAGAAACACACTTTATTAAAAACATTGGCCTTGCACAAACAAATTATTACACTAAATCATAAAATGATAGATACAATATTTTAAGTGCCTAAATAACACATCCTTTGTAGATCACCGTTCTAATTGGTTATGGACCACCAGGCAAATGTTTGTCCAATCCTTAAATATCAAATTTATTAATAGCCTGGGACTGGAGTCGAACCAGCGTAACCAAATAAGCAATGACATACATTCAGATTATTATTATTAAAGTTTTATCAAAACTTTTTTGTCTAAGTCAAGTTTGACACAATAGATTATCTCTGTAAGTTGTAAAAAAAAAAAATTACACCGGAAAGAAATATTTACCTGAAATTTCGTATTTACCTATGATTTGATCCCACATCCATCTGACCAAATAACTCAGAACATCTAGCAAGATATTCTTTACTGCTTGGCTCCTTTAAAGCAGATGAACTGTTGCACTTTTCTTGGCTAAACTGGCTTTTTGCACCATGCTGTAATTTTTTCTCTAGATGAAAATGACCCATTTAGGATGTAGTATCAGTATAGGTTTTAACCACAAAATCTCACAGCAAGTTATTAAACAAAATATATATATATATTGCCAGTATTGCATATATTGGTCAGTTTATTTGTACACACCCCTCCTTTTCTAAAGCATTTATTTACATACCTGCCTAAATTGTTATTCAATTAGGGCATTTTTCATATCCCTAGCCCAGGTAAGGTACACTGTAACCCCTGCATTATTTTTATTGAAAGATTAAATATATATTAATGAAGAAATAAAGAATATACTTATATATTTCACGCTAATTTACCTCTCATACACCGAGTGGCCATGGGTTGTGCACCCATGATCTAACGTAGGTACTTTGATAACCCATTTCCGATATGTTTTGCGATTGCCGGAAATAACCTCAAAAATTGTGACCGTGATTTAAGCGGCCGAAAGTGAGTGCAATATCGCGATCTAGATTGTGTCTGTTGCTTATCCCCAATAAATGTGTCGATAATTAATTTAAATCATGAAAAGTTAGACCTTTATGAAAATTAATGTTTTTTCAAAATCTGCATTATTTAAGTTCGATTTTTCTACTCGGTAACAACAGGTAAGTTTATACATTAATTATGTTTGAAATATTTATTTTATCGGAGCAAAACTAATATATTCATATTCTTCGTCTTTTCTAGTTTCTAAAAATGTGCACATTCTTTAAGATATCTCCTCTCAGAAGAAAGATATTTTAATTCAAAGTGACCATGTGTCAGCCATGTTTCTTAACAGATATTATATAAAGACGAACTAGGTTTTATTTTTTTTTCGGTATCCAAAGCTCAATTTAGAAGAACAAATCTAATACATTCATATGCTTTGACCCTTACACTATCTAAAAATGTGTTTCGTTTATGCAAAATCCTGTCTTAGAAAAAAGATATTTTACTTTAAAGTTAGCATGCTGCTGTATTTTTCGGTCTATTTTTAGAAACATGACCTTTACCGGAAGTAAACATTACACTATTTTAAAGAGTAATGTCAGCTTGCTATTTAAAGTCTTTTCCAATCTTATTAAATCAATACAATTGAAACATAATCCACAATTTTTACTTTATTATTTTGATGTTTCATTTCAAATCCAATAAAAAATATGATTTTAGGTGACCTTTTAGCCATTTTTTTTAAAGTCACATTTATGTTTTAAATAGGTGATGATAGCACTTGCACATATAAACTGACAAAATACTTGCAACAATACTTATTTTTGATCGTAATTCTAATTCTTATTGGCGTTGTTTCGTTAAACCATCAGACATACAGGAAGTAAGGTTACTTGAACTTGCACATATAGGTCTTATATAGGTTATGCTAATTACGGGTGCCAATAAGAGCTCCTTATATAGGTCTTATATAGGTTATGCTAATTTCGGGTGCCGATAAGAGCTCCTTATTCTAGCCAAAAGAGTTTTTCATGGTTACTAGATCTTCAGTTTAAAAGAGCTACACTAATAAAAATACTGTTTTACAAATAAGAGCTCTTTGTCTATTTATAAACTAAAACTATAACAAACTTGGGGTGCATATAGATGTTATAGGCAAAGTGTGAAATGCCGGCATTCTATAGAATGCCTAGGCATTGTATAGAATACCTGGTGATTTTAGGCAAAGTATAAAATTTTTAAATTGTGCATACTTTTCCTAGGCATTCTATACAATGCCTAGGCATTGTATAGAATGACTAGTGTCGTTTTGGCAAAGTATAAAATTTCTAAATTGTGCATACTTTTCCTAGGCATTCTATACAATGCCTAGGCATTGTATAAAATGACTAGTGTCGTTTAGGCAAAATATCAGAAAAGAACAACAAAAGCCTTTATTGATGAATGCAAAATAAAGCATATGATGTTCATACCGTAAAAAACAACGACAGCAGATTGAAGAATTTGCTTCAGCAGGTAAGACTGGATTCACACTTAGAATTGTACTGTACTTAATTTTCTTCTTTCTGACAAAACACTTCATATTTTGGTATTTTGATCTGTCATGTTCATATTTCACGAATAAATAATGATTGATAAATAATGAAAAGATGTTGTTTCTGGTGAAAACAAGCAGAACACAACTGGAATGAGCTACTTGTTGCAGCAGGGAAGACTAGAATGGCATTTTGAATTGCATTTAATATTCTTTTTCACACAAAGACACCTCATAGTTTGGCATTTCGTCTTGCATTTACATCTGACGAATACTTGGCCGCTTCCTGTAGACTGAGAAGTAGCAGCAGATCGGAGAGCTATTTCAAGGTCAGGAACGTCTTCCGCTTTTATTAAATCTTTTGGACATACGGTGAATTCTGATCTGGCATTTAGCTGCTTCAAGATTCCATGTGCAGTTCCAAGGCGGTAAAAGCCATCTTCTATCATGCTCATAACAACTGCCAACAGATTTCGTGAGTCTCCCCGCCCTTTGTCAACATCGGGAATCTCCACCTTAATTTCCCTAATTACGTCACAGTCTCCTTCATAATAGTTCTCACCAAAGGAGCGCCCCCTGGTCGTCATGGTACCTAAACTGTCCGTCGTCGCCTCCTGGTCTACTTCAAGAAACGTCACTCCTTTGCTGTTTACTACTCTATTGTTTTCTGACCACCTTGTCCTAAGTCGTCTGTCACCTTGTCAACCATTATTTGCATTACTCCTACTTCTGATATATCTTCTTATCTTACAACGTCGAAGGGGATTGTCTGTCTCTAAATCTACTCTAGTTCCTAACAAGGCCAGTTACATACTTTGCCGAACGGGTACTCGGCATTCTATAGAATGCCTAGGCAATGTATGAAATAGCAATTCATTTCATACTTTGCCTGAAAAATTTAGGCATTCTATACATTGCCTAGGCATTCTATAGAATGCCGGATTTTACACTTTGCCTATAACATAGACACTCCGACTTAATATGCGATGCTGTTTGAAAATTTATTTAAGGTAACCCAGGCGTCTAAAAATAGAACAGGGAATTCCCGATTAAAAAAAGTTGATTTTTTTTATTTAATTAAAATCAATAAAAAATATGATTTTAGGTGACCTTTTAGCCATTTTTTTAAAAAGTCACATTTATGTTTTAAATAGGCGATGATAGCACATATAAACTGACAAAATACTTACTACAATACTTACTTATGATCGTAATTCTAATTCTTATTAATCAACATAAAAATTAAATAAATATATATCACATGAATTATCATTTATACATAATCACAAATAAGTGGTGAAAATTTGAATCTTCTATCTTTAAAGAAACACAAGATGTGCAAGTTTGATGTTAAACATCTTGTCATTTTACTTGTGATTTGGCACTGTTTTTTTCCTATATAACCTATATTAAAAATATGGCTGTTTTTGGGGCCCTATATCAGACATATACAACAACGAAGAAAATTCAAAAACCCTATAAGCCTAAAGTACATTCATTTTTCTAGCTCTCCAGGGGGTTACATAATGTGTATGATGCCCTATTGTGTCAGGGCGTTGGTTTTCTGTAGGCACCGTTTTTTTCCTATAAAACCTATATTAAAAATATGGTTGTTTTTGGGGCCCTATATCAGACATTTACAACAACGAAGAAAATTCAAAGGCCCTATAGGCCTAAAGTACATTCATTTTTCTAGCTCTCCAGGGGGTTACATAATGTGTATGATGCCCTATTGTGTCAGTGCGTTGGTTTTCTGTATGCACCGTTTTTTCCTATATAACCTATATTAAAAATATGGCTGTTTTTGGGGCCCTATATCAGACATATACAACAACGAAGAAAATTCAAAGGCCCTATAAGCCTAAAGTACATTCGTTTTTCTAGCTCTCCAGGGGGTTACATAATGTGTATGATGCCCTATTGAGTCAGGGCGTTGGTTTTCTTTAGGCACCGTTTTTTCCTATATAACCTATATTAAAAATGTGGTTGTTTTTGGGGCCCTATATCAGACATTTACAGCAATGAAGAAAATTCAAAAGCCCCAGAGGCCTAAAGTACATCCATCCTTCTAACCTTTTAGGGTCAACATAATGTGTATGATGCCCTATTGAGGCAGGGCATTGTTTTTCTTTAGGCAACGTTTTTTCCTATATTACCTATATTAAAAATATGGTTAAGTTTTGGGCCCCATATCAGAGATTTACGGCTATTACCAAAATTCAAAGGCCCCCTAAGGCTTTAAGTACATCCATCCCTCTAACTATTTGGTTGGTTACATAATGCTTATGATCCCCTACTGAGTGGGTGCATTGGTTTTCTGTAGATACTGTTTTTCTTATATATCATATATTTAAAATCCGATAATTTTTGGGGCCCAATATCAGAGCTGAAAATATCCAAAGGGCCTAGGGGCATTAAGAACCCCTATCCCCTATATGTCCAGTGGATAACTTTATATGTATGATGCCTTCCTGAATCAGGGTATTGGTTTTCTAACATTTTAAAATGCATCTATATTAATAATATAGACCCAAGTCCAAGTAATTTAAGTTAGCTCATTACCCTACTAGTTAAATTGTTTAGATATTATTTATGATGACCTTTTAAGACAAATTATTGGTTTCTCATTAAACACGCTTTTTTCCTATTTTACATTTGTAAATATTAGTTACTTATTGTCTAAAAAAAGGAGTTTTTAAGTTGGCAACAGTAAACAATTTAGGTCGGGAAAAAATATGGTGGTTTTTTTTAATATAGAATATAGAGAGGCTTTCTTTTGTAAATAAATGCAACTTATTACTAATATTTATGCTTTTTTTCTTTTTAAATGTGTTTATTATAATCAATAGTATAAATTAGTTCTGTCATATATCAATCTTTGTTATTTATAATTTCGTAATAATTGATTATGCTATAATACGAGATTACCCCATGTTTTTTTACATTTTAATATAATTTTTTGTTTATAATTTCAGCATTAATTTTTTTTAATATCTCAATATTGAATATATGCATCCTATTATATTTCTACAAAATTTAGTGATTCTAGCTTGAATAGTTTTTTTTTAAGTTATAAGGTATAATATCTCTGATTTCTGCTTTAGCGACATGTCATGTCAGCTGAACAAAACCGTTTTTTTTTTTTTCAATCAACATACATAAAGAACTATATATACATGTATACTATATCACTTGCATTATTTACTGCTGTATAATTTTAAAAAAGGTCAGAAAACCGAGCTTGGGTTTTCTTGGGTTGTTTTAACTGAATTCCTATTTGGGTTTTTTTTTTGTAAGTGGTAAGACTTGCAATTCCCTTGTATTGATCTTCCTAAGCTAATGAATGTTGACGACAATGTACAGTCACACCCAAGTCGTCATTTTCGAATTTAATAATCTTCAAGTTTAACAGCATATTACAAGGTATAGTGGTGTTTTTTTTTAAATTAACAGTATTTACGTACTATGTAGAACTTGAATCATACCAACAAACGGGAAATTTAAACAAATTACTGATTTATTATAATTCGTATTTTTTATCCATAACTGTGCACTTAAGTTGTATTTTTTTCATCCTCGATCTGTGGAGTTGTGTCATGTTTTTTAAAACTTGCGTTAGCGTATGTGCTCGTTGGTAAGGTAGTTATGGCTATGAGTATGGATATTTATGAGAACAATGTATTATTTTACAGACCACTTTAAAAGTTTTTTTTATATGAGTATGTATTTCACATCCTGGTTAGCCAGTAGGCTGTACTGTCTGTTACTGATTATTATTTTGCATCCGTCCCTATGGCAATTGGTGTGTGTGTGTGGGGGGGTGGCATTGGCAGGTGTCTGATGGTGCCATAACGTCCCCTCCCCCTTAAAGCTAGACATGTACAAAAAAAAAAGAATTATAACATCTAAAAAAAATTATACATATAAAATAACTCTATCAACTTAGCATTTGTGACACAAGTTGTATGTAAAATGTTTATTGATTTAGTTAGATAATTCAGTAAAAAAATTGAAATTCAAAATTCATCAAAAGCGAAGTTATGACACTATTTGTGTCTGTGAAAATGGCTAATACAGGTCAGAATTACTCCTAGTGACTAATATTTTAATTTTTTCACTAAAAGGCTTATAACTTTAAAACCGCTTGAGATACTGAGATGAAATTTGATCATGTTATACATTGGCGTATCTACTTCCAAACTAAAAGATACAGAATTAGTTTTTTTGCTACTAAATGCATGGAACTTGTTGTTTGTCAACTTTTTTATTTTTAATTTCAATTAAATTAAGTTTTTTTTTTTTTATATTAAATTATTTAATTACAAAACATGCTAATAGCTTTGACATTTTCCTCAAAAAATAAATCACTGTGAGGATGTGCTAAGCCAGAATTATTATCTTTCACTTTTTTGCAAAACAATTTTATTTTTGATATCACCTTTGAAGAAAAATGGCTGTGAAAATTTGTTAAATGGTTAAAAAATGTTAGGACTGCGGCTATTCGGACCCGGTTCCCAATAAAGCCAGAATGTTATTTGGACCTGTGGCAAATATGCACTTAGCTTTGCTATAAATAAACTTTAGTATTGTTTTTTTAAATTTTATGATAATTTTTTGAGTTGTATGATTTAATCGTTATGCAGTGGCTAGGGTTCCGACTAAAAGGACTCGGTATTGGTTACGCTCAACTACTGGTGATGATTGTTTATCTGGTCTTTGTATGATGAGTATCAAAAATGTAAAGAAAATGTTATATTTGATTTGGACAAATACCAAGACGTTTACAATTTTTGTTCCAGAATAAATAGTTTATAATTACAATATTATTGCTGTATCAGTGTAATTTATAATTTTATGCTTTATTTTATTAGTATACTAGCTGTTGGACACTGAAACCATTATTTTAAAAATTACAATAATGTAATCAGTTATACTTGCAGATATAATTCTTTTTTATGTTTGATATATATACATTGTCTTCAATGTAATAAACTTTCAGGAAATTTTGTTCAGTTTTATAGTAACAACTTTATGACATTTTTCCACATGCCCCCCCCCCCCACCGAATACGCCCATGACTCTATCCTAGAATGTCATCATAAATTAATGTAATTATCATCATCATTGCCCATCACTCCTATCTGAGTATGGGCCACCAACTTAAGATCTCCTGTGACTTCTATTCTGAGCCATTCTCTCCAGCTGTTTCCAGCTGAACCCCATCCTGGTGATGTCCGCTTCAAATTCTCGCCTCCAGGTGTTACTTGTCCGGCCTCTCTTTTTCCTTGAGGATTCCAACTCAATGCTTACCTAGTTATGTTACTCGCTGGCTTTCATCCATCCCATCTCCTTTTCCTGATCTCTTCTTCCATTGAAGCTTAGTATTGGTGATGGTGTCAGGCCATCATATTTGAACAGCTTTCTTAAGGCAGCTGTTGATAAAGGTCTGGACTCTATTTGTGGTGGTCTTCATAATCCTTCAGGTCTCAGCTCCATACAATAGGACTGACTTTACATTGGTATTGAACAGACGAATTTCAGTGTTCACAGACAACTCTTTGGAATTCCAGATGTTCTTGAGCTGGATAAAAGCGGCTCTTGCTTTTCCGATCCTTGCTTTGACATCTGCATCTATTCCACCCTGCTGATCTCTGATGCTACCCAGATAAGTAAAGGACTCTACTTCCTCCAGCTGACTTCCGTTTAGGGTGACTGCATTCATGCTGGTGGGGTTAATTTTCAGGATCTTGGTTTTAGCTGTGTATATGCCAGGGCCGACCTCCATTGCAGTGGCATTCACTAGATTTATTTTCTCTTGCATCTGTTGATAGCTATGTGTAATGAGAGCAAGGTCATCTGCAAAGTCCAGGTCGTCCAGCTGTTTTATCAAAGTCCATTGGATTACATTTCTTCTTTCACTAGTGGATTACTTCATAATCCAGCCTATGGCCAGTAGGAAAAGGAATGGGGAAAGCAAGCATCCTTGTCTGACTCCTGTTCATACCTGGAAGCTGTCTGTTAGCTGCCTTCCATAGATAACTCTGCAGGACATACCCTCATATGATTTCTCGATCAGTTTAACTATTTTTACTGGGACACCATTATGTCGAAGGAGATTCCAGAGAATCTTTTGATCTACACTGTCAATAAAGTTGATGTATAGTGGCGAGTTCCACTCCAGGGACTGCTCGACTATGATGTGGAGCGTTGCAATCTAGTCTGCAAATGCCCTGTTTTGATGGAAACCTGCCTGTTCGTCTCAGCTGTGGTTCAACTGTGTCTTTTATCCTCTCCAAAAGGACTCGGTTGAAGACTTTGCCTGACACTGATAGCAATGTGATGCCCCTGTAGTTGTTGCAGTCGCTAAGGTCACCTTTTTTAGGAAGCTTGATGAGATATCCTTCCTTCCAGTTCGTTGGTATGTCTTCTTCCTCTGTTATCCTTTCAAAGAGTTTGTACAACATCTCCACTGTCATATTGAGGTCTGCCTTTAGTGCCTCTGCTGGGATATCATCTGGTCCAGCTGCTTTCCCATTCTTTATTAGGGTGATGTCACAGTTGATTGGCAGATCTGCTATGGCTGGTTCAATGGCAGAGGGGTTCAGTGGTGCTGGTCTGTTCAGGAGTTCCTCAAAGCGCTCAGCCTATCTGTTCCACTGTTGATCTAAATGTAATATATGATGAAATATTAAATCCGACATAAACACACATCTGTTTTCAATAAATAAATACTAACTGCATTTGGAATGGAGGATTTTAGATTTTAATTTCAGAATAAGTCAATAGAATTTTAACAGTAAATTACAATACGTAAAAGCCTCAAGAGTCATGTCATAGGTTTGGAAGGGGACTTAGATGATACTGTTGTTGGAAGATACAAAACAATTACTATGTCTTCAACCATCTAGAAATCATTGTTATAAAATTTTTATATTGTTTTTTTGTAAAATTATATTTATCAAACAATATATTTGGAAGAATTAGTAAAGCTTTTTAGGTTTAGAAACTACCCACTGAGTCTAAGGCTAAGTATTGTACTGCACATCTGTTGTGAACCTCTTTTGCAATTTTTACAACCGACTATGCCTGGATAAAGAAATTTCTCGTATGAGAGAGTCTGGTTTCAGCCTCCCTGTTACATATGATAGTTATGTAAATGATCAAGATGTTGAAATAAATGAAAAATAGGCCTTTACACTGATGCCAAATATGTGTAGTCTTGGATTAGAATGACAGCTTAAAATGTCCATCAAAATTGGCCATTTCGGCAGACTTTTCGATCGGAGAAAACTTGTCATTTTTATCCCCTTCCCACAAAACATGTAATAAAAAAAGAACAGGCCAGAAACAGATGAAAAACTCAAACATGATTTTGTGTACAAACTATTTTCTAAAACAATATAAGCTTTTTGCGATATATTTAGATTACGATTTAATTTTTTTAGTATTAGTCTTTATTATAATATAGACTTTATCAACAAAAAAATGTGAATTATGATATTTTTTTTCTTCTCTTTACATTTAGAACTCAAATGACAAAGCATAATGGCAAGGTCATTTTTGTTTGATGTCACAGTTCTAATATTATTTATAGGTAAATAAATCTATTCATATTTACAGTAGATATAGACATTTGAATTGAATTCATGTATGCTTATTTCACCAGGTGGGAATATTATCAAGTGAAACTTGATATTTTAAAAGTGATCAATATAAACATTTGTCATGTGTGTCACTATTGATTATTACTGTTGGGCATATTGCATAGTCTTGTACAACTTTTCAAAAAATTAAAGATTTCTTTATGCTGTTTTTGATGATTCAAAGATGACCTGATGCAAAAAGGGCCTTTTCTACATTAACACAGTGCCTTGCAAAAAACTTAACACCTTCTTAATTTAGATTTTACAAGATATAGCTTTATATATTATATGTATTAATTAATGCTGATGGTAAGATCTACTTTTCAATTTGTACTTAATTGTACATATTTAGTTTTAGTTATCTATTTTTTTTTTGTAGTAAAAAAAAAAATTCAAATCATAAAAGACTAATCTCTAATTATTTAATTTTAATAGGATATTTCGGAGGATTGAACAGCACTTTCCTTAAAATTTCTTATCACTCTAAGGAGCAGCATTCAAATTGTACAACAGCTTACATTAATGGAGTAGATAAATATATTTATAATGCTATAGTCAATACAACCTCAATTGATGTGTCTGCGAGACAGGTTGTGAGATTTGAGATTCAGAGAGTGTCATCTCCTATCTATGAAGCAGTATGTATTGCATTTATTATTGTCATTTCATACCATATCTGACCTAAAATGAGATAACCTTTTTGATGCTAAATAGTCTCAATCTATGTTATCCCTTGTGTTAAGCTTTGTGATAATACATTTTGTCTTTGTGCTAACAATTTCTAAAAATAGTAATGACCTTTTTTAATAAGCTCATAATATTTAAGCATTTAATATATAGGTGTGCAAGATTTTTCTCAAGACTATCTTCTGCAACCTTGATTTTTGGTCCCTTATTAGTTAACTTTTTCTTTTCAGGTTTGTGTATTGAACATATTCCTTGCTAATTGTTCTAGTAGTCAGGTTAATGACTTGTGCTACTGTAAGAGTAATTCAAGCTCAGTACTGGAAATATTTTACAATGCCACTGCTGACATTCTATATTCTGACGCCACTATTCAACTTAGTTGGCCTTATGGCAGTATTGGAAATGCAAATTACAGTAATGTGGAGAAAGTTCCATTTATCTACTGTGAGTAACTTTATGTGATTATTGTCCTTTTTTTTCCTTACCGTAACTACTTAATTTTTATAAAAGATTATTTATGTGCTTGAAAGGATAAAAAAAAAGTATCCCTTTAAAAGTTTGTTTAAAATAATTTTATATTGAAGAAAATAAAATAACACAAATTATGTATAAAAATTAATTTAGTCTATTTCGAATGTAAATTATTTAATTAGCAATTTAATTTTTTTTGTAACAACTTCATTTAATCTTTCTGTTTATTAAAACATCACATAATTGTATTTCTATAGAAAAACATATTTATTTAGCTGATTGGTCTACTCCAATAAAAGTACATTTATTTCAGCTGAACCTGATGTAAAGCTAAAGAATAACAATGATTTAGTCAATCTAGATAACTGTACCATTACATTTTCAACATCAGTTACTCTGGAATGGTGTGTCAATGGTTTGAGTGCAAACTATACTTTGAGGATCGCCAATAGTACATTACAAAAAAATTGTATTCCATACACTTTCAGTTCCAGTGAAACTACCAATAATTTTAATGTATCATTTCTTGAGTTTGATGGATGTCAGAGAAGCAAATCATACTTTTGTGTTTTGAATGGTAAGTTTACATTTAATTTACTACTTTTTTTGTAGATGTTAGATAATATCTATCCCTCTATAAATTGCTGTGCATTATTTTTTTGAAAACGGATAGTTGCGGTTGATTGCTTTATTAAATTAAGGTTTGATATATAGATATTAAGGTTAATATTGATTTTTCAGAATTTCATGTTGCTTCTGCAACTACTTTGTTAATTTTTACTCATTTTCAAAATGATTTTAAAAGTAATATAGATCATAACCACTTTTTTATGACATTGAAGGTATATCCAGGATCTCTATGGGAATCTTTACTTTACTTTTTAGAATTAAAAACTCCCACCAGGAACAATCAGTTTCACAAGCTCTTAACTTTACGTCATTATCAAAGCATTTTTTTTAATTTTTTGCTAAAAAATAGTGGATGTCATTTTGAACAAATTGATATATGCACAAATATTATAAAATTATAACTATAACTCACCAGTCAAATGTACAAATTAATTTATTCATTTGCCCCATAACAAGTTTTGTGTTTATGGGGAGCTTAAGGATACTGCTAAGGATAGGATTCTGTTTCTCATATTGTTGTGTAGTCACAATTTGAGTTGCTACATTTTGGTATGTCCATTTATTAATGCTTGCAATCTAGTTCTTTCTAGGACAGTCCCTGCACCCTCTGCAATACAACCCCACAAAGAGCACTGTGCTGTGTGACACATGACCCAGCAGTTTAAACTCTTGAACATTTATTGTAGTAAGGAGTGGGTTACAAGGTTTTTAATCCTCACCTCATTTCTCAGATATCTGGTTTTGAATGCCTGTATCTCTCTCTCTGCCCCAGTAAACATTGTCAATGATTCACACCTATAAAGCACAGTGACTTGACTAAACATCCTGTATTTGGTGACAAAGCTGAATGACTTGCTTTTCCAGATATTATCAAGTTTCGTCATGACATCCAAAGCTGCTGTGATTTTAATGCAAATTTCAGATGTGCAGGCTCTGTCTTTGGAGAGCATGGAGCTTAGGCACCTAAAGCCACCCATCCCTTCCAGTACTTCTCCATACATGACTGTTTCTAAATTACCTCCAACTAATATGATGATCATTACTTTACTTTTCTTTTCATGTACTCACTTCAATGACATATTCACTAGCTCTGCTTACAGGCTTGTCAGTAAGGGCTTAAAGTTTAGTATTGCTGCCCCCATTCAGATCTGTATTATAAGCCTTCAGCATGCTACATATAAATCCTTCACAAATTGATATGGTATTGAGGATGTTGTAAAGTATGCATGATATTCCCCTAACCAAAACCCATCCAAATGTACAATTAGAATCACTTTATCGGCTTAAAATTAGGGTCCCTAGTAGCACATTGTTAAATACTGGAAAATAATGAATGAAAGCTGAATATTTCTAAACTGACCAATGTGAACATTGGCTGGGTGTGACCGGCCATTGTCAAAGTTATAATGGAGAAAGTATTGTGTGAAAGAGATAACATCAGTTATGAACTTTTTGAGCATTAAAGCATGATAAATTTACTGCAAACAGATATCCACTGGGCTAGGTTGAAAGTTTTTATTAAATTTGAACAGATTTAGTTGACATTTATAGTTTTTTTGATACTAATTGATATAATTAAAACTGTTATTTGTTTTTCTTTATTATCCCGCTGATACTGAGCATTTTTTGTTTATTTTTTTCTATGTTTCTGAGTTAAAAATATAACAAAATGATAAATAGATGCAGAAAGTTTATCGGAACTTGGCAGAAAAATTTATTTATAAGGCAAATTAATATTGTAATATAGTAAGCACTGAGAGTAAGTGCAACGTGGCTTAAGTTGCTTAAGAATGAAATATACCACAAATCTGAAAAATATGGTTTTTCATGAAAATCTGAGGCCTACTGATAAACAGTACTTTCTGACTTTTTTAAATATATTTTATTATATCTTTAACCAATGTGGTCATTTGGGGGAGCAAATGCTTTCATACGTCTTTTCTGTGGGCTGATCGACTTAGTTGTACCTAACTCCTGTCCAAGCCAGCAGGGAATATTTTTGAGATATACCAGGGATAGAGCCCTGTACCCTATCAATGTGAGTCGTGTTCACTATTACTTCACTATCCTGCAAATATTATATATTATTTTTTTAATTATTTTTATAACATACTAGCTGTACCCTGCAAAATCTTCGCAGGAAGATAGACTATTGTAAAGCCATTGCCGAACCTAGGATTTGGGGGCCCTGCATTTTGACATTCGATACCATGACATGAGATTATGTACTTAATATTTAATGTAAAAAAAAATTTTGGGGACTCCCCTCAAGCTGGAGCCCGGTGGGACTTTCGATTTTGGACCCCCCTCCCCATCCTAGTTACGCCTCTGTGTTCAGATTTGATACATATTTTCAAATTTTTTTTTAAGTTATGAAATAGTTAAAAACCTAATTAGTTGTTGTTTCTTTTTCTAATTAGTTGTTGTTTCTTTTTCTTACAACATCCTAAAGGATACATTATTTCAATAAAAAAAATGTCAAAGATATCTAGTTAGTTACTTTTCATTAAAACAACTAAAAAGATACATTCTGAAAAAAAAAAACAATAAAAAAATATGACTCTGGGAGGAATCGAACCTGGATAGTTGGCATAAAAATAAGTCAACCCCCAGCTGCTTTAACCATTCTGCCACTACGTCACTCATACTAAGCTACAATTTTAATGTACTATTAGAAAAACATTGCTCGGTTATGTTATCACTTCCTTTGACCTAGTTTTAGGACTATATTCTTATTTTGTAATTTAAAATAATTCAAAGCCGTATTTATTTTTAAAAAAAATAAATATTATAAAAGCTCAGAACTTAATTTGTACAGAAATTTGCAGAATTTCTTTTTTTTAATATAATATCGACTTTTAAAAAAAGAACTTTATTTACGAAATTAGATACGAAAACACGGTCACTAGTCTTATTGTGGCCGACGTCGTAGATTTTCGATTATTACTATTGTTTACGTTTGACAATGTTGAAATGCTCTGTTGTAATAAAAACTACAATAATTTGAATGATATTATATGCTAATTATTAATTTTTAATATTGGAGACTTTTACATTTCATAATTAAAAGCACAGAAACTATTGAAAACTAGATTTTCCAAAAACAAATATTGAATCGAGACATGGGGATGACGCCATTTTGAATTCTTGTTTTTCGCTTTCGATTTAACCCACTCTGGAAATGAATAATATATATATAGATCCTGTTTTTTTGTTGTCCATTTACTTTTCTGACTGTCCAAAGTTTTTATGCTACCATTTTCTGCATTGAGATATTCCATTTAAGATAGCTCTTATAATAACTACACTGTATTATAAATTCCTTTTTTTTATAAGTGGATTAAAAAATATTTATGGTGAAACATATATTTAGACATTCAGTCAACTTTTTCAATTAAGCTGACTAATGATAATACATTGCTATGTATTTACAGTCTTTTTAAAGATAGTAATTTATGTAGATCACATATTTACAGCCCTGATTAGATTGTTTCCATTTTCTATCACACTATTCATGTTTCTTTGTGAACTCAGTCTGGCTGTTACAATGTTTGTCATGGTGGTTTACTGTTTTGGGAAATTTGAAATTGATTATCAGTAATTTCTTAAGGTCCAGTGAGTTTGAAATTATGAACACTTTTGCATTTCCAATGACAAAACACTATTTTAAAAAGTTTTCTTTTTTTTGGTAAAGTTTTTGTATAAAATTAAAAAACAAAATTGAGTGTCAAATACAGTCTTATACAGTGAATATTTTAAAAGTTTTAATAGTCTAATATGCTATTTTTAATATTCTATATAAACTTTACCCTGTTGTAAAAAAAAAATTCAAAGTATATTATTTAAAGTAACTTATAATTTATTTATATTTAAAAAGTTGCCAGATAAAAAAATACAACATTTTGGGACCCATGCTTTTTTAGTCATTATAATTACTATAAATAGTTCTTAGGACCTTTAAATAAAAGCTTATCTTAAAATAAAAAGCTTTTTTAAATACATTTTTATTCAACATGTTTTTTGTTTTTTTATCATCATTAGTCTCAGTAATGATTTTTTTTTTACACTACCATACAACTTTTAGTACAACATAGTGTGGAATCCTCCAGTACTACTTGGCTTTCAACAAATGGTATGATTCTTGCTTTTTTTGGCCTTATTCCACTTTATTTCTAAATAACTATCTTTGGGTTACTATATATTATTTGGCAAGTTAGGTGTCAATTTTTAATTTTTTTTTTTTTTGGTTTTCATGATAAAGAATTGTCTCCCATATTGTTTTTTTTTTGTAACACTGTTTTTACTATGTTGGCAGGGATATACATAATTTCTCAAAGTTATTGCTAGTTTCATTCACTTCATTGTAAAAATAAATTATGATTTTCTGTCTACCATTGATAAGCAGCAAAAACCAGGACAAGTTGACTTCCTAAAGGACTGATCTTTAACTGATCAAATTTCAACATTAATAATCATTATATAACAATCCCTGGAGTGGCAGTCCACCTAATACCTAAATTTCATCACTTCCATCAAGCTTTACACATCAACTCATACAGCACTTTGGTGTCCCAATGACCTATATACCGGAGATCCAACTCTATTAAGCTGCAAACTGTCAAAACTGTCAAGTTATACATACATGCAAATGATACATTTGAAATTTAATCTGGAGTACTTAGTACAAAGACTGGGATACCATTAGCTTTGACTCAGTGCTTAAAAGACCTAGACTTTGCAATGACTTGTGTCTATTAGCCCTGAAGAAACAGCTAAAAACAAATAAACTAGCACAAGAATCTGCTTAAGACTACATATAGCATAAGTTAGCCGTCAGTCACCTAGGGAAGTAGATAATTTCACCTACCTTGGTAGCATTGCCTCTGCCATAGGTGGATCAGTCGCATATATCAAAGCCAGAATAGGTAAGGCAAAACATGGATTTGTCTCCCTGAGGCATTTATGGAAAACAAACTCCCTTCAACTTAGTACAATGTACAATTCAATAAGCAATGTCAAATCCATCAAAGGTTTGACCATTCACTCAGGCAGATATTACAAAATTGGCCATGCAGTGGAACCCCTTAGGCCAGGAATAGGTTGGCCACTTATAGACCACTTAGAAACCTGACATGGGATAAACTGAAAAAGGCCTCCCTAATCTGAGAAAGTTGATTATTGCAAAGGCCCTTTGATACACAAGAAGCTCCAGGAATTACGTTAAGCACTGAATCCCTTCTTTTATTATATATATATTCTGAGGAAGTTGATATTCTTCTGCTACATGATTTGTCATTCTTGCATCATTCTGAGTTAAAATTATTATTAATAAATAAATGAATTGTGCATTAAAAGCTTATATTCAGCAGCAGTTGATTCGTGAATGTGGATATTGTCTGTAAAATGAAGAAAACAATTTCTTTTATAATGTTTCACAAACCACACACATTTCCTGGCTCTCATATGTAGTGTTCAAATAGGCAGCAACAATTGGCTTTTTATCAAGCCCATATTGCACCGAGAGATACGTGATTTTGTTCACATTAGTATGGCCTTCATGTATCCATTTGTGGACTCTTTAAGAAGGAGTAGATTGAAAGTGGCTTTCTTTTGCTGCGATTCCGCATATTTATTGATTTTATTTTGCATTGACCAAAATAAAATCATCAGTAAGAAATGAATGTAATTATTGAATAGGTTTAGAATTTGAACTAGGAACATGCTTTGGGCCTTTTGTTTGGGACTATCATCATCATCTTCCACGATTCTACAATTATCAGTTCCAAGACCATGATGATCATATTGATCACTCATTGATTTAATGGTAGATGCAGGATCATTGTCATAATCTATTTAAATACAATTTGAAATATATTAATATTTTCTAAGTAAAAGCAACCCTTAAGGCGTGTTTAAAATAAATATTATTTGCTTACCAGTTTAACTTCCTCTTAATCAGAATCAATGTCATCTTCATCTAAAATTTCTGTCTGAGTCACACATGTTAAAACTAAAATTTGAAAAATTGAATAGCAGTTCAAACAACACAACAGTTGTTTTGAAAAGTGAAGCTAATGGAAGTCATTCATTTCTTTAACTGATTACCAACAGGGACTGTAAAATATTACCACAATAATACTAAACTTTGTTTACACAAAGCCTTGATTTTGGCTATTGGCAGAATAGGAGTAAAATTTAGTGCAAGACTCATACGTTTTTTTTCTGTTTGACTGTGCATTGATGCTGTGCATTTCCTTATATTTCCCTTATGTCTGCAGAGCAGAATTTTAATGTGTTAATGTTTTTTTTGAGTCATTTATTTCACATATTTCTTTAGCTGAAAATAATACACAATTATCAAGTACTTATGGACCAGTGACAGTTGGTATGGTTTCCCTTTGCTTTTTATTTTCCGGATGAACCTGGATTTGTGCTTATTATTTAATAAGTGTGCTTTACTAATTTATTACTCTGATGCCCTAGCAACTAAATTTAATACTTTCCTGATAATCCTAGAAACTTTCAGTTTAATGACTTGTGACAAATTTTGCCATTATATTGCAGAATTCCACATTCTTGATATTTTATTTTATTTTTTACTGTTAAAACATCTATTAAAGTCACCTAGTTTTCTTTAGACAGCTCTGTCAGCACTAATCTTATTTTATATTTTTTTTAAACTGAGGTTATAAATCAATATAAAAAACCCCCAAATAAAATAAACACCACAAGAAAACACATACAGGCAACACACAAAACAACAATACGTGATACGGGCAAAGTAAATAATTTTTCGTCACACTTAGTATCTAATTTAAAAAAAAAAAATTAAAGTGTACATAATAAAGATTAGAGAAGAAAAAAATAAATAAATAAGAAGATACTAAAAAATGCTCTACAGTAGACTCTGTACCCTGATATCATTGCTGCACTGGACAAATGCACTAACCACTCCACTACATAGTCACATAATTTAATGGTTAGTTTTTAAAAAGTTAAATACATAACTAAAATGCATTTTGATTGGTGTAAACACATTGACTGTCTCATTTGCAAATAGCCAAAGCCACTCCACTTAATAAAATTATCTAAGTTACATTTTTTCTTTGCTGAGAAATAATAAAGTATTACCTGACCATTACTAAAGTTTAAAATCTATTCAAAATACTAATTTTTAGCAGTCTAACAACTCTGAAAAAAAATTGAACTAATTCATCAACTTAAAAAGAATTATGATGACGTATCCATGAATTAATACAAAGTTTTGAAGCTTATTTAAAGAGCCAGGGTGAACTCTTCTGCAGTTATAAAAAGAAACATTTTTTATGTTGTAATATCTCCATAACATTTACAATGCTAACAACAGGAGAACTATCTGGGCAGTCATCTGGTGTACATTTGAAGCCTCGGATCCAGGAGACGTTCCAAACACTCCGCCCACAAGTGTATTGTCTCAGCCATCAAGTTTAGTACTGGCAAGAAGACACTGTCAGAGGTAAAATTGATACATTTTTGCATCATTATTTGATTTTTTTACTGATAGCCTTTTTATAAGGTTGGGTCGCTATTTCCTGTACTAACATAGAATCTTAATATCTCATATAGGCTTAAGTTACTAATCCTTTTGAAGGTAATTCTTACCATTTGACAATAAAAATATAAAGTTAATCCTGTAACTTATTCTCTGGTATAATCTTAAGGTTATTCTGGTAGTTCTTCTTAAGTACATGTATTATTCTTTTAAAGTGCATATATTGAAATTTAAGGCATATAGACTAATTTAAGACAAATAAAAACAATTAAATTTAATCATGGTATGATTACTTTAAGACTGACAGATAATGTGTTAGATCTTTTAATTGTATTTGTATATTTAATTAATTGAGTAATTTCCTTTCTTACTTATTTCTCTGGATGTTTTTTAGAACTATGGAAAAAAATTCATCATGCTAAGGCAAAAGATAGTGCTGGAAGGATCAGGTTACTTGATGCCAGGGACAAATTGTTACGAATATGTAAGTAATTTTTAAAATCTTTACATTGTTAGAAATGTTTAATATATCCATGAAAAATAAAATTCATGTTAATTACTGATCACAAAAAAGCCAATTACTGATAAATAATCTTAAATCATTTTTCCAGTGCGGGCGGCAGCAGTCCGTCTGGCAGCTAAAGCTTTCTCTGGAACCTGTCCTGATATGTGTCAGAAAAGAAGATACTATAAACATTAGGAGATTAGCTTTATATGAAGTTTTACCTAACATGACTAATTATTATGTAAGTAGCTGATCGTTTATTAACATTTAATTAATTCCATGTTACTTTAATAGATGATATGTTCTAATAATTTTACTTTGAAATATTGACTTTTTTGTTTTTTTCTAAAATAGACTGGCAGAAACAAAAGGTTGACCACAGCAGAGCTGTTAAAGAATACAGCAGATCATCTGCTGACCAGGTATAACAATGTCTTAGTGACTTTAATTTTAAACATTTTCTAATTTTTACAATACATCTTACTAGCTTACTTTGCCAATATCATCTTGTCATTAGTGGAATATATTTGGAGATTTAATATTTGTAAATATTCAAAGTTCTTATTACCTGACAAGTAAAAGTCTAATGGAATCTATCAACTTTGTCTTTTATTACCTGACAATGAAGTCTAGTAGGTCAATCAACTTTGTCTTCATTACCTGATAAAGTCTAGTGGGTCAATCAACTTTGTCTTTATTACCTGACAAGTAAAGTCTAGTAGGTCAATCAACTTTGTCTTTTATTACCTGACAAGTAAAGTCTAGTAGGTCAATCAACTTTGTCTTTTATTACCTGACAAGTAAGTCTAATAGGTCAATCAACTTTGTATTTTATTACCTGACAGTGAAGTCTAGTAGGTCAATCAACTGTGTTTTCATTACCTGACAAGTAAAGTCTAGTAGGTCAATCAACTTTGTCTTTTGTACTGACAAGTAAAGTCTAGTAGGTCAATCAACTTTGTCTTTTATTACCTGACAAGTAAAATCTAGTAGGTCAATCAACTTTGTTTTTATTACCTGACGGTAAAGTCTAAGTGAGTTGATAACTTTGTCTTTTATTACCTGACAGTAAAGTCTAGTAGGTCAATCAACTTTGTCTTTTATTACCTGACAAGTAAAGTCTAGTAGGTCAATCAACTTTGTCTTTTATTATTACCTGACAAATGGTGTACTTGATCCAATGTCTTTCAGAGTTTGTCTTTAAGCATAGTGAGTCATTATTATTTTTATATCTTAAATGCAATTTTTGTGTCTAAAACAGGAAGAACCTCTTCGCATAGACTTCGCCCTCTGCTGTGCTGGTGGCCATGGGTATTTGTTGTCTCCAAGAGTGGCTGACCAGGAAGGGATGGACAGTGGTCAGAATGGTATGACTTTTGTGGAACCGCACTGAAGAGGCATAGAAAAGGTAAGCAAAATGTGTTAAAAGTTTATTTCTGTCTTTTGTTTCAGTGTTTATAATAAATGTATAGTTCTAAAGAATAATAGTATCATGAATATCAACAATTTAAATGAATTTCTTTACAGATCTAATATACTGAATTTTTTTATTTAATAATTAAAGCATAAATTATGATGGATATTTTTAGTTTAAATAACAAATGTTTAATATAAAGGTTTAATAGATATAAAAAAACTTGTAATAATTGGACCTGACTTAACTAAAACTATTATACTGTTCATAATACATCACTAGACAGACACAGTCGCAGGCATCACATAGGCACAAATACATGTATTCATAAAAGTGTCTTGCAGCAGTATCTTCCTGCGCAATACCAGGTAATTCTTCTAGTTATATACTTAATCCAACAAAAATACAAAACAATAAACTCAGTAGAAACACTTAATTTCATTGCTTTTTTTCATTCCTGGTTTGATATCAATTTTAGTTAATATATTACATAAAGACATAACAAGATTGTGCATGATTTTTGGTGTTGGTAATAATGCTGATTTCTAAATGTTTCCAGTTACATTCTAAATATTACATGTATTCTTTTTTTTTTAAAGTGAGAAACACCTTTTCTTTATCCAGTTTTATAATTTGCCATTTTACATCTTTCTTTTTTACTAGTTGTGAAAAAATCTTTAATTTGAGAGTAATTAAGAAAATCATTACAGATTATTTACTTTTGTAATGTGGTAGTCAATATATGCTCATTACAGTCAAAATATAACAGTATAAGCTTGTTAATTAAATGGCATCTCATGTATTGTTAGTACGGTAAGTCATATTCAAATAACAAGATTGTCTTGCCGTTTCTGCTGAAACCTTAACTCTACCTTTAGGAGCCAGGCTAGTAACCATTTCAGGAATGTCCCTTAACATAACATACTGAAGGGATCTCACTAAATTGTGTTCTTGGCCATAATTAAGCTCAAATAAGTATCCATGAATGTTGTTTTTCTTTGACTCCACATATGTAGTCATTCTACAGTAAATGCTTGAGTTCCACCATCTAAATTGAAGCCCAGTATGACCACAGACAGATTTTGATAACTACGAAAAGAGCAGTTGGCTATAATGGGTCGTTGCAAATCCTGCATTATTTCTTCATTGAGGAGAAACTGTGTGTCATATTTTTCTGTTTTGCAAATGTAGTCAGAATCCCAGGCAAAGGAAATAATTTTCTGCACCATTGCCCCAGCAACACTTATGGCTGTGTCAGAAGCCTTTCTTTACTTGTCAGTCTAACAATTCACCCATGCCACAAGCCATCTGGTCTACAGGTAAACATAGGTCATCCCTCAGATATTCAAATGCCTCAGCGTTCAGCCAAAAGTCTATTTTGATACTTTTATTCAAAATAATTTTTATTCATAATTGAAATGCAGAAAAAAACTTCTCTGTTACTTGCTGAAAAAGCCTCAGCGAACGTAATATTGGGCTTCATTGTTGGGTCCAAATAATGTATGGCTTGATCGAGTATCGGATCCAACATAGAGACAGAATTATTGATCTCTTGTGGCCAGTAATAGCATCCTTTGCTGCCTCTTCCTTCCTGGACTGCTATAATGTCCACTGAATTAGTTCAGCGATAGATGCAAAGCCTCTCACATGATCAGAAACTGTACTGTTGAACTGTGACTTGTTCAGATTTATATATGGAGAGAGCAAACTTTTACCATAACTTTTAACATTTAATTCCCATTCTAGGTATATAGTTCAATGAAAGGACTGGCAGGAGTGATCTCTCTCAAACAACTTTCATCTGTTCCATAATATCCTGCCAGTGATTCCTTACAGACTAGATTTATTACCTGTGCTGTGAAAATTGGTTTTATTCACATAACGAGAATGATGCTCATGAAGAATTCTTTCCAGCCAGGCATAGTATGCTGGTTCTGAATCAGAAATCACTGAGGATTCTGGTAAACCAAAGTAAACATGTAATCCTTGTTTATTGGCTTCCTTCAAAAGCAGCTCATGTGGATCAGTGCCAGCAAAGCTAGTGAACAGCAGCACAACCTCTGACCCTGGCTTATATTGGCATGGATCAGTTGGTGTATGGTGTGCCTTTCAGGCAGAACTATTCTGTAATGATCCTAGAGCTGTTGATTTTTTTGTCCAACGTCTGCGGACATAGCATGCTGTCATCACTGAAATTTTTCTTCATACTGGTATGTGACAATGGAGCTTACAGTCAGGCCCATTTGTTCCAGCTCCTGTATTGCTTCATCACTGCTTGCCGCACTCCCCCCAAGCAAGGGTTGCTCTCTTTGTAGCTTCCGCACCAAATAAAGTTGAGATCCCTTGAAAGGTCCTGAATGGTCCTGCGAATTATGAGAGCGCTCACAGAATACAGTGTCTGCTGTTGTTTGAATGTAAGTAAGGCTTCTCTCCACTCTTGGCTAGAAAACCAGTCCCTAAACCATACACTGTTATTGGATATGGCGGGTCCATCCTGTGATAAACAAATCCAATATAGGTTGAAAGGGTGCAGACAAAAAAAAACATCTTTTCTACAAGTCCATATTGATACAGATTTTTCCTTTTTCCTTAATAGAAAAAAGTTATGGCTGGAACTTATATGTTACTCCTGAAGTAGAGTTCAACTACAACTATTACTATTTTCTTATTGTACTCAAAATAACATCTTATCTTTAAATTTTACATAACAAAAAAAAGTTTTCTCTGGTCTGCTTTATTTTTTTAGATAAAAAGTTTTTTAAAAATTTTAACTAGGTCATTTTTGAAGATCAGATTGTTTGTTAGCAGAAGTGTTGCTAACTTGATTCTAAACTATTAATATATTATGCAATAAATGTAATTGAAATTTTATTTATATAACTCTGAAAAGATACCCAATTATAACAACCTGACTTCACATTTCACTGCCTGAGAGAAATAAACTTTTTTAAAATCTTATTTTATTTAGCTGAAAAAATTTATTTAAAAACAAACAAAACAGCATGAGTTAATAATTATGTATTGTATATTTTGTTAAAGACTTGCCCAATAAGCTCTCCCTAAACCTGAAAAATGTTTTCTAGCTTCTATAGCCAATTTTTAAATCAAAGCAATAATTTAATCAGGTCTTTTTTCTCTACATCACACAGTTAAATTTTATTCTGCCAGAATTGGTTTATGCTATATTTTCAGCATTCAACGCATTATATTCTGTCTTTCACACATTAGGTTTTTATGTTTGAATGATGCATTCAATTGTCTTTGTAAAATGGCAGAAATATTTTACCGATTGCATTTTTCAGGATATTACTCAGCAACAGCTCACTAATGTTCAGGTTGCAGAGTTGCTAAGAAATGCACCAGATTTCACATAGTGTGTTCAGAAAGACTTTGTGAAGAAGACATGATGACCTTGATGCGAAGATCAACAATGAAAATTTAACCAAGTGTCTCCAGACTCTGAAAGAGATTTATACTGATTTAGAGAAGAAGCAGATCTTTTGTCCCAATGAAGCTGAGTTCAGAGGTTACATGGTGCTGATGAATCTAAATGAGGGAGACACTCTAAGATAAATGTTTGATTTAGCTTATTTTATGGTTCAAGTTGTTTGAATTTCAAATGTTCAGACTTTAAAATGTATGTATACAGCTTTAAAATTAAAATTTTTATGTTTCTTTGCATTTAAAATTTCTATTCTTATTATTGTTACTAAGCGAACATCAATTAATTTCTCACTATAATGAAAATTTTTAGTATCACCTAAATGCACTTGGGAGTTATTATATTAGGAAATCCAGTTGAAAATATAAATGAAACAAGGCCTACAATGTGTGTAGTGTTGTCATTACCAATTTTTTCCTTATTTAAATGTGTTATACTGAAAAGAAACAGGCTTAAATTATTCCCCAATTAACTTATGGTTAACAATCAGCACAATACAAGTTTTAATTTGCAGCAGTGGGCAGAATGAGAAACTTTGATTAATGCTGTTAAATTATGTGTATGATATGTTAGATTCAACTAACTATCTAACCTAATATGACAGAAAAATATGCTAAATACCAAGCGAACAAGTTAGATCTGAGCCTTATAAACACTTTATTTTCTATCCCACCCATAATAATACCAATACTCTTCTTGTAATGTACTGTTCTGTATCTCTTGAAATAGCTGCAAACAGGATAATTAAGAATGTACTGTAATTAATTTTATTGAAAATATAAGTATACAATTTTTATAAACACAGTTTAATATAGCACATTTTGATAAGTTGATAAAATCCAAAGATATGTCTTGTTAAAGTCGAAAATTAGCCTCTAAAAGATACATTTTATTATTTTCTGAGAAATTCAACAACTTCGTTCAGAAATAAGAGCATCTGTGTCTATTAACTTTGCTGTGAAAGCATACAATACTTTAAATGCCAATAACTATGTGAGATTTTCCGTCTCATAAAGTAGTCATCTTTTCTAAATGCCTGCATTCTTCATCGTTATTTCAATCAGATGAGAGGGACTGCACTATCATTATTATGAAGGCTTTAATGCAGTAAATAAAATAAAGTAATGGTAAGCTACAGATTTGCACATATATTAGTGTTATCAATCAGAAAATCTATAAGACATTTTTCTATATTTTGAAAAAAATTTGATTTTTTTAGGTAGTTGCAATTCCGACTGATAAACTTTATTCAAAATTACTTTAATGATATTGGACATTGTGTACACTTTATAAATGCTGTAAATTTACTTAGGTGATTTCAAAAATTAAATTACAAAAATTAGAATCGAAAAAGATAACCTAGTAACTATTGCAGGTGGACAATTTTCGTATTTTTACTTACTGTATCCTGTTTTGCTCGACTATGGTATGTTTCCTCAAACAAGTGGGTTAAAAATTAGTGCAATTTGTGCATAAAAGAATGAATTTTAATTTGATACCAATATGCAATCAATTATCCAGAAGCGAACATGATCAAACATTGATGTTAATAATAAAGTGTACTTTTCAATATTCTTTTGTTATGAAGTGAAATATCACCATTGAATAGCTCATCTAATTTTCTACGGAAACAGACTTAAAATATATTTATTTAAAATTTTAGGCCATACATTACATAAAATGTTATAGATATTAAACCTTACACAAATGCTATGTAATTTTGTACTAAAATGGCACATGTCAGAAAAATGTAGCGCTATTACATACTCTAACTTAAGCCAAATAGGTTGTAAATAAAAACATTTTTTTAGAATAACATTAGAAGTTTCCCTAAATGTAAAAATAATTATTACAGTATTTGGTAATACATACAAGTAAAATATTTCTTCACAGTATGTTGGTTAAATAGAGCATAAATATATTCCAGGATTCACAGAGGTAGAATGAGCTGTTATAATGATTAAATATAATTTGTAATGATATCATTGTTATGTCTAAGTATTCAGTTCCTTTATCAGTTTTAGTGTTTTTTAGTTTTTTTGACAGGGTGACAAAAGAGCCCACGTGTTCAAGGCAAAAAATAATGTTACTCTTAATTGAAAGCAAATAAAAAAAAATTGAAGGTGTGACCAATGGGTGATAGTTGATGTGTGTTTTATAATTTTATGGATAACATCTTAAGGTATTTTAGAAAAGTATAAAAAGTTCTACTTCTTACAATCTCATAGCTTCTTATTTTTAATATTTAGTATACAGATTCTAAAAAATTAAGAGTTCTTTTAATAAAAAAAAAAACATTTGGGGGTGTAATAAATTTGAAAACAGAGTTTGGACATCCTATATTTAATTATTTGACATTTTCACATTAGCATTGAAATGATTTTTTTAAATTACTTTGAATTACCTTCATTCTAAATCTGATTGAAATAATTGTTACCTTTGCCTGCAGTATCCTATTCAAGAACTAACAAGACTGTTATGCTTTGAAGATTGATTCTGAGGCAAAAGATTTTGTAGCTATTATAACTTGAATGTTGAAGGAAATGATGTCATTATGGACTCCAGGAGCTTATTTAAAGCCAGAAGCCACTGCCTCAGGGCGATCAAATCTCTTGTTGAGCTAGCACAGCCCACTTCACTTGGAGAGTAATTAGAACATTTGATAAAGCCCTTTAAATGCTGGATACCGTATCAGTGCTTTGTCTCTTTTGTCTAGACACACAACACATTTTGCAACTCTGTTTAATAAATCAATTGGTTGGTTTAAATATTAGCTTAAAAAAATCCAATATGAAAGCTGTTTCCATGAAACCGGTTCTCTAATGCATATATCTAAAAGTGCAATGTTATTAAAAATTATAAAATTTCAGAATTTTAATAAAAAAAAAATTTTTTAAGCCAATCAATGAGACCATATGCACAGTTGCATCTTCCAACACCATCTTCTAGTTTTGACCAGGATGGAACATTTTATTTACAACTTCAGATATTCAAGAGGCATTAGGTCTGATAAACAAACATTTAGCATAACTTTTTTAAAGTAGTCTAGATGTATTTAATTTTAAAAAATTTACTAATAACTATATTTAAGTTTCTTTATTCTTTTAAATTAGTTTTGAATAGATATGTAACAAATGAAATAAAAAATATAGAACACTTTATTATCTGTGCAACTTAATTCAGCTACTAGTGGCCTATTTATTTAAAGACATAACTCTTCTACCTGAAGTTCCTGAGGATCAAGTAAATATTAAAGATGAGACTGTGCGAACTCTAGACAGGTGATTGATGATAAGAAATGACACTGCGTATTCCTGCAAGTCAAGAAAGAGAAGATTGCTGCATCCAATGATGTAAAGCAATATTTTTCACTTTGTTTTAGAGACTTTTATATATACTTTTAAATAAAACGCCTGTATATACTATGAATATTCATTCGTACAATAACTAAAATTATCTTCTTGCTGTTGCAGGTTATTAGAGTTTAGCCAGAACGTTGATATTGAAGTGATTGATAACAGTATTCTTGAAATGGCAACATCAGTGGTTGCTGAGCACTCAGTTTTATTGACTGAAGTTCATTCTGTTGTAGATGATAACTGCTGATATTATCAGGTGATTGTTTATTAATGTTTATTTATATTTAATGTGTATTTCACGATTTAAAAAAATATTCTGCTCTGAAATTTCTGTCTAAGTGGTGCATTAAAAAATTGCTCATACTGAATAGATGCATACAAGTTTAAAAAAAAATTATAGCCGCACATAACTTTTAAACATCATTGATCTTAAAACAACCTTTAATATCACAAGTATACAGCTGGATGTTGAGTTTAACAACCTTTAATATCACCGATATACTCCGTTACAGCTGGATGTTGAGTAAAACAACCTTTAATATCACAAGTATACAGCTGGATGTTGAGTAAATCAACCTTTAATATCACAAGTATACAGCTAGATGTTGAGTAAAACAACATTTAATATCACAAGTATACAGCTGGATGTTGGTAAAACAACCTTAATATCTCAAGTATACAGCTGGATGTTGAGTTTTTTAGAGTATTTTCGAAAAAAAATGCTCTATTGTACCCACGTTTTGTCTGTCTGTACGTCATCACCTAGATCTCAACAACCATAAGTCCTAGACCCATGATGTATATATCATTTTGTAGGTCTTGGCCTGCCATGTATGCATCAAAAGTCCATTTCGCGATCTGACCTCTGAGGGCCGTAAAGGGGCTTATAAAGTACCGTTTTTTACTATATAAGCTATATTAACAAAGGAAGCGCCCCTAGATCTCAGCAACCATAAGTCCTAGACCCATGATGTATATATTTTGTAGGTATTGGCCTGCCGTATGTACATCAAAAGTCCATTTCGCGATTTGACCTCTCAGGGCCTAATATAAGAGTTTCTTATGTACCGTTTTGCTTATATTTTAAATATAAATAAAAAAGCTAATGAAAGTAATCATTATTTATTTTGTAACAGTTATTCAACATGATTACTTCCCTCTCTATTTATATGCGTGGAGGGCGATATCTATGGCTCTGTAACCCAGAAAAAAAACGGATTTTGTCCGGCGTAACCGTAGCCACTCGTACACAGAAAATGCTCTAAATTGTCCTTTGTCAGAAACGGCAAAAGACTTAATTTTTATTTGTACCCTGTAACCCTCCTATATGATGATCACCCCAACTAATTAAAAAAAAACAGGGGTACAACTTTCTCAAATTGAGGATCCTTACACATATGACACATATTGTATATAAAAAAAAGTATAGTTTCCCTTGTAAAACCTTTATCGGGGTGCAGACGAAGAAAAGTTCATCTGTTAGTATGTGGGGTTGTGTGGCTAGTTTTTAATTAATTGGAATTTTTAAAATTGAAACAGCAAATAATTTTGTTGCAGATTTGACTGTAAAAAAGTGTTAGATGAAGAAGAAAGACAGTTGAGAAAGGTGATTGAAGAGGGAATCCAAGAAACAAAGAACAAGTGAAATTATATACTTTGTTAACGATGAATTGGTTCTAGCACTGTTGATGTAATGGATAAAGAAATTGCCTGTGAAGAAATGAAGTAAATTATTTCTAAGAGATTATAGATATATATAATTATATAATTTATATTAAATATTTAGCTTTGTGGCTATTAATTCTGATGATCTAAGCTGAAAAGCCGTTAAAAAGAAAAAAATAGTAAAAAAAAAGGCAAACTAGAGACCAAACTATACTCAACACAAGTTTATATTTTTGTGTCTTTTCCAAGTTGAAGTCATTTCAAAACATTAGGTTCAGCAGCAGAATAGGTTACAAACATGAAGTAAAATATACTAATTAATCATTATTATCAACAGTTTACATATAATACCATTTTCTGATAAAGAGTATCAGTGTACGTTTTTAACTGTTAGAGCTTTACATTAATCAGCTGGTTGAGTTTATTTTGTTCCAGAGATTCTTCTATTAAAATAAAATATCTTGTGACATTAATTTATTGTATTTGATTTGAAGGTCTGTAAAGAGCAAGCTGTTGGAACTGTCAAAAGAGAGGTGTGATTTTGGCATATGGTCAGGACATATTGTACCAGTTGTTGATGAATTCATTGCTGATATTTCACATGATGTTTATGAAGTTGATGTTGTGGCCAAAAATGAAAGGTTGAAAGCCACTGCAAAATGTGTCCAGCTGATGACATGCAGGAAATTTTTTTCAGGTGAATATTTTACTTGAAATTTAAGTTTTTACACATGGATATGGCTATGTTTTTCTTTTTCAAAGTCCCTGTATAACAAGATGTTTTATTTCTATGAAATCACTAATGGGACAGTTTTTGTAGTGCCTTTCATCCACACGCTGAGAGTGTACTGGCTATGGTAACTACCTAGATCCAGCTGCTTTAGCACATAGCTTTTTGTCGAGGTGGACAGGGTAACTTCAGGACCTAAAAAAATTCATGGGTCTCTCAGCAGGGATTGAACCTGTTGCTCTGATGTACGCTGTTGACATCTTTGATAATAAAACTCAAACTTAATAGCAATCAGTCTCTTAATATTAGTTTATTTTATATTTCAGTGTTGGAAGTCATTGTTCTTGGCCAAGATAAAAATGAAAAATTCTATGTTAGATTTTCCAAGTGCTCCCCCTGCAGTGACCAAATAAATAAATTGGTGTCAACAAGGAAAGACAGCAGAATTTCTGAGAATTCATTCTATATATCAATGAAAGGTAGATAGAAAATTACTTTTCTATTAGAAATATAGTCTGATTGTATTAAATCCTTAAAAAATGGATTGGAAATTGTAATTTTTTATACAAATCCTAATTACATTTAAAATTATTTATCTTGTAGTATTTGTATATGTTATATCATAGAAATAAAAAAGAAACTTATCTTACATGTATCTTATGATACATAAACAAAAAATGAATCAATGTTCTAATATTAAAATCTCTTTGTATGTATTTAAAAAAAAAAAAACCTTTTTGAGTATTGTGGCTTTTTAAAATTTTTTTAGCCATTCATAATGCTTGTGTACAGTCTAGTAGCAAAATGGATAACAATCATTAAAAAATATAATGAACATGTTTATTGATAAGCGACTTTAAAATAAATAAATATAGTCATGAGTGTTAGATTAAAGAATCTTCCTTACAGACACTTCAACTTGAAACGAGTATTTTTATCACAGTATTTTATGCATCACTAATATCATTCTTTAAAACTGATACTATTATCACTCATTATTTTCTACATACATAAATGATAGCACAAATACCACTTATTTCTCTAATCATCGCCAAATTTCCAACCATTTCATACAAAAAAATGTAACAGAAATAGCTGAAAAAAGATATCGACTGATTTTTAAACTAAACACCAATCAATGGCTTGTTTCCACTTTTTATGAATGTTATAAAATGTATAAACATATATAGTATATTAAAAACACAAAAACAAAAAAAATGAACCAAATAAATTGATAGCATTCAGCTGCAATGGGAATAACTCTGTTATTGGCGTAATAGGCTGCAGATCAAATGAAATTTGGTTGTATGTCATTAGTAACTTAATTCAGTCAGTTTCATTAGTTTAAACACTTTTTATTAGCTATTTAATTTAAAAATAATTTTTATTTTTGTGGAAAATACAAATCATAATTTATATGCGATTAGTTTTTTAATAAAATAACCTTTTTCATTGTCCTTAATTAAATAATTAAGATTTTTGGAGCAGTTAGAACTAGTAATTTCTGCATGTTTATATATATGTAAATCAAAAGTTTTCTCTCTGAATGTAAAAGAAATTTGAATATTTAACACAAATATTAAAGCTGTCCTCTTATATGGATCTGACCACATGGAGAGTGATGAACCACATTAAAAATACAATAGAAATTTGTTAATAGATACTTCTGTTAGATCGTGAGTGTCATGTGGCCTGAAAAGATTTCTAACATCCTAATTAAGAAAAAAATGTAGATGGCTTGGACATAATCTCTGGAAACCAACTAACCGTGCTACTGGTGGCAAATGGAACCTGCGGGAAAGAGAATAGGAAATCTGAAATAAACATGGAGAAGAACTGTTGAAAAGGAAAAATGAAAAAAGCGAGTCTATACAATATCATCATGAAACAAGAAGACCGCCCAAAGCCATATCTGCTGGCATGATTCTGTCGAGACCATACAGAATAAAAAGACAAAAAAGAAGAAAAAAAAGTTTTTAGAAGTTGCAATTTTTAATTGCAAGCCAATGTATCTGTTATTTTGTTTGTAGTTTATGCTTCGGTCTTGAGTTCAAAGCCCAAACTTGAATTTGAGATCAAAGCAAACTTTGTCTGGACATTATTTCCCCCAAGCACAACATTGTTAACATAAGTTGAACTATATTATGTCCAAGTTTCATTCCAAATGTTTCTTTTACAGAGCAAAGCTGAGTATAGCATCTCCAATGGAAATAATACAGCAACAACTATTTCTGACTACTCATAACCTAAACTCAAGTAAAAATGTTGGCTAGTTTAATGATGTGGCACCCATTAGATTTGTCTTCTCTATTGGGACCATTGCTCAATACAACTTTGAAATCTTGGCTAGTTGAACAAATTATTGGTAAGTTGTAATTTTTTTACAATCACTGCTTAAATTACTTAGATTTTTTAAATGTTTCCTTAATTGTGTTGTTTATTTTAGAAAGTATTGTAATATATTTTGGTCAAGGAATTCAAGATGAAAACAAAATTTTTCACCTAGCTTAGTTTGATTTATCCATGTTGGAGGTTAAGTTTTTTTCAAGTTGAATTTTGATGTTTCTATTTGTTACTTAAAGCTTCTAATTCCACTGGTCTAAATGACATTTCAGATGCAGACCACATTTAACCAAGTGGAAACTTCTTGTTTCTTTACCAGACCAGCAGTCTTCTGAGGCTGAAATTTTTCTCAAATGGATTAAAGCAAAACTCTGTAAAAATAATATGAAGACAAATTTTGGAAATAGGCAAATTATGAGGTGCATATTATTAATTTCTTACATCATACAGATAGATATAAATATTGTCAACTGTTGTATTTTTGTTTATTGGGATAAGTATTTCAATTAATTTCTATTTTCCTTGTTTAGGGACATATATGACTTTGTACCACATAAATGAGTCACATGATAGGGCATCATCTTTAGGAATTTGTGTTCGTTGCTTCCATGGACACTGGACAGATACACAAAGAGATAGACATAAAAAAAAAGGTTTAACTGGATAACTTAAGTGCTGTTTATTTGTTACTTCAAAGGCAGAAGATCTGACATCTCAGAATTTACAGGTAAGTGCTATTAGAACTCAATTAAAAATTGTAATTTCAGCCAGGGATAAATGTAAAGTAGCTGTTTGGTGTGGCTACATTTAAATGTCTTTTATAAGCTTAGGAGGCATTTTATAATAATATGAATTCATGGGAGGAAATGGAACAAATTTGGACTGAACAATAAACACACACTACTATAGACATGTTTTGTACTTTTACTTTCATACTGTAGAAATATCTAGCAGCTTTTTTATTTAAAACAACAACAACAAACATTGTAACATTTTTTTTATCTCTTCAGGAGTCAGCTTGGAAAAAAGATAAAAAGCGTCTTCATCAGGTTTTGTTGCAAAGAAAATGTCCAACCCTTCCCTTAGTTATTATAATACCCAGACTATCTGGCACCAGTCTGAATTATGATGCCTGAAGTTGATCATGGATTGGAGCTAAGTCATCTTTATAAACAAAACCTAATTAGTGCTGTTCATTTAGCCGAGGCCGTTTGTTGGAACTCAGAGACAACTTCTGGAAGAATTATGAAGAATGGACATCTCAGGTTAACATCCTTGTTAATAGAATAGCATTGGTCAAAATTAACTGGAAAGTTAATACCATGCATGTCATATCTATTTTCAGCATTATTTCCTTTGATTTATTGTTATATTGTAATTCTTTTGTATTCTGTTATACTGAACTCAAAATCTAGTATTGATAATTTTTTGTAGATGCACATCAAGTTTATCTTTGTAAATGACTTACTTTATTAATTGTCTATAATTTTCACTAGATTTTCCATCTTATTTTGAAGTGCAGAATTATTTCATTATTTTTTTCAAAAGTTATTATTTTTTTATTCCACTAGTTGAACCAATTGTATCAGTTTGCAGTCAATAATATACCTATTCCCCTAAACTGAAGGCAAGCCTGTGTCTGACTTTGTAGGGGAATTAGTTGGAGATTTTTAAAGCTCTGTATATCTGGGATCTACGTACTGAAGCAAACACATCAGAAATTACACCAGGTAAATAGAAACACCAAGTACATGCCAAGTAAGGACACATTTTTCCTATTCAGACCAAAGTGGTGGTGAAGTTCACTATTTGTGGAGGCTAATAATATAATTCTTAACAAGCACAAGTTTGTCTTACATCAACTGTTTACATTTAGATTGTTTACTCGCATATGCATGTATTACATGTGTATTTTTTCTGCACATTATTCTTTCTCATTTTTTAGTCACCCAACTCACTGTTGACTGTACAATGCAGTCATTGAACATGTCTCAATGGTGGCAACATCAGATACAGTGACAGACATTTCCTGGCCATCACTAGGTTTGATCAAAGTTCAATTACATCCAGAAGTATGTTGTTGTTTTTCATCCTAAATGTATTTCATTCTGCCAAAACTTCTACAAGTAACAAAAAAGTAATACATTGTATACATTTGTAAATAGACAACTTCTACAAATAACAAAAAGTAATACATTGTATACATTTGTAAATAGACAAACTTCTACAAAATAACACAAAGTAATACATTGTATACATTTGTAAATAGACAAACTTTTACAAGTAACACAAAAGTAATACATTGCTTTACTTTTGTAAATAGACAATTAAAAAAGCGTTGCCATTTTTTTCTAGGGTGGCAGCACAAGGAGAACTATTTTTTTTGCCTCATTGATTAATAGTAGCTAAAGATGATTAATATTTCAGAAATGTGACATCCCTTGGAATAATTAGAACCATATGTGCAACTTGCATGAACTGATTGGGAAAATGAAATTACCATATTTTCACTATAGTGATCTGGATACTGCCCAACTGGTATACTGTGTGTCAAGATATTTGAGACATTAACTCTCTCTCTCTGACTAAGAAAGATAGTGGCTCAGCCAAACAATGTTTTTGTTTCAACAGTAAGTTTTAATACTGAGTTATTCTTTTTGTTTCTAATATCTAGATTTTAATTGTAAAAAATAAAAGATTCCTTTTAAAGTCTATACAGATCATCAGGTATCAGATGAAGTCGAGTTTTTCTGTTTCTATTATTGTGTGAGAAGACCCTTTAAGGATGGTTTTTACAGTGCCCTACTTTCATCCCCACCATAGCTGATAGTGCAATGACCATGGAGGCACCACTTGAGATATAGCAGAGACTTAAACCATGATCTGAAATATCTATTGGTCCTCGCCAGAAATTAAACCTGTGACCCTCAGATTCGATGGTTGAGCCCTTTACCATGACCATCCGTAGCCATGGCTACATTCTATGGGATTATGTAGCTAGTAAAATATCCAGCACCTTTACTTTCCCCAACAAATGTTAGAGGTACCCATTTAGGGACATTGATTGAATCTGAGAAAATACCAGGCTCGAACCTTAGCTCAGACTCTGGATTTACACGTTAGCAGTCTTTAAATTGTACCCAATAAAAAATATATTTTATTTTATCTTAGTAATTTTCATTTAGATAATAAAAGTAAGCACAAGTAATGTAAACATCTAAGAAATGGATTGTAGCATTTAAAAATATGTTAATTAACTTGAATTATAGTTTCTGTTTAGTTAATGTCAATATTTGAAGCTTAGAACATTGTGCTGGAAATGTATTCTTTTTAAAAAATTTATGCTTCAAATAAAGAAAAAGTGGTTCTAAGAATGTGGATACTAAATTTATTAGTATATCTTACAAAATAAAAAAGTTATGATCTAGTAAAAACTTTAAAAAGTCTCATTTTTGGATGCCGTTATCTAAAAAACTACAGCACATATATGCTTCAAACATATATCACATATATGCTTCAAACATATATCACATACATGCTTCAAACATATATCACATACATGCTTCAAACATATATCACATACATGCTTCAAACATAATCACATATATGCTTCAAACATATATCACATACATGCTTCAAACATATATCACATACATGCTTCAAACATATATCACATACATGCTTCAAACATAATCACATACATGCTTCAAACATATATCACATACATGCTTCAAACATATATCACATACATGCTTCAAACATATATCACATTCATGCTTCAAACATATATCACGTACACATAATAAACCATTGACAGCGCTCAATTTTTCCACTACTCTACATTAATAGTAACATATCTTTTTGGTTTTTAAACATTGCTTCCTTCAGATTTGTTAGAAAAATTGACAGAATAATAATAATATAAACGTAAAACATATTGTAAAAACTAATCACTATCTAAACCATTTTAAGCTTATGTTAAAATACTGAATATATTATAATCTATTAAGCAATTATATGGTTAAGAAAAATGCAGTTTTTGCACGACTAAAAAAAAAAATTGTGTTTAACATTTAGGGAAACTTAAAATTGTTTGAAAATACGTAGAACCAATAGTTGATGATTGAAATAGTTTGTTTATTAGAAAATTTATCATGAAATGTATCAAAAGGCTTTTAGAAAAAGTCCTCCATTTGAGAGAAATAGCACATAAACTTTCACATTCAATATTGATAAAATATGTTTGGTCTGTAAACAATGCCATAATAACCAAAATAATACAACTTTCAAGACAGCAGAACACAGAGTGAAAGTAGGTTAGGACAGGGGTCAAATTTAGAGATGTATAGGATTTAGATATTACATAATTGGCGACTAGGTTATATACAGAACACAACAGATAAAGATGTGGTTTTGGTAGTGGTAAGAAATTTTGGAGTTGAGGTGGGAGGTAACAGGGATGTGTTTTAAATCAGTGGATTCAGTAAAGGGCTTTGAGTGTGATAGTTACTTCTGTGAATGTGATAAAGATTTTTTAAATTGCTAATATAAAGACTATTGGGAGAAGTGTCTTGGCATAAAAGTACTTTAAAATATAATTTCAAAGAAATGTGCCCTCTACAATTGAGAGTTACTTGTATTAGACTCATCAAGAAACTATTCTATCAACTGAAAAGAATTCATGAAACCTAAGCCCTGAATTTGACCTCTTAAAAAATGAATGTTATAAAATACAAGTTCTTAAGATAAATATATATTGAAGTGTACAATTAACATGTTATGCATGTTTTTTATTATAAAAGCTTGACATATTTCAAATATGGATGCAGGATAAAATTAGATTCATCTGCGATTAGAAAAGGGTGTCTAGAGACAATGTAAACATTGAGGACTAAATTCTATATGAGCAAAATCTTAATGTGAATATAGTGCAAAAATTACCTGTCAAACGCGATAAGCTGTTTTTTTACGTTGGTTTGGACTACCCATTTAGAGCTGAATAGACTGGAGACTTTCAAATAACTTTCACCAGGTTCCTAGTTCTCACCTTGGACTCTCAGGTCAAACGCTGTACGCTGCTTGAACATCCATTCCCCCTCTTGAAATAAAAGCTAATCATTATACTTGGAATCATATACATATACAATAATATACATGATTTACAGTTATTACTCACTAGTGTGGAGTTGGTTGTGTAGTGAAGTCTGATGATACATATGTAATAATGTTTTTCTGTCTTATCTCTATATCATCAGAGTTCTTACCGAATCTTCTGTCACGAGTGAAGAAGAACTTCCCGACCAGTTTTGTTGGCTTTCTGAAGAGTGTGGGCCTTGTGAGCCAACCTACGTGAACATGGCATGGACCGACTTGATTGATGCCTGCATACATTATAGGCTGGTCTCACTTAGAACCGGACATGTGTCTATTAGGAAACCTGTAAGTCATACTTTTGTTTTCTTGTTAATAAGTAAGTTTATTTTATTAATTCATCTCTTCTCTCAATAGAATAAGTATAAATACTGTTAAGATTTTATAGTGATATCTTGCTGACAGAGAAAAGTTGGTTTTCTTTGAAATTGAATTGTATTTATTAAGTTGAACCAATAAGTGATCCATGTATATTTTTTGACTGGGCTATAAAATCAACAGCAGTATTGTGTAAAACAATTTAATTTAGCTTTAAGACATCAGCTTCTTGATTGTCTGTAGCTCTTGTCTTAAACATGTAAGATGTACATGATATCTAATACTGTAATAAAATTTAACTCATGCTATCTAATACTGTAATAAAATTTAACTCATGCTATCTAATACTGTAATAAAATTTAACTCATGCTATCTAATACTGTAATAAAATTTAACTCATTAAAATCATCTGATCAAAGCATAAATGTGGACTCTTGGGAATAAAATATCTAGCTTTAAATTAAGTTCACAACTTGTCCACATTTAAAACAAAATAGTACCATTTAATCAAATGTAAACCATTCATTGAAGCTTTTTATGAATAATGCTCAGTTTTTATTTTTTAAAAATTTAGTTTTGAAATTTAACCACATTCTAATTAAATTATGTTTTATTTGTTATATAATTATTCCTTATCCGATTATATTGAGACTGTCTCTAACTTTATTATGTGCTAATATCTTAACATCTGTTAAAATTCTATTTAGGAAAAAGAAGAAGCAGGAAGATGAGACTAGAAGAATCTGATGAGCCATGTGTTTACTATATTGAGGCTGAATTTGAAGATTGGCAAGCTCAGAAGTTTGGTTGGATACTAGAGACACAGAACAGTCAGGTGAACTATGGCTCTTACATTTGGTTGAATAGTTGTGTTTGATAATTTAGTTGGATAATATTTGAAAGTGATATCTTTGTTAGAAAACAAAAGAATGAAATTATGATGACATAGCTTTGACTAAAAAGTATTCTTTACATTTTTCTGTAGAAAATGGACAGATAAAATCCACAATTTTAAAAGCAAAACACTGAAAGAGAAAGTCTATTGGAAAAGCGTAATAAGACTTTGACCACAACACAAGCCACTACACAGCCTGGTAAAAAAGTTTACTTCAAAATATTTATTTGTAAATAAGCTAAGTACCAGCAGATGTACTTGTATACGCCATTGCTCTGTAACTTTTTTCAACTTGCAGCATACTTTAACTGTCACAAAAACTGGTCTGTTACTTATAAAAGATACAGAGTCCTTAAAACTAATTTAAAATTTGTATTCGTACTTTATTTCAGAAATCAGAATGAGTGAAAGTTAATTAGGGATTTTTAATTTGGTGTGATGTTTGTTCTTGGTTTAGGTAAGCCTTCACCGGTTAGAAATTCTGGTTTCTAGACCTCACGAATCTAATATATTTCTCAGCAATGACAATGACATACTAATCAAAATATTCATACAAATTTAGATTTCTGCTGCTTGCAGAGTTTTTCTTACAGGTTTAGTTTTTACAAAGGTAAACAAACCAAAACATTTGCTAAGAAACATCAGTTCAAATAGAATATAGCTTACATTAACATATAACAATATCATTCCTAATAGCAAGAAATGGAATTTGAGTCCCTATATATCTAAATTTCAGTCCAGGTGAGGACTTACATTATTTTAGGCCATCATAAGCAAACCCAAAACAGCTGCATAGAAACATTGTGCCAAATTTTCAATATGTCAATGAATGTATATCAATAACTAAGCACTGTAAATACATATTTTAAGATGAAACCAAGTGAACTGCATCGAAAAGTGGATTGAAGCTAACTTAGAAATTTACGTTTGGCAAATAGTAGGGTGCATCACCACAATAGAGCAAAAAATTGATTGTTTGTTTTTGAGCTGTCTATGTTTCTAATTTGTTCTAATATCATAAATAATAACTTGTGTAAAATATTTTTCAAACCAGAGTTGATTTAGAGGTCCCCCCCCCGCCCAAGAAATCACAAAACATGTAAAGAAAAAAAAGTTTATTCTAGCCTATATAAAAATTACATTAAAGTATTAAGTTATTTATTACTGCTGCATTTAATTCAGTTTCACTTTGTTGCACGTTTGTAAGGTTTAAGCACATTTGAGATGTTTTTGCGGTCCATTTCTACCACTTGAAGAATGTTTTGAAAATGTTCATCCGTTCGCGCTGCTTCAACAAAGTCAGATGCCAGTTTCACTCCTCTCTCGGCACAATCGTTAACAACGTTAATAGCAGCAACATTTTCTGCACTGGCAATGTAAGAAGCTGTTTGGCACCAATCAACAACAGGCATTGGAGGAATCCTGTGTCCAGTTGAAGTCTGTATATAGTAAACCACGAGTCAACTCCAGCCAGATCACACAACCGAGTTTTAGAATCAATTGATTGGAATCGTGGTTTTCCCCAACCATTTCCAAATCGATTATGTGGAGTTTGGAGGGCAACCACTGGTCGAAGCCTTAGCAAAGCATCTGCTAGAGCTCGCTTTCCCAACACAGGTACCTCATTGCTGAACAGAGCAAGTGGGATCATTTCAGCAGTGAGGTACCACAGATGCCTATTCAGGGCACGGATTGCTGACTTGGATATGTCTCTGTTGACATCGTTGTAATCCAAAAGTCGCTTGTAGAGCTGTAGATCATTCCATGGTGCAACCACACGCTTTTTGCAAGTGAGCCGCCACACGACATAAACATATGTTACAAATGTAGCAAATGCACGAATCTTTGGCACTTGATCACGTGTGGTAATAGTACCTGGAGGCAATAATTGAATTTGTTTCTCACACAGTGCAATCTTGAGGCAATATATCAGCTTTGCCATCCATCGTGCTTTGTGCAGGGCACCTGCTCTTTTAAAGTTAACCTCCTTATTTGTAGCATTCAGGTAAACATGGGACATCTTAAGGAATTCGTGGTAGTCGTCTCGCAAGAATTCGGTTTGTTTACTAGATTTGGCATGTGCAATTACCGCATCTCTCATTATCGTCAGTCGCTCTTGAGCCATCAGATCATGATCAGCTAACGTAAACGAACTACAAGCGTGAGACCAATCATGTGCCACCAACTCCCAATTACTTCGCAGCTTGGTGAACAAAGTTATATCCGGGGATTGGGAAACTTCTATTTTCATGTCTGCAAACACATGCGAGAGGATAACTTCACCAATGTGATGGCGACAACCTGACCACAGAAGAGCACGTTGCAGCATATTTTGTATGGCAATGCAGGCAGCAGTCTGATGACCAGTGTTTGATCTTGTTGTGTCGAATGTCATATTAACGATACAATCATTACAATGCCACTCTGTTATTAGCTTCATGGTTAATTCTGCAATTATTTAACCAACGGGTTTCTTTGTTGCCTTGGCATAATTTGGCACTCCTAGAAGTTTCAATTGCTTTGCATCACTGACAACAACTGTTATGCGTTCTTCAGTGACACGATGATTTTCTTAGAGAAGGTGTCAGTTTGCCATCCCAGTGGAGAGTGCAGAGTTTGGGTGATTCCCAGGAGTCGTGGATCTTTGTAGGCCCTGTGTGAAAGCTGTCTGCTGTGTTGGTGTAATCTTTAATCTTGTCGCTAGTGACACAAGAATTGGTCGGCTTAAAACATCTGGAGGTACAAATACCAAAGCTCCTGTTGGCTTTCTTCGCTTTTGCAATGACATTATATCATCCAAACAGTTATCAACAAGCTCCATATTATCTTCAGATTTAGAAGTAGAATCATCGGGTTCGTCACTGCTACCCTCGCTGGAAGGCACTAATATCGTTGAACATTCTGCATTTACTTCTCTTGCGCGTTTCTGACGTTTCAATGTTGCGACATCTCGTGAATGGCGTCGAGCGACTTTTTTTGCAAGTGTTTTGTCAAATGATCCAAAGCTGGAAGACCTGTCTCCTTTCATAGACCTCAAGAATGCTAGATCTTTTGCATTCTTGATAATAGTCTCGACATTTGGTGGCCACAGTTGAAAAATTGTTGCCAACATAGATTTCATTTGTTCCAGTTTACGTTTGGTGGCTGGTGTGTTTCGGCGACTTTTATCAATTGAACGAAGTTTATTGTATTCATCAAGAAGCAGAACAATCTTCTCACAAGCTCTCCTCTCAATCACCATTGAAATGTTTGCTTTTTCGTAGAAAGCAGTAACTTGATTCAGCACAATTTTGGCAGTTGTAAATCGAGAAGGTGCACCAAGAGAACCTGGACGCTCACTGTGTGCTGCTACATTGCAGTGATACATCATGCGCCTCAAAACTTTTAAACAAGTGTAGTCGAAGAATTCCAGTAATTATAGCATCATCAACATAGATTGCAGGGCCATTGCCAAACAATTCAGTTTTCAGAAGAGTTTGAGGTTTCTTTGTTCGCGAGGCAGGAGACGCAGTAATAACTGGATATGCAACTGTTGAAGTGATGCCAGGGTCAGCCAGCATTTCCTTTGAAGGTGTAAACATTTTATTGTTGTTTTTCATATCATTTCCATGTTCTGATTTTATAGGTCGTGTGTATCAGAAATTAAAATAATATAAATAAAGAAATAAAAATGCTTGCCTTGGTCATCAATATGCGGTAAGGAAAAGTGTTGTTTTCGCTAATAAAATGCGAATTTTAAATTTTATTTCTAGCACAACTGCTTATCATAATCAATCATAGCTACCAAACATTATAAAACCAAAGACTATAAAACAATTTATATAGCGCTTCACTTTTTGTATGTAAGTCTGTAAGACTTTACAAGATGGATGGTTTTATCTAGTTTTCGCTTAATTATGCAAACTTTGTTGAAGTCCGGGGACCTCTAAATATTGTCATATATTTTTTATTTTTTTACACAATACTTTTTTTGATCAATGAAACAAATTTAAATAGCAGACAGATCAATTATTAAAAATTTTTTTTGGTGATGCACCCTACTGGGCAGTGAACCAGATGTCAGCCCACGTACCACTGATGAAATAACATGCTGCCATAGCTGTTTGCATATACTCATCAGATGACAAACAATAACTTGCACTTGAGTTCCATCTCTCATTACTGATTTTTGGAAATGATTGAAAATTTACTTTTGGTAAGCTTCGTCTAGTTTTAAAAATCATGTAGCATTATGTTAAATCCATTTCATCTCGCCAGCACTCTCGTTCTGATTTCCTTAGTGGTGCTCCAGCATTATCAAATGATTTTTTGAGTCGTTCATATTTTTCTGCTATTGCTGAAACAAACGATTAGCTGATGTTTGGAAAAACTGTTAATTACTAAAATAATCATTCATGACATGTTTCAATATTGTATCTAGAATGTGGTGATATCATCAAACGTATACAGCTTTTTCTAACCCAACATCTTGAAAGTGTTTCTGTAACAGTGTGACTGCACCAATTCTTCTTCAAGTATTTGCTGCAGTTGTGTCAGTGACAATCAAATTTATTCATTGAGCACAGTTTTCATTCGGAAAAAGTGGAGAAGAGTAGTATGGCAGGCTAGGGCCCTAAATAGGACGTAGAGCCAAAGGAAGAAAGAAGAAGAGCAGTCTGACCTGCCTTATTTAATTTTTTTTATACCAAACCTCATATGCTTATTTTGTATGGTCTATACGTCAAATTGTAAGCACCAGTGTTCTTTTTTAAAGTTTTTCTTGAAATTGCTTTGTAATTTTTCTCTTCTTTCATTAGACATTAGTAAATGCCGCTATGAGTTAGAGTAGATATGCATACACCAGTTCTAGACTTTTTGGACCTTCCTTGTACTCAATTTTGCTGCAGTTACTAAACACACTGAAGAAGTTTTTTTTGTCTTTTAGACTTTAATGAATTATCATTATCTTTACTACTACTGGAACACTGTTCTTTGCTCACAAAATCTTCTGTACTCACAGAATCTTCTGGATCCGAATTTGGTAACACAATTGATTCAACAATTTCTTCAGTAAAGCTTTATGTGACTGGTACTTTCCTTTTAAGTAATTTTATTTTTCTTGGGTGAATCTTTAGTAAATCATCTTCAATATCCTACTTTTCCTTTTGTTGAAATCTGAAGTGCAAATAACTTTCTGTCTTCTCGGACCAACCACTATCCTTTCTCATCTCTTACATTAAACATCGCTGTAATATCATATTTTCCAGGACTTCGATTATGTCTTTCGAGCTTCTTAACAACATTGTACGATCATGTCTTTATTGATTTTACATCGGAAGAAATTGTTTTATATATGTTTACAATATGTCGTTTCATTGGAATTTTTAGCATTTGATCAAGACAGTCAACAGTTTTTGGTGATTTAATGCCTTTTCCAAATTCTCTTGCTCGTCTCGGAAGCTGATCATTTTTGACAGAGCTGCTCTGAGACAATCCAGAAATGACACAAATATTAATTATGAATAAAATAGTTGCCAAATAAAATGCTGAGGTGCATGGAACTACAAAGAACAAAATTACAGTTAAAATACTAAATGCGGGTATGACATGCGATTTATTGGGCGTGTGGAGGGTGACATTTTTTAATAGTTAAGGGTTGTTATTGTTATTTTTTTGTTTAGATATGATAAATATCCACTTGTGGCAGTATGGGGAATAAAAAATAATGAAACAAATTTTAGTCATATTCCTACTGTCCATCCATATTTTCTATTCTTGATTTCTTGTCTAATAGGCAGTTATTAAGTTTTCTAACACAATGCAATATCGGGAATCTTTAAAGGCATCAGACTTTAATAATCTGGTAGTCATTTACTAACAAATGCTCCTAGTTTTTTTGTTTCTTTTTATGAGTTTATTCAGTCTCAGATCGATAAAGATCGATAACTAAAAGACGCATTGACATTGATGTTAAAGATTTAATTTTTACATTTAGGGAGAAAACCTGTTATTTAACTTATTGTTAGATGAATATGGAAGCCTGTCCCTGCCTCAGCAATATTATTCTTTTTGTCTTCTTTAGCCCCTTCCTCTTCACTTAAATTGCTACCTATCTCTGTAAAGCATGATGGTTTGTAAATATTTACTCTATTAAATATTGTTGGCCGTTCATGAATATTATTCATCATCCTGGCTTCCTTTTTCTTAGATATTAAAGGGGCTTGCCTTTGTTTACAACTTGACAAGTGAAGCTTTCATATAGTCTCTGTACGATGCTGTTGAATTTTGGAGCAGTTACATAATACATTTTCAGCTTTCAAATTGTTTCTCTGTCCACACTGTTAAAAGCTTTTCAAAATCCAGAAAGTTTATGTACTTCGATGACTACCATTCAAGATATTGTTCAATATAATTCAAAGTGTTACTATTTGTTCTTAAATAATATAATTAATACATTTAGCTCTAAAAATAAATTTATCTCTTTATACTCTTGAGAACTTCATCAATGGTCAGGTATAATAAAATCGTCGGCTGGGTAATGAAGTCGATAGTGAATTTGAAATACATGCAAATGGTACAGGGTTCAATCACTGGTAAAGCCGCTGACTGGTTGGAGCTACGAAGTCTAAATGCCGCAGAACGGATGTTTGAAAACATATTTGTTGACTGGTCTATTCGTTCCCCAACGACCACATCGGTTAAGTGATTTTAAAAAAAAATGAATTTATTTAATACATTTTTTGTAATTTACTTTTTATTTTCATCTACTTACTACTGTAAGTAATTACTCTGTAGTTTGAAAATGTAAAAAAAATCAGACAATATTGGTTTCAGATATGTCAGCTGTTACTAGTTTTAACACTAACAGTACTATGGTTTTAGAGAATGGAACTTGGATAAACTTGTTTTGTGAAGCAGATGGAAACCCAGCACCATTAATAAAAATATTAAGGCAGAATGAATTATTATCTCATGGTGGCAGTTTAAGTTATATTTCCATCAACAAGCTAATGACATGTGAAGATACTGGTAGTTATATATGTCAGGCGAACAATGGAGTAAACATTGCAGAATTACAGCATCTGAGCACAAAAAATATTTCTTTATTTGTTAAATGTAAGTACAATTTTTATTTTAGTCATTTAACTTGTAACTTTTATGACTTTTTTGTTCAATAAATTTCTATTAATGTTCAACTTTTTTTGTGAAAGAGCATTATGTTGTTTTTAATAATAATTAGAGCTGCTGTTTGATTTATGTTTCAGTCAAGATAAACTCACATTTACTTGACAAAAATTAATGAATGTATTTGTGGTAAAACAAGATTGTCTATCAGTGTGTTCAAGGGGTAGCCAAATGCGACTCTAAAAGACACATTTGGTTCTACTGTGAGTTTGTGCAGCTCCCAAAATAGTAATTTATATTTTTTTTTTATTAAATATTGTTAAATTGACTTTTGTGCGGCTCTTCTAACTTATAAAGCAGCTAAGCTTGTCCGGGACGCGGCGGCGGGCGGTGTGTGGGGAATCCGTTCTATAAATAAACGACCTCCAGAAATAAATAAAACAATAGTATTTGATAAAGTAATCACGTGACCAGCGAGGTCACGAAAACATAAATCAAAATGGCGCTTGTGTTGAATCGATTCGATATCTCTTTTTCAAAAATTTACAGTTTTAAATAGTTTTTTATTATGAAATGTAAAAGTCCTAAATATTAAATAATAATAATAATATATAATATTATGCAAATTATTTTAGTTTTTATTACAACAGATATTATTTTAATCAGACTAGGTCACTAAACGAGCGAGTTCGTAAATAACCTATGACCTATGACGTCTCGATGGTACAATTATTTTTTTTTTTACAGAATGGGAGCGCCGTTGCTCTGCTAAATGATATAGTAAAGTAGTTTGTTTTTTTTTTACTTTTCAGTGCATTTGGTATAGCTTTGTTTTGATTTTAACTATAATTAGAATAAAAAAATAATAATTATTCACTTGATTTCACGTAAATCGGCTACGCATTTGATAATCATGCTCAGTTATTATAGTTTGTTAACAGTGTGTACTGGAGGTTATTGTTCCCTCGATGGATTACTTTTTGATGATGGTTTGTTGGTTATGGCAGCCATATCTTTTGACGTATGAAATGTAGGTCATTTCTGCACATTAGGGAGGTGGCATAAGTCAGCACCTATTTAAATTAATTAAATTGATTAGAAAGGGGTTTAACATTATACCTAGATTTCCCGGGCTACGCCGGGCTTAATATCTAGTAATAGTATATTTGCTAAACGAAAAAGCCGTAGTGTGATCCCCTAGTCCGTAAATACATAATCATCTAACCTATGCATGTTTCTCCCTCAGGTAGTTTTCATATCGTGCGGTGTATGAGTTGTAACTGCTTGTAACCGTGCGTAATTTTCATATCGTGGGGTGTATGCGTTGTATTAAAGGATGTTCATGGCAGTATATCATACATTTCTTTATTACTTCTGTTTATATCGCATTCTGTTTATGGCATTAAGGGCCACATGTTCTTTCTATTGTAGTATTTCGTATATTATTTTGTTATCCCTTCTGTCGGATTTCGTTCAGTCAGCTTCAGCAGGCATCTGGTATTCTATAAAAAGGCATAAAATGTCACAATTCTCTAACGATATTAGAGCATTCAGCTTGTGCGTGTTTTGTGTGTATTACTTTATACATTCAGATTTGTTTATTAAATGTCATTTCAATTATGCCTTTTATTATATTTTTTTTTTAATAATAGTATATCCAGAAGCTAGTAGATAACCGCCTGGTCATATTTTTTATTCACTTTGCAACCTCTCTACTTACAAATATAATGTTCAAAAATTCTGCTAATTTCTATAAATTAAGTTCTCATCTATTATAATAATGCATTTTTTTGTTATAAATAGACCTTTAGTTTATTTTTCAATTACAAAATAAGATTACATGTACACAATTCAAGTGGAAGTGCAAAATAATCGAGCAATATTTAGTATAATATAATTTTTAAAAAAACATAATTATTTGACGTGGTCGTTGAATGTCTACGGTACTGTTTTTTTTTCTTTTTTATGATGATTCATTAGGTTGGATTCCTCTCACGGACATAGCTTTTATATTTTAGTTTTTGTTTATAATTTATCCTTTTGGTTGTTTTTATGAAAAGTAACAACAACTAGTTAGATTTTAATTTCGTTCATAACTAAAACATTTTTTTTAAACATCTCTAAGCAAGGCTTTGCAGAGTATAGCTAGAAGAAACATAATCAACGAATGCACATATAAAAATAAATACAATTCTAAGTCAGTACGTTTACATTTTAGATAAATCAGTATCATCTAATGTTATTTGCATTTTTCTTTTGCGCCCTAAGAAGTTGTTGTTAAGTGGATAAGGCATCTATAGTATCCCGTGTGACCTTTGAAATTCTGTCAAAATTTTTGGTCATTTTCAATAAATTTGCCCATGATATCTAATATAATGTTCAAACTGGTTTTTAGAAACGCTTTTGAAAGTTATTTTTCTCTTCTTCAGAATCATTATTTTCAATATTTTTTGTGTTTTTTTTTTTTAGTCTGCTAACTCCGTGAGCTCATCATTAGATAGACGTGCTGCTGTTTCCTATTTCATTCATATCAACGATAATTACAATAATGTAAACAAATGTTTGAATCGATAAAAATACGTTCGTATAGTACCGCAGAAAAGATGAAACAAAGATAAACTGATTATGTTCTTGGGAGCCCTAGCTATGCGGTCAAATAAAGGAAACCGAAACAGCGCTAATCTGTACTTATAACTTTCCAAGCCACCATGCACCAAATGTCCCAAAAATATTGACTCGAGGTTCCATCGTTTCAAACGCATGACAGCTTTGAATCGAATAACGCAAGTCACAACAGATGTTCACAAACTGTATCATAAAATGCCAGAAAATAGAACTAGGTAATGAAAAAAAAATGTTTCAAGGTCATCTAGCTGTGTGGACAGCGTGACAGTTCTTGCGTTCGCAAATATTTTTTACTTGTTTCTGGTTGCCTTTTTTATCTTTGCTAATTAGTTTATGTTAATAGAATTGGATTATTTTCTGAAATATTTTTCTTCAGCCATTATGTTAAAATAACACATTTATGTGTTGCGTTAAAATTATGCGTTAATTTTTAACACATTAATTACACGTTAATGGATTAATTTGAAGCCCTAATAACTATATGATCTAAAAGTGTCACTTTTACTGTTAAGTAATTTAATTAAAAATAATATTTCTGCTTAACGTATTGAATAATTTTTCTCAGGTCGTCTACAGCTGAACAACACTAAAGATTTTCAAACGTTCAAACTACACTCTGGACAAATATTTTCCTACAATCTCAGTGTTTATGGTTTTCCTACGCCCAGTAATTTTAAAGTTTTGAAATCTGGTAGAGTTACAAACAATTTGATAGTTACTTACTCAGCAACTGAACTTCCTTATGGAATTATAGAACTGAAACTCTCCAACGTAACTTCTTCAGACTTTGATAACTACACTGTAATTATGTTTCAAAATGGATCACAAAGTTTAAATTACAGCTTTTATATCACAGAAGGTAATTATTTTTTGAAATTTCTTTATTGAAATAGCTCTCCTGCTCTCCCCCCCCCCCCGCTGTGTCGTACCCCTACCCCATGAGATTAATTATGCAATTACGACCTTAGTACAACGCCTGCACATTTTTATTTGCTCGTTCAACCCCGCCTTTATACGAGTGAAGAAATAGTGTCATTCGCCACCTGCATTTGCTCAACCACGAGATGACCTTATCCTTCAATTTTGGCGGGAAACTGCTGGCACCATCCGCGTGGGTGGTCTGTCTATAAAACGCACAATGCTGTGATTAATGAAACACTGTACTTTGTGTACTATTTGTGAAAAAATCTTATGTTAATCAAATTACGTGTCCTTGAGTGTCTACTTAGAGACATTGAAAGTCCTAACAATATATATATATATATATATATTAAATGTTGAAGTAGAGATTTATTATTCATAAATAGATATGTCCAAATGCTTTTCGCAGTCCTAAAGTGAATGTAGCTTTTGCACTAAATGTAGCTGATCAACAGAGTTAAAATAGTAAATAGGTCAACAAATAGTATCCAAATTTCTCTGTAAACCGAGTCATGACATTATTATGTTTGTTGGAATAAAAATGAAAATTATCATTTTTTAAATGTATTTATTGTTAATATACATGGAATATTTCAGATTCAAATAAAACGAGTAGAATATGGGTTAATTCAAATTAATTAGTTAATCAGTTAATTGGTTAAGTCACCACCAGGTCCTGTGTTTCTAATATGTTTTTTATATTTATGAAAGCAAATTTTATTATTATTATTATTAATTTTAGTTGTTTTTTTTTAAATACCAGATAAATCTGTTAATATACTGCATTACTTTGATTAGCTAAAACAGATTTAAAAAAAAAAAAACATTTCCTAATTATTTTTTTTTAACTTAAGCTAATGAAACCAACCGTAAAGAGGAGAATAATCTAATAGCCGCTGCTGTTGGAGGTGGTATAGGTGCTGGATGCTTCATTATTTTTGTGGTGATCATTTTCTCTTATCTTTGCAAAAGAGGTAAGCTGTTTTTTTTTTTTTTTTTTGTAATTTTCATTTAATGATTTTAATAGTATAATCTATGTCACCTGAGGTGATCCATACACCGATGCAAGGTTTCTGCAAGTTTTTCTTTCTATTTTTTAATATTTTTTTTAAGTTACACTAGCCATTTTTGGCACATGCATACAACAGACCAATTAATGAACAAAGAAATAAAAAGAAATATAAAAAAATGTATTATGTGTCTTTTTGTGGTGAAAAAGTGTAATTTTAAGAAATATTTTCAAAGAACCAATTTTTAAAATCTAATGTTAATGAGTGTGTTTTAAACAAACGTCCATTTTTTTTATAGAAAAAATGGAAAATAAATAAACTTTGAATTTTTTTATTTCGGTACACTCAAAAAAGTTATATTTTAATGGGGGGGGGGGGGGTAGGTAAGACAAAAAAAAATTCTATTTCATATTTCCAAAATAAAAATTGGAGAACTGTCAACAATAGATATAAAAATTAGCATTCAAAATTGTAAGCTTATATTTTAAGTAGTTTTTGTGAAAGTGTCGAAAAGGTACAAGATTTTTTTTTTAAATGTGATTTTGAGAAAAACGTAAAAAAAACTGTCAAAAACCTCTATTAAACAAAATACATGGCCTACAAAAGATATTTAAATGATTGGACCGTGATAGTAAGCCATATTGTGATATGAATAAACAATTGTAAGACTATAAAAATCAGCAGAAAAGAAAATCGACTTTTTTTTTAATCGGGACTTACCTGTATTATTTATACACGCCTGGGTTACCTTAAATGGCAAATTTGTCCCTAAATATATAAAAAATATGGCAAAAAATTAAGCTAAATTATAGGATAACTAGGTATTAAGCCCGGCGTTGCCCGGGAAATCCAAATGTAATGTGAAACCCCTTCCTAATCATTTTAACTACTGAATTTTTAAATACGGTCAAATAGGTCCTGATTTATGCCTCCTTCCTAAATTTCAGGAATGACCTATGTTTCATACGTCACAAATTACGTTTTACCAACCAATCCAAAAAAAACCAAGCAAAAAAAAAAAAACCAACCGAACTAACCAAACCAAACAATCAACCAAACCAACTAACCAAACCAGCTAACCAATCAACCAAACTAACTAACCGAGCCACCCAAACCAACCAAGCCAAACCCGTCACAAATTACGATTTACCAGTCAATGCTAGCCAACCAAAGCAATCAAACCAAACAGCCAAACCAGCTAGCCAAACCAACCATCCAACCAACCGATCAACCAACCGAACCAACCAAAGCCACCAAATCAACCAAAGCAAACCAACCAACCAAACCTAACCAAATTAAACACCATTAGCAGGTAAATATCTGGGTGCTAATTTATGTCACCCGTTACGTTTTACCCTTAATTCTCTCAATGTTAAAATCAACACGAAGCATTAAAAAAGCTTTTATAAAAATGTACTGAAAAGTTAAAAAAAAAATAAACAACTTCATTATGCCATTTTGAAGCACAAAGGCAAGAAGATGTGGCACGATACAGCACCCGCGCGCAAGTTCAATTCGATTTTATAAGTAGTAAAATTTTAAAAATTGTAACATCGGGAAATGACGTCATATCTCCGCCCGCACGGAGACAGCTACTTTATTAGTAGGATTAGAAAATTGAAGAAATATCTCAAACCATTTCTAAATTAAAATACTTCGTTGTATTGTTCAATTATAATAATCAGGCTTATATGAAATGTGTGGTATATAAAAAAAAATAAACACAATTTAATGGCCTAAGATAGTTCATGTTTTATAAAATGCAAAAACTGCTAAGTACCTTGTCATTATAAAGTAGATACTTTCCTGCCAATTTATATCTTAAATAATACAACAAAAAATTTTCTAGTTACATACGTATGGCTGTATTTTTTTATTGTTCGGCTCCCAAATTTGTTTTTATTAGTAAAATTACTATTCTTTACTAAATATTCTTAGATTGACTGTTGTGTGTACAAAAAACGCAGTTGGACACACATTATTCTCTTTAAAAGAGCACAATAAGTCAGTTTCTTTTAGAGCATGGCAGAGTTCTCTTAAGTTGTTATATTTGCATTCAGCATTGGCATATATGTATGTTAAACTATTCATTAGACTGTTAAATCACGTGTCAGTTAAACTGTGCTTTTTTCTTCCTACAAAATAAGCCTGAATGAGCTTGTTAACAGTGTCAAACCTAGGGATTAGGGGGCCCGGGGGGCGTGGCCTCTTTGGTGGCCTCTGCAGTTTTAAATTAGACACCATAACATAAAAAAAATGTATTTAATATTTAATGGAAAATATTTGGGGGGCTACCTCTAGATTGTTTACTTATCATATAACGCTTTTTCTCATGATTTTTATCCCCATCCGGTAAGATTTTAACAGCTTCACAACCAATCATCTCTCCCTTCAAAGATCTCATTTTATTTAAAGCTCAACCCATCATCATCCCTCTCTTGGGAAAAATGAACACGAAGTTCTATCCTATAAGTGTTCCGAACCAATAATAAATGTCAATTAAATTATAAGAGATTCTGCAGATGCAAATAAACTTTATAATTTAAGGTACGAAAATAGTATAAGGAAATAATAATTGTATTATTTTCAACTGAGTCAAGTGAAAATATGGATATCTTGGATGAATCTGTTGCTAAATCAAATCAAAAACTCTCAAGCTGAACTAATTAATTCAACAAGAGATTTGTGTTTATTGAAAAATCAGCTCAGCTATTGGGATCAAGCCTCAAAGAAAATCATTTGTTAGCTCCACCAATAACAGTCTTCTGGTTTCGTAACCGGGAAAAAGAGCTGCTTAATTATTTCACAGAGCATAACGAGGCTTCTTTAATTTACTGCAACAACATCAACAGTCTTGTTGAAACTATGGGTTTATTATAAAACCCTGCACAATGGAGGTTATTCATCGATTCTTCCTGCAAAAAAAAAAAAAAACTGTGCTTCTACAAAATGGCAATAAGGTTGCTTCTGTACCAGTGGGTCACTCAGTGCAGTGTCCGAAAACTATACTAGCATGGATATATTTTATTGAATAATCTAAGATATAAAGATCACAACTGGATGATTTGCGTGGATAGCGCTAGTGCTGGGTCTGCAATGTGGCTGCAAATGCCCATGTTTCCTCTGTTTATGGGACATCAGGGCAGACAATCAGCAATACACAAAATGCAATTTTGCCAGCAAGACCTCATCTGAAATTAGGTTCTTATAATGATCTTTCAAATGTTCTGGTCAACCCTCAGAACATTTGGCTTCCACCATTACACATCAAGCTTGGCCTAATTAAAAACTTTGTCGAAGCATTAGACGAAAAAGGCCAATGTTTTGCATTCCTCAAGGAGAAATAAATATCCACGTATAGGCGAGGCCACATTGGAAGTAGGGATTTTTGATGGCCTCCAAATTAGGGATTTGGTAAGGATGCCAAGTTTGAAGAAAATTCTAAATAAAAATTAATTCAATGCATGGCGTGCATTCAAGCCTACTGTCCAGAATTTTCTTGGTAACCACAGAAGTCCAGACTAAGAACTGATGGTTGAGGAGCTACTTCATAACTTTAAAGCTCTTGTGGCATTCATATCTGTGAAAATGTATTTCCTCAGCTCACATTTAGACTATTTTCCAGTCAATGAGTGAAGAACAGTGGGAGTGCTTCAATCAAGACATTCGTATAATTGAAGAAAGATACCAGGATCGATGGAATGTAAATATGCTTGCTGACTACTGCTGGTACCTCAAAAGAGATTATCAAGATGCAGATCACTAACGAAAATCTTTGAAAAACCATTTCTTCCACAATAACTGTAATTGTTATTCTAAATGTATTCTTCAATTTACATTACAACAGTAATTTTTAATTAAATACAGAATAAAAGCTTAACTTGATTGAAATAACCCAGTTATATATTTGAAATCAGCACACAAAAAAATGATCTAGAAACACTTTAAAAACATCAGACCTCAGAAGAAAAATTTTCAAATGCAGACAAGTGTTATAAATATATTTATTCAGGAGAAAAAAATTGATTGGAGTATTAAATGGAGGAATTATGACTCATGATTGAAAAAGATGGCAAATAATAAATGTCACATTTAATATAAAATTGACACATTTATAGTTTGTAAAATATCTCATTTTAACACAAATAGTACTAATTAATGTAATACAAATGACTTTATTTTAAAGCATTAATACAGCTAAAACATAAACCAGAGTTCAGTCTATGTCATCACACTCCAACAAAGAGGCAATATCAGAAATAATTATTTTGGCAAGCATTTTAGCAGCACACATCTTTTGTGAAAGTATTGATATTACATATAATAAATAATATTATATTACATCGTGTAACTTAACCCAAAAAGCACCTTAATATACGGGTCCTGGGAATCTGTTTGGGTTGCAGTCTTTTGCGGTTTTTTATCGCCCTGATATTATTTAATTTGGCACATCTAAACCCACTTTCTTGCCAACTGCTATCTCATTTTATGGGAAATTGACGTACTCTAAAAGAATCTGAGTCCCTGGCATGTGTTCAGGTTGCATTACTTGTGAAAGCTCTTTTTTTAATAAGTACCATTGAGTACCTTAAAATTGTTTGGGTTAACAAACATATAAAGTGTACCGAAAAAGTTTTTTTTAATGATAATTATTTTATATAGGTTCTTTTGCAGCGACCCTGACATTCTCTAAATATCAGTTTTATTATTTTTTTTCCAAAAATACGTATGCACCAATTTCTTATGCATCAAAATGACACGTTCTTAAGATAATTATTACTTACTAAGGGTAATGACCTTAACAATATGATGAATTATATTGAACTACATTAGGTACATGTTTGATGTACATTTTGTGCACTATAGATTTATTTCTTTAAAGAAATAATTTGACTCTGGGATAAAAATCACAGATTCACAGCCGACCATCAAAGATGGGCTGATTCATTAAAATAATATGTATTCCTAAATAATATTACTTAAGTTGAGCGTGCATTATATGGTTAAGAGACACACCATGATATCTGGGAGAAGATTATAAGGTACATCTGTTTAGGGTAAAAAACACAAATTTTGCTATTGTGGTCAATGAAAATAATCCGAGGCCATGAATAAAGACAAACACTTTTGCAGCAGTGTTGCAAATGAGGTTAACTCTAGTCCCTAGTGTTTGCAGCTGGGGGTGGTGACGGATATATCAGCTCACATTACCATTCCACTCTGTCGCTCTTGAGCACACTCTCGCACTTTGACATTTCTGCAGATGGAATAGGCACATGACACCCCCTTTCATCCCTATTGACCATTAAAACCCTTGCCTTCTATTTAGGTTGCAATACACACATTTTGTAAGTGCTACTCAGCTCTCTGTAGGCATGATAAACAAGTAAGTATCATGTGCTGATGATGCAGGCACACAACTACCTGTCATTCTAACAATAGTGGGCTAAAAAGAAACAGCTGTAATTGATTATTATATTTTACAATAAATAATAAAATAAATATAATGGACTAAAACAAAAACATGATCCTCTCTTCCGGCTAAAACATTATGTAACCGGTCACTGAGTTTATACATATTTGTAAAGGTTTTAACATTAACTTTGTGTTGTATGTTTTGCAGGTACAATAAAAATACCGAAAAAGCCATATGAAAGGTAAGATGTATATTACTTATTCTTTTTTCTTTGTAGTTGTTGCCTATTAAGTTATCAAGAATTCACATTTTATTCAAAATTCAATGCTTTAAAAGTCATATCAACTGAGTTGTTATTATTTATTATATAAAAGACAAGTGAATGTCAGTCTTTTTGTCTAAATATCATTATAACCAAATAAAGCAAACTTTTATTAAAGTCAGTCAGCAGGTATTAAATTATTGTGCATCAAATGCTGTGTGTAAGGAAATTTGAAATCAGTTATTATTATCTTCCAAAAGTAGGGCTGTACCGGATAGTAATTTTTAGATCCTGCAAGAATCGGAACCGGAATCGGATTTAATATTTGAATCCTGCCTGAATCGGAATAAGAACCGGATTTTACGAAATTAAATAGTAACTCTTCCGAACGAAGTAGTAAGTTCTTGCCTAACATAAAAAAGATATAAGAATGAAAAATAGAATAAAAACTTACTTTTTCAGTTCTAGATAGTGTAAAGGTATGATTAGATAGTTTGTTTTGTAAATATTGGGATCAGTTTTTAATCAACTGGATATCCGGGTTTTTTATATTTCCGGAAGGAAATAGTCAGTTAAGAATTCACTCTTGAATAGGACAGACGTGTCCAGTTTTTGCTAGAGGATTATATTGTGATTTATTTGGAGAGTGAGAGTTCACCTTCATGATAGAAATATTCTGTATAGACTTATGATGATATATAAGTATTTTTGAGTGTAATCCCAATGGACTTTTGGAAAGCATAATTGAGTTCTTGTTTTAAGTGGTGATCCAACACATTTGATAATATATGCAGTGAACTTTATTTTATTATATTCTTATTTTATTGTGACAGTCATTTAATAAAACTTGTATCAGCAAATAACTGTCTTATTTAATATTTGAATGAAAGAGCCACAGCTACCACACGCCTCCAAGCTTATACAATAAGATATTTACACTGCGCAGCCTTACACATCGAGGACAATTATTATTTTAATATTAAAAACCCTCACAATGGTGGAGCAGCAGGGTTAAAACCCTCACAGATAGCAAAAAACAGTATTAACCATTTAGATCTTGACGAATGTGACTAAAACCCCTTACCCAATCATGAATTAAGAAAGATAACTCTGTCAAAATAACAGGTTCTCTGTTTTAAAAATTTATTTTAATAAAGTTTTATCTAATTTAACTTGATTTCTATTACAATCAAACAAATAAATGGGTAACATATCCTAGAAAGTATAATAAACATGTTTATTACTAAATGAATTCCAAAAAGTATATATGTATACTGTGGCACCATCCGATTGTTCATTTTTCTTTAGTTTTCCATAGTGACGTCACCAAACCTCGTTATTTCATTCATACTTTCCTTTAAATCATTATTTGACTATCTCCCATATAACGCAAATTTAAATGCATTTCAAATCTAAATCAATATCACTTTAATGTTCAATTAAAATTGTATCTTCAAGTTATTTATCTAAATATGCGAGGGATTTTATCAAAATCGTGACAAAATCCACTAAATTAAAAAAAAATTTGCAGACACATAAATAATTGAGCTAGATTTAAACTGTAAACATCCAAACAAGCAATTAAGCCTGTTCCATTCTGGACACAGGACGTGTTAGAGCATTTTCGTATTATGTATCAGTACGTTTGTTAGCTTTCAGTAAATATTTGTAAATTTTGGAAATGTTTATGAATTCAATTGTGTAATGCATATATTTGTAAATAAAAAAATTATAAAGACGTTTCTTTATATTTAAAAAAAAAATATTGTCTCTTAAATCTAACTACAAGTGGTTTGTGGTTACTGAAATAGGACTCATAATTGAAAACATTCTAAATTATAGTCATTTAATCGTCCGAAAACTCCGTCAATTGTTGCATAGCTCTGATACTTTTAATTAAACTCAGAACACAATCTTACCATTTCATTTGATGAGTTTCTTAATAAATCTTGGTGAAACTACGTGCTGCAGTATTTCGCACCAAATGAACGGGTTATTGAACGTACAAGGTGTATATATAATATATAAGCCCCTTAGGAGCCCTGAAGCCCGGCCCTCAGAGGTCCTATCGCGAGATGAACTTTTGATGTTCACATGGCAGGCCAAGACCTACAAAATGATATATACATCATGGGTCTAGGACTTATAGTTGCTGAGATATAGCGCTCCTTTATTAATATAGCTTATATAGTAAAAAACGGTACTAAGGCCCCTTTTACGGCCCTGAGAGGTCAGATCGCGAAATGGAAAAAAGTCATTTCTTGGCAGGCCAAGACCTGCAAAATGATATATACATCATGGGTCTAGGACTTATGGTTGTTGAGATCTAGGGTGATGACGGACGGACGGACGGACGGACAGACAGACAGACAAAACGGGGACAATAGAGCATTTTTTTTCGAAAATGCTCTAAAAATAGATCGTTGTTAAAATTTGATAGCTAAATATAGTTTATAGAAAACACGGAATCAAAAGTAGCGGAAGATAAGGTGTCGTATTACTAGACTAAATACGATTCAAATCTTCCTTTTTAATATATTTGTACTTACATTTACATATAGAACTAAAAACAATCGACGTTATTGTAGTTTTAAAAAAAACAAAGGAAGTTATTGTTTTAATTTAATTATATAGCGCTAAATATTTCAAAATTATGTTGTGCTAAAAAAATTTCTTACAAATTTCAAACTACAAAGAAATCCGGCTTAAATCCTGCACATTTTAACCGGAGTCGGAACCGGATTTGTCAAAACTGTCGGAATCCGGCTTAACAAGAACCAGTATCGATACAGTCCTATCCAAAAGCCCAATCGATTTGAAATTTTCAATATTTGAGTATTTTCATTGAATTCTTGCACAATTTTCAAACGTTATACTATTTAATTCATTCGCACGGTGTTCAAAGCTAATTACTTCATTCATAAATTTTAATAAGTGAAGAGAATATAGCATCACAACAACATCAGAGTTATAAGGTTTTATTTTTTTTTCACGTGCAATATGTTTTAACATTTGATATATGTAAACAAAAACAAAACGCAAGTGAAATTTTTTGACACTGAAAATTATTAAAAATTAAAAAAATAAATTTTATTTGCATTTAATAGAATGTTTATAAAAAATATATAGGCTTTGATCATTGAATAAGTAAATAAAAGTTTATGTACCAATTAGCATCTCTTGTAGATTTTTTTTTTCTTTTTAGTTAAACATTTCAATAAAAATCTACTTAAAAATTAAATATGTACTTTTTATCTCTTTTATTACATTTTTTAAATTTTAGCCATTATTTTCTGTTTTCAGTAAGTTATCCCAAAATATCACTGTTGGTAAGGCCTTCTATCATCTTATTAACTTAAAACTCAATGAACATATAACTTTTTTTTGAAATAACTGAAATTCAGATCTTAAAAGAATGTAGAAGAAAATTGCATCATATTAACTAGTATTTTCTCTCACATAATACTACTTTTTATACATTTAATGTTTGCTTATATGCTAAAAAAAAGTCTTGTGTTGTGTTTTATTACCTCAGAATATAAATCCTAATTACTTAATTTTTTTTTTACCTAAAAAATTAGATACAGAAAACAATGATATATATTCACTGCCAGCAGAAATGACAGGTAAAAGTACATGTTTAGCTATTATTAAAAATATATTTATTCTGTGCTCTTTTAGTTTGCAAATATTTGGTAATGTTATTACACACTTTAAGGGGTATCAATTTGAATGTTTAATGGCTACAAAGAAAATCACGGATTATAAATTAGGAAGATTTTAATATATTCGTTACCACTACTTTCATTAAGACAATGATGCTCAAACTTTTTGCGTCTGTAGCCATTAACGTGTGTTAAATGAAAATTATATGTTGCTGCGTAAACCTGCATAACATCCCCTTTACTATTTTGGGTATGCTTACCAAAAGATGAATACCACCACGGCACTCAAGCATTATTTCGTTATTTTGTTGAATTGTGACTGTGTTTACCAAATCTTTATTAAAGTATTTTATTTTATATATTTTGCTCAACTTCTTTTACTAAAGCTTAAGCAGCTATAATAGAAAGGTTTAGGTGTTAACTTGCTTTTCTTTCTTTCTATAACCCTCTGTTTAGATTTACAATTTAATCCCAGAATAACCAAATAGTATCTGACTAAAAGAATTTGCTCAGCCATCGCTTAACCATCGCCAACACCCATATCAACACAAACATTTTAAAGCAGTCACATGATAGTCTCCAGGATGTCTAATCAAGAATCAAAAAGACTACATCCTTGTACCAAAGTGTTTATAATCCAGTATTATTAAAGTGCAAAGAATGATTTTCCCCGGTTCAGATATAGGAAGTGATCATAGTCTTGTTTTAACAAGATTAAAGCTGAAATAGAAGATGCAAAGTAAAAAAAAAACTCCACGCATCAGGCTTAACCCTGAAAACCTAAAAGACCCTGCAGTGGCGAAAATATTTCAGGCTAAGATTGACGGCAAGCTCGCTGGACTGATTACAATATAGATGCATTAGCCAACAGCTTCAGAGATGTACTAACTACAACTGCAGAAGAAGTCATAGGAAGGAACAAGGAACAACCGTGGATCATTTAAAAAGTTCTAAGCGATGAAAGAGGAGTTTACAAAAATCTAACCAGGTTGCAACAAATGAAAGAGATGAAGCAGGCTAAAAGAAGGCTGGATCAACTACTAGTGCCACACAGTAGAACATAGTAAAGCAGCCGGCAATAGTAAGAAAGCGTATAAAACTTTAAGAATGCTCAGAAAAGCAGCAGAATTCAACCTCAATAATTGAGGGCATCACTGGTCAGCTCCTCATAAAAAAACAACAGTAAATGGGCGTTGGACTGAAAACTGCACAGAACTCTATAACGACAATATCAATTCAGATAACAGAATATTACAGAACAAACAAAACAACAAAGAGATCAAAGAACTACCAGTGCAACTGAGTGAAGTCGAAGATACAATAGAAAATTGGAAAGGGTGTAAGTCTCCTGGGGTTGACGACATTCCTTCTGAACAGCTAAAACACAGAAGTGCTGCAATAATTAAGGTCTTAACAATGTTCTTCAGAAGATGTGGGTAAAAAAAGGTTTGGTCATACCACTGCCTAAAAACTGCAATTAAAACAAGTGTCAGAACTATAGGACAACCACAAATCACAGAGCTTTAGAAGTCGTGATTAAATTTAGTAATATAGAAATCCACTACAGGAATAACGAATAATTCATACAGAGATCTCCATCAAACAAAAAAATCCACAACATGAATAGTGAATAATTTCAAATATACAGATCTCCATATAACACCTCAATCATTTGGTTAGTTTTGTTCTAAAACGCCAGCTCTTATATTCACACAACAATGAAAACTGTCCTGATTTCCAATAATCACTCTGTTCTCCCTTACTTTCCTATTCACTGACTGACCTCTCACTGGTATACTTTATTAAACTACATGTTAAATACATTTCACTCTAGAAAATTCCCTCAAGAATATTCTCCATTCAAAAAGCATTCAAAACCATAAATCACCTTCACCTTGACACAACTATCTCCACACATTACCAGCACATGACAAATCAGTTAAAGCATATAGATGCGTAACTACTGGCAGAAGAGCATGCAGGTTACAGACCAGGCAGAGACACTATTGAGCAGATCTTCATCCGTCGCTTGCTCATAAAAGAGCACAAACACCAACGAAAACTTCATCTTAGCCATAATTATTAAGAAAGTCTATGATCGAGTATAGAATGAGAAACTCTAGCAAGTTATGACAAGTAAAAAAATAAAGGCATAAGTGATTGATGCTCTCTACAATCAAGCGAGTATAGTAGTCCATATTAATGGCTGTATATGGGAGTTCTTCAAGATGTTCTTACGCGTCACTGCTGCATTATCTCGCCAGTTCTTCTCAACTTCCTAGAGAAAATCATGCAAGAAGCACAAAATGTCCAAAAGGCTTCCATTTCCATTGGTGGAAGATCCCTATTCAATCTAAGATTTGCTGATGGATCCCCTGTCCGGGAGCAATAGATAAAGCGGGTGCATACGGAATTGAAATTAGCTGAGACGAAAGAAATTTAATGGTCAACACGTCATATGCCAGTAGTGCAAGCATCATAATGAACCATTTAAAGCTGCAAGAATTACGGAACTTCAAATTCCTTTGAGCCAGCTTATCCCAAGACAGAAGATGCGAATTGAAAATTAAGTCCAGGATTCGGTCAGCAATGAAGGCTATGGCTAAACATTTTTGGACCAGCAATACATTACTGTATGGGTTTGAGACATGGTCAATTTTAGCAGCCATGACAAGCAATTTACAAGTATTTAAAAATAAAGAATGAGGCAAATCCTTCGAATCTCCTACCTAGAACCCAAAACAAAAGAGTATGTCTTGGAAAAAAAAATATCCTCCATCGCGGGCCCTCAGAAAATGTTTATGGCAACACTCAAGCGACGTAAGATGGCATGGTTAAGACACGTGACAAGGAATGATAGCCCGCTAAAAACTATTCTCCAAAGGACTAAAGAAGGAGGCCGTCACATAAGGTTCCAGCGCATGAATGTTGTTTTTACAACATAAAAGAATGGACAAAGCCACTAATGTATGAACTAAAGACAGACGCGCAGGTTTTGCAACTATGAGAAAATATATATGTTGAGGTGTACATACGTTTCCCGATCGACGACATCGGTTATGTGTATGATGATATTATATAACTAAAGAAATAGTATAAAAAACGCATATCTACTGATAGGCGACCTGCTAATTTCTATTAATAGAGCTGGGCTACTGATCTTTTTTTCTATAAATCTAAAGTAAAAGTATTTTAGTCTCATTAAGACATTTAGGTCTTGCATTTTTTTCAACTTGTTATTGGCATTAGTTTGCAGCCCAGAAATTACATATAGAAATAACTAATTAACTAGCTGACTTTAGATGACGCTTATTTGCATTATTTCAAACATCATCTCTTTAACCCAAATATGACTTAAAATATTGAGTAGCCGAATTTCAATGTGTAAAAGTAGTATTATGTGGACATTTTTTGGTGTCACTTAAAGGTCTTGAGAAAAAACAAATGCTTATTATTGCCCAAAGTTGTGTAATTAAGTTTCAATAAGCACAAAAAGAGTAAAAGAAATATGGTCATTCATCATCTCATCTCCTGAAATTATGTATTGGTGGCTCTTCAGGGGATTTTGGGCATATGGATGTGTCTGGGAATGACTGTGTCGGTTTCCTTGCAGATTCGTTCAATTGCCTAGCGCAAACCGTGGTTCGGGACATGAGTGAACTAGAGGATGCGTGTGCCGAGATCAGACACTTAGCTGGTTGCTCTGATCAGCGATGATTTAATTCAGTTAAAACTACAGCATTCACTGAAGCTTCCAACTGTTTTTCGAAAATAACCAAACTTTATGAATCTTATATTTTATATCAAAAGATCTAAAGTAAAAGCAATAGCTGCTGAACCTGCAAATGTTTGTTAATAAAATTGGATTATTGAGATATGTAGACTACTGAAATTTTTAAACTCCGAAGTCAAAGCATTTCGCTCAAATTAACTCATTAGACGTTGCATACAAATTATAGACGCAATCTTTTTACGCATAAATCACGTGTTAATGTACGTTAGTCAGCAACCCTATTGTACAGTAACATGATTAATACTCGTAAATTTTAATCATAAAAGTGATCATATTTATTTAAATCACTTCTTTAAATAATTTAATACATATAATCGTTCTTTGTTTAAATGTGTATAAATTCAATATTTTGTATAGTAATATTTTCTCGAGATAAATCAGTTAAAGAGTCAAGATGTATTTGTATTTTTTTTTTCAAATGTTCTTTTTACTACTAGTAAAAATTTTAGTTTTGTGAGATGTGATGAATTGTTCATGTGTATTGATATTGTTGCGAACTTGCAAACTCTCTAGGTAGGCACTAAAGAACACGTGGGTTCGTTAGTTGAATAGTAAGGTTTATTCAGTCTTATAATGTACAGGTTATAATAGTCTAAGTGATAACAGTCTATTGTGCGTACCGCTGCACCAACAGATCATGCGTCTCTTTCACTTGTGTACAGTTCTTCTGTGTTGTTGTCTGGCACTAATTTAGGTCATCTCCTCGAAGCTATACAGAAGGGTGATAACAAAAAAATATTTTTTATGAAACCACTTGCAATCGAGGAACTTTTATGTGTAATTTAAGAATATCAATTGCATTTTAATTTTTTTTTTAAAAGTTCCCCCACCTACTCATTTTTTGGAAGAAAAAAGTGAAAAAATATTTTTTTTCAAAAAAAGGACATGTTTTGTTTTAGCTTAATTCAAAAGAGTATTAATAATAACTAATCAACTTTTATTAACAAATAAGATACAGAACAGTTAGTAATATGTACAGAATATACAAGAAATGTTCAAAACTTATTTTGTCCTATGAACTTCAGATTTAAAAAGTTCAATTTTTCTCGATTTCGCATGAAGTTCCGCCATCAGTTTCACAGCACGTTCATCAATTTGGTTAGATCTGGGAATGTCAATTAATGACTTCTCGACTAACCAATGGGCCTTTAAACACTTAATTGCCTTCTTGCATTTTATCTTGATGAGTGAGGTAAACAGTTCATTGAAGGACGCTTCATTGTAGTGTTGCGAATCGAACCAAGCATTTGCCCATTCGTAGCAGATGAAGTTGCAGGCAGAAGCGAGAATACTGCGCCACTCTGGTATCAGAAATAATGCTATAACAGTAAATATTGCATGTGAGTTCCATCTTGCCTGGTGTAAATTGGTAATTTATTCCAGCTGATGCGAGGCCAACGTGGGTTCTCGCCTGTGCTATCATCTTTTGTCACAACGAGGCGGTAATCAGCTTGAAGAGTAACATAGTTTTGTGTTAATTGGCCCATGAAGGAATAGTTGAGTTCTTGTTTGCACATTGGCTCTTGAATAAGAAAATTCATTACATGTTTCAGAAGAAGGTCGAGTACATGGTGCTGACAGTCAATATATTGTGGCTTCTGAAAGCCATTGCTCAAGACATCATCCTGTATGAGCTTTACAATCCCGTGCAAATGGTCAGTATTTCTGCGGTCGTGTTGCAAATTAACATACAAATATTTTCTCAAGCATCATATTCATCTATTAGCTGATGTAGTTCATTGTGAATGGCCGCGGCAGAACCACTCTCACATTTGAGAATACCGAGTTTGATTTCGGATGTTTTTTTTTCAGCAAACCTACTTGATTCTCTTCCCCTTGCACTCTTTTACCATCAAACTGGATACAATAGGGATCTTTGCTTTGAAGTTTTTGAACAATTTTAGTTTTCATTTTCCGTCATTCAGAGGTTACTCAATTCCAGACACCCGTCTGACTTGGAACCGGCACATCATGACCCTGTTCAGCAATGGTTGCAAGAACGTCATGTGCTTTATGTGTGGAAACGTTTTTCAGTACTAGTAAACCCGCCGTTCTAGTGCTTGCTCTTTGGTATTTCGGTTTGCATTCAAAAGATGACGTTTAAGAAATAGCTGGCAACTCGGGTGAAGAAGCAGAGGTTTCAGAATCCGTACATTTTGAGACAGTTGTATGTTTTTGTGTAGGTTTTGAGACAGTCGTGTGTGTTTATGTAGTTTATGAGACAGTTGTGTTTGTTTGTGTAGGTTTTGAGACAGTTGTGTGTGTTTGTGTAGGTTTTGAGACAGTTGTATGTGTTTGTGCAGGTTTTGAGACAGTTGTATGTGTTTTTGTAGGTTGTGATTGAGAAAAGCTGGCTTGAGATTGAGTTTTTGATAGTCGGATTCGTTTTCTTGGGTGGAATGATTCCAAAGGGGCTTGTTTGACCATTGAATAACCAATCTTTCCTCCACTGTTAACTTGCCTCTGGTAGAGCTCTTTATCCTCTGTGTTTTTCCATTCTCCATTAACGTTGGTGACATCAAATAACTGAGAAAGTGTTATCAGATGGTTTCTTTTTGTTTTTGTCATATAAATCAATTAGACCATTGAGTTTCATTCTGATTAGTGTGCTGGATAATAGTGGAAAGTCTTGAATTTCCCTGCAGAGCAATTCTATATCAGTAATCATAATTTTGATTCGATCCAGTTGCAGTTTCTGGCTATTGAACAGAAAAGTGAAGTTTCCAAGAATTTGACGGTTTGTCGGCATCCATGTTAGATTGATTAGCTTTTCAACAGATATAATTCTTGGATACCTCTTCTGTTTAGAAGATGAGGGAAGATGAGTATAGTAAATGCCTTGTTTATGAACAAATGGAAACAGAAGACTGAAATGTGCTTAAAAGCAGTCTAGAAAGTCATATATACTAATTCAGTGTGAAATCAAACCGAGCGTCAAACTGCGCGATATGAGAAAACAAAAATTAAAAGGTGGGGGAACTTTTTTCATTTAAAAAAAAAATTAATGTTGCTACTGTCATCTACATACAATTGTTGCTCGAATGTAAGCGGTTTCAGTTTCGTTACGAAAAACATTGAAAATAGTTATCACCCTACTATACAGTGTTCGTCTTCACACTTGTTATCCCCTCTCGGATGACTTGATTGATCTCTGAATCTCAGCACAGTTCCTTTTATAAGTAGTCCCACCCACACTAAATCCATCGTTTTCCCGCCAAAATGGAGGGTGAAGGTCACTGCGTGGGAGTGTAAGTGTAGGTGGCAAATCACGCTATTTAATCAATTTTACTAAGTCGGGGGTGAACGACCGAATTAAAAATGTATAGGCGTACAAAAGGCGTGGTTGCATCATTCCTCTCTGGGCAGAGGTGCAACCCCGGGGGGGGGGTGGAGGGGTAAAGCAGAGTTATAACAATATTTTATTTTGTTTAGTCTTTTAAAAAAAAACATTATATTTTTTTTTATATTTAATAAATATAAATACATTGAAAAGTGTAACAAAAAGGCATTAATATTCATACCTGACATAAATGCTCATTTCTCTTTTTACATCCTTAGATGACTTTTGTTTTTAATTGCAAAAAAAGGTAAAACATGTATGCTTATATTTCCATTTTTTTCAGGAGATTATAAAAACATAATTAGAAAACAGACATATAAAAACTATCAAGATATAGTGCCAACCATCACATCAGCCACAGCTGTTCCTAAAAATATGTATAAACCAAAAGGTACCATACCTTTTTTATTCTCGTGTAGTCAAAGACTGAAAATAAGCTATGCATTTTTTGTTTTATTATTTTAATGAAGCTTTTAATAAAAGTTTTTTTAATGTGCATTTCTTTAAAAAGAAGAAGAACTAAATTTTCAATTTTTTTTTTATTTTACCGTGTGTTATGTCTGATGACCACTAAAGTTTTTAATGTTATTTGAGGGTCCAACAGACCGTTAATTATTTACTTGTTAATTGTATTTTATAATACTGAAAATGTATAAACTTTAAAGCAGCGTTCTCACGGAGCTGGTATAAAAAGCATAGTCTCATCTATCTGCCTTCAATTTGCAGCCATAGAACAGGATAGAGGTGAAGACTTTAGTATAATGTACTTTGGGACGAAACTAATGGCCCTTCTTTTCCAGATCTTATCTTGATAACCTTTGCTGTTAGAATTCTAGTGCAGTTTTAGCCTACAATTCATGCCCTTTTTTATTTTACTTCCAACTTTGAAAAATAAATTTTATAAAACTAGCAAAAACATTTTAATTTGTTTAAGTAGATTTGATACCCAAAATCAAGTGAAATTTTTATTATGTCCACTTGTTCCAAGAATTATACACTATATATATATATATAAGGGTGTCCCAAAAAAATGAAGTTTTGAAATGTTGATGTTTCACCCCACAGAATATGTCTGTATGGTAACAGTAGTTAACCTGCACAATTTCAGCTTTTTTGGACAATGTTTAGTGGTCCCCCAAGAGGTTTAAAGTTCCAGATTTTGGTGTAAAATCATTCGCGGTCAAATCTAATACAGCGTTAATGTTGCATTACATGCGAAACTGATATATTAAGTAACAAATTAATGCTTAGTATTGTTTTTAATATTAAATGAAACAAAATATATAAATCTTGAATGGTTTATATTTTTAAATTTGAAATTTAAGTAAAAAATTATGAAAAACAAAGTTTTATTCATTTTGTCAAGTTAATTCTTGAATCAATGTCAATCTGCTTGAAAAATAATAATAATAAGCAATGCAAATATGCATTCCTGCTATTTATTTTGTACTTTGTACTGTAGGGTAGACAAAAATTTAAAAAAAGTTCTTCAAATTTAAATTTTAGCCAGCTGTTCACGATTACACTCTGCAAAATTTTTCCGATGTTTTTCAACCACTTGGAGCAAAAATTGTCTTTGTTCTTCATTCTTGGTGATACTGTCATTGAAATTTTGTATCAATGCTACACTTCGCTCTGCAGAGTCATTGATACAAGCCAGATTCTTTACAAAATCTGCTGAAACTTTAAAAGATGGTGTATCTGACCAGGCTTCAACAGGAACATCTAGAAAACTGGCATCAATGTTGGATGTTTCAAAAAATGTGGTAGAAGCACGCATATCAACAACACTTTTTGATAGTGTTTTTATGAGATGCGGTCCACGTTCTGATTGCATTGTCCGAACAAGGCCAGTTTTTTCTTTGTCCGACAAAAGGGTTTAAAATAACGCAAGCGTCAACAGTTCCGGACTCAAGTACCATAAGTGACGCACCATCATTTTCAATCCAGTCGATCGAAGAACAGCATCATCATATTCCTATAAACGCTTTATCAAGAAGATATCATTCACAGGTGCATCTGCGCTGAGTCTGCATGAAAACCATGATTGAAGATAAACACATATGGTAAACCGATTAAAGCGCTGATTACCTTGTAATTCTCGAACTGTTAACTGAAAGATGGTTTCATTGCCTGCAAACAATAGATCGATTTTCAATGCATAGATCGCTTTCGCCATCCACCTTGCCCTATGTAGGGCACCAGGTCTGCGAATGCTGACATCAACCTCCAACCCAACCATTTGTGCAGCAAGCAGAAGAAATTCCAAATAATCTTGGGGGACCTCTAAATGTTGTTCAAATGAGCTACAACTTCACCAATTCACTCATTGTACCCAAGAGACACATTTTAGGGGGTGAGACACCAAAGATTTAAAAAAAATAATTTTTCGAGCATTTTTGCGACACCTTAATATATATATATATATATATATATATATATATATATATATATATATATATATATATATATATATATATTCTTTTTTTTCTAATACCACCACCATATGCTGGAAATGTGTCTATTGATTTATAGACCCGAATGGCAAGCTGTGTATTTTGTGTCATTACTGAAGTCTTACTTATAGAAAAGCAAAACTTTATGAGTTCACCTTCTTGCCACATACCAGTACACATTTTTCATGATAAGTTGAACAATTTAATTTCAAATTTCAAATTACCGTTTATTTATATTTACTATTTTAGAGATAGAAACCATGGTAAATACATATTATTTGTTATTCACACACGATTGCTTTGCTATTGCCAAAAAATATTCTGAAGAACCTTGGACTATATAAGGCACCTTAATGAGAGACCGTTTATAGGAGACGGGTGGTCGTGCGGTAAAGCGCTCGACTGTCAACCTGAATGAACCTGGATGTATCCTCGGTGACGACCAAGGAAATTTATCAGGTCTTGGCTCAAGTTCCCGATATATCTCCCGTGGTGCCTCCATGGCCATTGCACTATCGGCTATGTTGGGGATAAAAGAAGGGCACCATAAAAACCAAGTGATTTATAGGACCTAAGAGAATTCATCTCATCCTTACAGGGACACACATACCCTGTTTAGTGCGAATGAAAATGCCCTAATAACTAAGTCCTTATCATTAAATAAAAAACAAGCTACGTGCATTAGCAGAGCGTCTGTTATGAGTAGGTAGTGGTGTGTCAATGTAAAGATTTTTGAATGGAAAATATTCTAGATTGTTTAGAGTGAAAAGTATGATTGGCTGTACAGATCTGGATAGTTAATATTTATTTACTACACATGTTTTTGATTTCCGTGTTAATTAATATGTGAGTCATTACTACACACTTTTCATTTGTGAGTACCTGTAAAAGTGTGAGTAACTTTTACTGCGACATAGTGATAGAATATACCACAACAGGTTGGGTCAAATAATACCACAGAATATTGAATATATATATATATCATATCTATTTGTTAATTACTTGAACTAAAATGTTCTTTTTACTTTTTATTTCAGTGAAAGCGAAACCACGGGTAGACAAAAGTGCCAGTTATTATAACTTTGTTCAACCCATAGCTCTTGCAGGTAAAACACTAATACAATATCACAGCACCATTCAATCAATTATATTATTCTACCTATAATTTTAATGAAAATCAGCATAGAAAAGCTGTATTTTTTATATAATTTTATTTGTTATACCGAAAAATAACTTGAACGGTTTTGCCAGTGTTTTTTTATTACTGTTTAAAAACTATCATTACTAAAATTTAAAATGTGGACGAACATAATAGACTGCTCTAAATTTGTCTTTTTGTTAGCTGATAAATAAAGATATCAAAATAAACTGTCGTAACTCTGTATATTTACTATAGTCAGTGCATGTTGTAAGTTTTTAGTCAACATGAAAAGAGATCTGTTAGAGGGAATTCCCTGTAGTACGGTAACGCACCAAATGAATGGGATATAAAATACGGAACAAAAAATAAGAAGAGACACTGACGGTTATTTGGAGGTAGAAGTTTTTCTAGATAACATGTCGTACTTGTAAAGTAAATAAATAAAAGAAACCACCATCGTCATCCTCGACATTTTGTGTTAATAAAGAAATTATTAATGAAATGGTAAATATTTTCATTTTTATTACTCGACATTTCTATTATATTAGTGATGTCATTCTAATTATATTATATGTAATGAGGACACTAAAGGATAATAACTTCACTATAAATGAAGTAGTGGTTACGCCTTCTGAGGAGATACGACATAGTAATATTATTTATTTGGGGGCAGCGTAAAAGAAAGACAATAGATACTAGGTTAAAGTATTATTAACTTGGTGGAAGTGAAAAACGTATAGTGGAGACAATTGCTACTAGATGTCAACCTGTTTTAATACCAGTTAAGTTTATCTATGCAAATAATTTATTGTAGCCAAGAGCTGTAATGCACTAATAAGCCCACTAATTCAGGCATTGCTTTTGTAGCCTAATTATTAATCAAGTAATTTACTGTGGCCAAGAGCTGTGAAGCACTAGTAAGCCCTCACATCTAACTGTATTGCAACCATATCTAATTCTAAAGAGTGGCCATGAGTTGTAAAACACACGTAAGCCCACATATCTACTTATGAACAAGTTATTGAACTACGAAGTATCAAGTCTTACATATTACCCAGTCTAATGGCAGCTGTGTAGTAACAAGCCTAGTCATCGATATAAATTACACTCACGTCCTTAGATGTGTTTATGCCGCATTCTTGCGCATAAAAAGAGTCGTTACTGACTAGAACTCTTTAAGTGTAATAACAAGCTCTACATCAAAGATCAAGTAAACAGACTGTTGAAGAAACTGTACAGCGATAGACAGGTCAACAGAGGTCAAGTCCTATCTACCAGAATTGGGTCAAGTACTACACTGGACCAGATACAATATTGTCGGGACGTATAGACAAAATTAAGTAATGATGATAATGCACATGTTTATTTCATTTGAATTATATTATTTAAATTTTTTTTTCCATGATGATTAATTTTGCTGAGTAAGAATATTTTAGATATAGGATTGATTGACTCACTTAATTAATTATTGTTGATTTGTTTACAATTTTATTTATTAAGTATAATTTATTTATATAAAGTATTTTTCGCATTGATTGTTAAAATTTATTGAGAGGTCTAGGAAAACCCATTTATATTATAAAGTGTCTCATAGAGACATATATGACTAATCTACTTTATTAGAACTTATTGAAAACGTAGTACGAAAACATGGAAAGTAAGTAAGAAAGGAAGATACCTCAGGTACAGTATCTCTGGGAGGCATTTGAAGAAAAAGGAAAGAATATGGTTTACAAGAAGAAAAGTTATTAATGTTCATTGAAAAGAATTTAGCTATGGACAGAGAAGCTAGAGAAAATGAGGAAAAAGAAAAAAGAGAAATAGCAAAAGAGATGAAAGAGCAAAAGAAAGAGAATTAAAAAAGGAACTACTAGAAATTGAAGCCCAAGTACAGAGAGATAGACTTGATCATGAAGCCCAAGTACAGGGAGATAGACTTGATCATGAACTAAAGATGGCTACCATTAAGGCCAATTCGGGTACTGCTAAATGAATAGACCAGAGGAAAAATATTTTCTCATTTGGATTTGGCAAATACCACTTGAAGACAACTCCAAAAAGTACACAGCATTTCAAACCAAGAATGGTTTATATCAATGGACACGTATGCCATTTGAATTAGTCAATAGTACAGCAACTTTTTGTTGAATGATGAGAAGCATTTTCAATGGAATGCACAATGTTGTTCATTATGTGGATGACATCTGTATATATTCAGAGACATGGGAGGAACATATAAATATATTATCTAATGTACTGGAGAAATTGAAGGAAAACAGTCTAACAGTTACACCAGACAAGTGCAAAATAGGTAGAGAAGTAACTGAATTCCTGGGTTACAAAGTTGAAAAAGGTGAACGTGGTATGAAAGAGGACATAAAGGAGAAAATAGTGAAGATAAAGAAAGGGGTAAGAGCTTTATTGGGACTCTGTAATTTTTAAAGAATTTTTTTTTCCAATTTTTCTCAAAAGCTAGAGCCACTAATAACATTAACAAAAAAGACATACCCAAACAAAATACAGTGGAATGATCAATGTCAGACTGCCCTAGAAGAAATCAAGAAAATATTTAAACAAGGAGGAGTACTAATTCACTTCGACATCAACAAACCAATAGTACTGGTCACAGAATCCTCCAGGAAAACACTCGGTTCATCATTACAACATGTAATAGTTGATCAGTACAGACCTGTTAAGTTTATAAGTAGGACACTCAAAGCTTCAGAAAGAAATTACTCTGTAATTGAGTTAGAAGCCTTAGCTATAGTGTGGAGTGTAATAAAATTCCAAAAATACCTACTTGGGAATGAATTCACTATTTTAGTTGACCATAAACCATTGACCTCAGATGTAAATATCAAGAATGCCAGAATAATGAGTTGGAATTTGTTAATGTCTGATTACAAATTCGCAATTGAATATATAAAGGGAGTTAATAATCATATATCAGACTTACTCTCAAGAATGCTAATTGGAAACATTCATAGTTCAAATTGAAACCTTAAAATGACATAATTATTTTAAGTGAAAATATGATTTTTTTTGTAATACACAACATGGGTCATGATGACGTAGACATCAATGTGATGTTATATAAGGTTAAAAGCAATAAAATAAATTTGCTGCAGTGGGGAACATATATAAATTTTGTGATAAAGCTAACAATGTTGATGAGATATTTCATTTTTTTGTTAAATGATATTATAATATTAAATTTTATCATTGCGTTTGATCAATATTGACATGTTGGTATTTCTAATTGAAATGCACAGACATTTTTTGTGTGATTTTTAGAGCATTTTCGAAAAAAAAAAGCTCTATTGTCCCCGTTTTGTCTGTCTGTCTGTCCGTCATCACCCTAGATCTCAACAACCATAAGTCCTAGACCCATGATGTATATATCATTTTGTAGGTCTTGGCCTGCCAAGAGATTACTTTTTTCCATTTCGCGATCTGACCTCTCAGGGCCGTAAAGGGGCCTTAGTACCGTTTTTTACTATATAAGCTATATTAATAAAGGAGCGCTATATCTCAGCAACTATAAGTCCTAGACCCATGATGTATATATCATTTTGTAGGTCTTGGCCTGCCATGTGTACATCAAAAGTTCATCTCGCGATAGGACCTCTGAGGGCCGGGCTTCAGGGCTCCTAAGGGGCTTATATCTTATATATACACCTTGTACGTTCAATAACCCGTTCATTTGGTGCGAAATACTGCAGCACGTAGTTTCACCAAGATTTATTAAGAAACTCATCAAATAAAATAGTAAGCTTGTGTTCTGAGTTTAATTGAAAGTATCAGAGCTATGCAACGATTGACGGAGTTTTCGGACGATTAAATTGAAGGAAAACAGTCTAACAGTTACACCAGACAAGTGCAAAATAGGTAGAGAAGTAACTGAATTCCTGGGTTACAAAGTTGAAAAAGGTGGATATGGCATTGTGGAAAAAGTACTTAGCTAAATAGAGATTTTTTTAGTACACTGAATGTATTGAGTACATACTTGTTGACAATGTTTCTATTGTTCATAAAAAGATAGATTTGTCTTAAAGTAAACTGAGGACTTTGTAATTATTTTGCCTGACTACTGTATAAGGTAACATATGATGCATTGATTAGTCTTAACATGCATTACTGTTTTTTTTATTGACAATGTTATATCAAAAACATGTTATTTTTTTCTGTATATGTATATATAATTTTCATGTATATCTATTCAGAGTTTTGACACTGAATTACCTGGATAAATCTCAGTTATGTCAGAGGTTTAAGTTTTTAATATAGATATAATGCACACCTGTTGCATCAAAGTTAAGTGCATTTGGTATTATAATTAGTATTATGTTGTAAACGTATTACATAGTGGTAAAATTTTCATTTGTGAATGAAATTTTAATGGAATTGTGGGGGTGTCGTAACTCTGTTATATTTACTATAGTCAGTGCATGTTGTAAGTTTTTAGTCAACATGAAAAGAGATCTGTTAGAGGGAATTCTCTGTAGTACGGTAACGCACCAAATGAATGGGATATAAAATACGGAACAAAAAATAACAGGAGACACCATCGTCATCCTCGACATTTTGTGTTAATAAAGAAATTATTAATGAAATGGAAAATTGTGTCATTTTTATTACTGGACATTTCTATTAGATTAGTGATGTCATTCTAATTATATTCTATGTAATGAGGACACTAGAGGATAATAACTTCACTATAATTGAAGTAGTAGTTACGCCTTCTGAGGAGATACGACTAAACGAATTGTATAAATAGACAGGAACTGACGCTTATATTTATGTAATAATAACATTTTTCTTAAACAATTTTATGATGTTATTATTTATGTTTCCATACATTTTTTAAAAAAAAGCTCATTCCTAAAAATTGTTTTTTTTTTACGTATTTCTGGTTCTATATCCTCAGATCATAATGTGTCTGACATGAAAAAACTACTTGATGATAATGTTTATGCTAATCAAGGCTTCATTAAAGAGTGAAAAATCAATATGAAAGCATTGGATTATAAACATTTTTTTTCTTTTTTGTTATATCTCAATCTATTTATTTTTATTGCAAACTACAAATTATAAATCTTTCTGATTCTAAGTCCCTTTTGCATAATAATTTCAGGCAATTAATCTCTTTCTTTTTTTTAAAATGTCATATTCTTAGGTTTATTTAAAAAAGGTATATATAAAAGTAAAACTTCAATAAAAATAATTAAGAAAAATGTACATTGGTTTTTATACAAATATGTAAGGACAGTGTTATTTATATTTAAAGTTAAAGTTTCCACTCTTCAATTTTATTAATTATTGCATCAATTTAAAACATAACATGGTTATTACAATTAAATTATTGATCTGTTTTATTTCTGGCATAAGCCTAAATCTGTGTGCCCAATTTTCAATAAAAAGCAATAACATTTTAACAGTTTAGCAATTATGAGCATTGTTAAAGAAATTATGTTCAAATTTAAATTCTATATCTACCAATGGAATATGCTAATACCTAACCATACACTTATACTTTTAACCCTTTAATTATTGTAGTCGCTGTTCACCGCATTTTTACTTTCTCCACTACTTTTGATTCGGTTTATTCTATACAAATAACTTCAAGATATAGTTCTACTGGAGGATTAAAGTGATATTGAAATAGGTTTTAAATGCATTTGAATTTCCATCTTAATGGAAAAAATTTAGTCAAATGATGAGTTAAACTAAATTTAAAGGAAAGTATAAATGAAATAAAATAGTCGGATGACGTCACTTTATAAAACTATAGACACATAAGTTATCGGGTGATGCCACGGTATATTTTTTTAGCAATTCAGTTATCAATAAACATTTCATTTAAACTCTATAAAAATGTGTTAGCCTTTTCTTTTTTTGTTTGTAATGGATATCAAATTTTATTGTGAAATGCTTTTAAAACAAAGAACCTGTGATTTTCACAGTTATCTTTCTTAACTCAAGATTGGGGAATTATTGTAGTCACATGCTTCAAGATCTAAAAGGTTTATAAAGTGTTTGTAATGAGTGGTTTAATTCAGTTTATTGTACGTTGGCAACAAACTTTTGGGTAATTCTAAGAACTTTGATACCATAGTTGCTTTTGTAAGACAGTGTTTCCCAAAATGTGGTACGAAAAATGATGTAAAACAAGAATCGTAAGAACGGTATGCAATTATTTATTTTCCAAGTCGTAGGCCTACTCATTAAAGAAAAAAGGAGTAAAAAATACAAGTCTATAATTTGGGAATCGTGAACGGCCCTGCCAAGCACTTCTCAGTTTTTTCTTTGTAACAAAAGAAGAACTCAAAGAATTAACTTGACGAGTCAACTCCGTGAATTGACTAATCACGATTAAGGGGTTAACTAATTAATGTGTGATGACAAGGGTTGTATTGCTTAGGCGCTGATTTGCAGCCACAATACCGTACAACTAACCAATTTGAAACAGCTAATAATCTCCCGCGATAATAAATTGACTATTATTTTAAATATACTGGATTATACACACCAAGACAAGTCTTTCAATCGTATGTAGCTAATGTTTAATAATACATCACAGGGAAAGGTGAAGAGAGAGGATAAATTATGTCTGCAACTCAACTCCTAGCACTTATTAATTAAATCTTCAATCAATGTTCAATTTTACATGAAATACCTTATTTTGAGGCTTTTCATAGGCATCCATTTCTGCTTATTATGTAATAGTAATAAAAAGATCAAGCTTGTCTTTTTTTTACCATCTTGAAAATTCTGCTGCATAGCTCTAGGACTGCCACGAAAGGTTGATAGCATAATAATACATTGCCAGGCCTGACATTACTCAACTGATTCACTACTCAAGAAATCCAAAATATTTTTATTTTTAACAGTTTTTTTATTGTTTAGTATCATTCCTTCTACCCTAACATAAGCATCAACTGCATACTCCTGATAAAATTGTTCGCAAATATGCAAAGTGCTAAAGCCTTCTCTTACAGCCAGTCTAAAACATAAAATTTAAGAATGGTTATCTTGTTTCTAGCTGCAGTTCTTCGCCCTTTTACATGTTCTATATTACTGATCAACCTTTCTCCCCATAAGGAAATGGAATTGGGAAGGTCATAGGGACTGAGTACATAAATCATTTGACACTTATCTCCACGAGGGTTTCCGTCTTCTCTAATAAACACTGCTTACATATAATTAAAATCCCTTTGAGCTTGGAGCATTATAGCACTTTGATCATATCGGATATCTGATTTATAAGTGCACTTGACTTCTTAAGTATTTTGTAAACTTCTGAGGGTTTTTTTTTTCAACTTAAACATACATTTAAAAGCGGAAGCAAGCGTGTTTGTATATGTAAGCAATTCATTAATTACTATCAAAAGCTTTGCATTTTTTTATCGCGAGTGCGCCTGAAAAATCATTGCTTCAGTGGAATCAAGAATATAAAGTTGAGCAAACGAAGGATTTAGTTCATGCTTTAGTGCTAAAGCATAATTAACCTGACTGCCGATTCTGTAACATTAAGATATCTTTACAGCTTTAGCTTCCGTTGATGCAAAAGCCGTATTTTGGAAAGTCCTCAATCAGCAAAACAATGAGAATTAGAAGCTATATATTCTTTAAATTTTAGATTCCCAAAGTGGGATAAATTGAGTTGTTTTACTTTTCTTTGACTTTATTAAGACTTTTTTGAAGTTTTTTTTTTTTTTTATCCAATAGTGTATTAACTATTTAAATATACATTAAAAACTACAACTAAAAATAAACAGCATCATTACAGATGCGTAATTTAATTATAATAGTATAATTATATTTCGTATCGTAATTTCAAACTTTAAATTTGTATTCAAATGTTTGTGTTAATAATATTTAGCATGTTTGTTGTATCTGTTAAAATCTACATAAACTCAAAAATGTATAATATATATAAGCAATGTATGCATTTAAAATTATATTAAAATCCAGCTGAACATGCTGAAGTCAAAACTATGTATAATTTTTCTGTAAACTATCAGTCTTTTGTTACGCATATGTCTTCTTGAGTTAAATAACTTACAACAAAACTTACTAAAAGATTACTATTTGTGAATAAAAACAAGCCATGTTCTTTTTCCAAATACATAAATTAGCTTTCTGCCTCAATAGAATTAGAATAAGAATAGTAGGCACCAAAATTGCCATAATTAAAAATTGAATGTTGTTCAATTATTAAAGAAAATAAAAAAAAAACAACTCATGTTCATAGCTAGAAAGAAACATATACAGAATGGAAATTTTGTTATGTTTGACAAATGATAGAATAATATAATAGGTGGCTTACATACTCTAACATAATTAAATGACAACGAACGTCATACTAAACTTTTTTTATTTATGACACAATCAATAGTACAAAAATAAAATCCTGCTGTCTGCGTATTTATGTCTGTCACACAAGATGGCGGCAATATTAACTGTATAATGTATTTGTGTTCTGTTTTGAATGAGTTCAAGTTAAACGTCATGCAAGCATTTATTTAATATGTTGCTAATAATACTTTAGTTCCCTTCTCCACGGCCACGGAAGCACTATGGGAGACGTCAGGGGACTTTCACGAGACACGAGAGGTTCCAGAAGCTCTAAATAAATAGAACCCGGGCTTTCGGATAATATCTGAGCACTGCAGTGTACAACCATTAGGGTTGTCCAGGAAAATAAAATGTTTTTGAGATTGCTCAGTGCACCCCCTGTTTTTTGTTTTCTTATTTACAAGCAAACTTGCACGCAAAATATAATTGAATTCAGACAATAATTACATGTTGTTCATTAACCATTTATGTTTAGCATGCTATGTTGCATTTTTATATTCCGTCTCGTCACACTAAACAATTACAGCACAGGACAATGCGCTAATAATTGTTCATTAATCATTAGGCAGCCACAACAATACACCAAGCAATAAGTAGTCAAGAAATAATCATAATAAGTAGCTATAAAACATATTGTCAAGTCTGATTCACTGTTGTTGGCATTATTGCAAATACCATCTTGTTGACAGTCACTTCATAGCCATTTCGGCAGAAGCCAGGCTGGCCTTTGAAAAGTCAGGAATGTGTTCACGATTGTCTTTGACCACTTGAATCAGTTTTTGCATTTCAGCCTCAGATTTGGTTTTTGACTGACTGAAAGTTGTCATCAATGCAATATAACTTTCTTATGTGTTGTTAACGACTTTTAGACTTTTCACAACATTGGCTGCTTGTTGAAAATGTGGAATATCACTCCACTTTTCAGGATCAATTCCATTTAAGGGTATAACATCCAGCCCAATTGAAAGCAGTGCAGCAGTTGAAGTGGATGATATTAGTTCATGTAGTTGTGTTTGTTTCAGTTGCTCAACATTGGTGAGAGAAAATTTAATTCCTCTGGCACTGGCATCAAAACCAGCTGCAATCATTGCCTCCAACATCAATTTCTTTTCAGTATTTACTACCTTATTTGAGAATAATGCCAGCCAGACCAATTCTGAGCCGAGATATCACAAATGATTTTGTAGTTTTTTTTTTGTGTTTTTTTTTTGTGGCAGCAGTTGAAATTTTTTTGTTGATTTAAGAGTACTTACTGATCAATCTTTGTCAACTGTTGTAGATCATTAATTGGTGCATCACTTGGCATAGAACATGAAATTCCAGCAGACACATAAATACGAGTGGCAAATACACACAATTCTGTCAAATTCTTAGTTTCAGATATATTCAGTTTAAATTCGTTTCTGAACAGAAATAGTTGCAAACTGTAGGCCCTGGAACACGAAAGCAGTACTATAAGCTTGGTCATTACCGGGACAGCCTAAAACTGTAAGACAGAGTTCTATCATTTCATTGTAGTCTTCTCGCGGTATGTATGATCTTTTGGCTAACAGAAAACTTTTAAAAAATGGCACAACATTAGATCGAAGCATCTGTAGCACAGGATGACTTATGCTTTGTAGTTTGCGGGATTTATTTTTTGCCAATATGTTCTGAATTGTTCAACCATTGCAATGTTAGGGCTACGGCTCGGGCCAAAGAGAACCACGAACACCTCACCATTTATCAGCTCGTGTATATGATGACGGCATGCAAAGTAACATAGATCTCTGTGAAGCATTTTCTCGAGCACATGATCCACTTTTTGAACCTGGGTTTGAAGCAGTGGTATCAAAACACATGTATATATCGTCTTCAGTTAGTTCCGACAGATTGAACAATTGATATGTTACATTGGACTGTGAACATCACCAGTTGTGGGCAGGAAATTTTCTGGTAGTATATCTTGTTAATGTCCAATAAGCCATACTTGAGTTTTACTGCGAGTTAAACTAGCTTCAACATTTGGTTTTTCCATGAGTCTCTAATTCTATACTGAAGTCAGCATCAGAGAAACCTTACGTGATTAACATATTTTATTTGTCAAAATAACAGGCAAAATAATCAAAATAACAGCTATTTTTCCAACAAACAACATGGCATCTGTGAACAGAAACAATAAAACATTTCTGTAGAATATTTATTATCATAGAATATTCAGGTCACTAAGAGCAGATATGAGTGAATGAAGAAGTAAGCAATAACCAAAACCGATAGTATACTGTGCATTACAAGATATGGTGTCTTGAGCAACTTCTATATGTTGATATAGTTGGCCAATTTTTGTTATGCAAGTTCTTGGGACCAAAACAAAAGTTCTCAGAGGGTGTGCTATTAAATCAGAGAATTTTTTTTCTCCTTTTCTTCATGGACCACCTAACAACCATACGTCTCTCCTAAATGGCCTGTCTATCAGGGTATTAAATGTCAATATGCCAGAAAGGCGATACGATACTGGTCCTGCCTTAGTTAGAAAGAGTCGAGGTGAGCAAGCACCATCCACCTCTGCTATCGGCAGGTTAAATTGTGTAAGACTTCGGCCTACTCAAATAATTTTTTGACCTTCTCGAACATCACCGTGAAGTAATGAGAAGGGATTATAGGGAATATGTTTACAAAAATGGTCGTATATATTTTCCGAAATTGGTAGGAAAAGAATTATATATGTATATCTCAATATAATGTAATATTTATGGTATTTTGATAGTTATTGTTTCTATAACATGTCTATATCCAATGTACAATTATATCCCTTAACCGCTAACCTCAAACTACGTAACAATTTAATTTTTCATTTTTTTTATTATAACATCACAGGAATGAATTGTATAAGGGTTGAGTTTGAGTAGCGCAGTACACAATGTAGACAATGCAGACTAGCCCATTTATGTTGGGGGGGGGGAGGGGCTTAACGTAACTATATGGTTTAAAGCTTTGATATTTCTATCTTTATTAAGTGGCCTGATATTTTCTTCTGCGTCTGTGGCCTCAACTAATACATGACTTTTGCTGGATTGATGATTTTTTTTAATTAAATGGCAGATAAAAGCTACAAAATGATTTTATCAATTTCTTTTGTGTACTTTAATACATTATACTTTACCACACATTATATCAATAAAATATTGCTTTCTGCTGCTATTTAAACAATTGATCTGTAAATTATAATAAATGTAAAAGAAACCTTACATTTTCAATTATATTTTTTTTTGTTATCAAAAGTGCACTGGGTTAGCAATATATTCTTAGTTAATTCTCAGTACGATATAGTGTGATATGCTACAGTGTGTATAACAGTATATAAACCACCTGCTAAACGTGTAGCATATCGCTTATCTGGCAGGAATTCTCCACTCTCATTTTTTTATTACATGCACGTCATTTGAACATAATACAACATAAGATGAAGAACTGTTTGGAAAATAGTCCTTTAAAATAAATCTGAATGAATAAAATTTTATCAATGACTAGATATTAAGCCCGGCGTTGCCCGGGAAATCTAGATGTAATGTGAAACCCCTTCCTAATTAATTTAACTACTGAATTTTTAAATACGATTAATTAGGTTAATTAGGTGCTGATTTATGCCATCTTCCTAATGTGCAGAAATGATCTACATCTCATACGTCACAAATTACGTTTTACCCGTCAACGCTAACCAACCAAACCCAACCAAATAACCAACCAAACAAACCAACCGAACCAACCAATCAAACCGACCAAAACAAACAACCAGCCAATCAACCAAACAAACCAACCTAGGCAACCATTCCAAACAACCAAACCAACTAAGCCAAACCCGTCACAAATTACGTTTTACCCTTCAACGCTAACCAACCAAACCAACCGATCAAGCAACCAAACAACCCAATCTACAAAAAAAACCAGCCGAGTCAATTAATCCATTCAACCAAACCAAACCCGTCAAAAATTAAGTTTTTTCCCGTCAACGCTAACCAAACAAATCGACCAAGCCAGATCCGTCACATATTATGTTTTTTTCCGTCAACACTAACCAAACCAAATCAACCAAAGCAAACCAAAACCAAACCAAACTAAACACCATTAGGTAAAGATATGGGTGCTAATTATCTCACCCGTTAGGTTTTGCCCTTAATTCTATCAATGTTATACTAAAAAAGCATTAAAAAAAGTTTTTTTTTTATAAAAATGCACTGAAAAGTAAAAAATAAATACTTTATTATGTCATTTTACAGCACAAAGGCACAATAAAGCACCGGCGCGCAAGTTCAATTCGGCTTTATTAGTAGGAAAATTAAAAAATGTACCATCGGGAAATGACGTCACAGAGGATTGTATTTATAGTAACGGCGTTCCCATTCTGCAAAAAAAAAACTATAACATTGGTAAATGACGTCATGGATTATTTATAGTGACGGCTTCCCCACACGCCGCCCGTACGCCGGAAGACAAAATAAGCATTTTTTATTTGGATATATATCTATTAAGGTGAGTGAAAAAAATTTTTTTGAAGTTGGAAATTTGAAACACATTTCAAAAGTTGCCTATGGTCCTACTGATTGTAAAAATGTAAAATTAGTAAAAATCAGATAATGTCTTCCACTCCCAACTTCTAGTTCAAGGGGGTACGAGGGAAAAAATGCACTATGTCTAAAAAAAATAAATAATTTTTTTTTTTTACATTTTTAGATACTAAAACATGTCAATAATAACTATGAATTAACTATATTGCAGAAAAAATATTTAGATCAATTAAAATGTATTTTCAGAATGTTACTCATTCAGAAACTTCAATAATTTACAAACTCAAAAGTCATTTTTTTCTGAAAAATATTTTTGACATTTTGCTTTACTGTTGCAAGAAAATCTCAAAAACCACATGTCAAATTTTAATAAAACTTCTAATTTATATTTAGAAGAGATGCAGTTATAGAATGTCAGAGGCTTTTTAAGAAATTTTAAGTCCTTTTTTTTATGGCACTTTTTTAAATTTTCAAATTAGCATTTTTTGCTAATTTTCACCATACAAAATTTTAAAAATTCATAAAAAAATGTATTTATAACATTATCAAAAACGTACTCTGACATTCTCAAAAGAAAGCTTTCCTACTTATAAAAATGCACATTTTATATGAATCAGTATATAAATATTTCAGAAAAATTTGCCACAAAACGGTCATAAATTTCAAGATGGCAGCATGCCACATCCACAAATATGTATCCCTATTGCTTAGTTTTCATCAATCTACTGCTTTGCATAATTCTTTATATTGATATCTGTTTTGTTCTTTGGAACATTCTTCATCGCTGCAGAAGTCTGCATCAAGTAGTTCATCATCTTACGCATCCTGATCTGGAATATCATTATCTTTCTTATCATTGACGTTGTCATTTGTGGTTCCTATCAGATCGCCACCCTGCATCAATGAATGTTTTCTTTTTATGTCGATTTTGTAATATTTTTCTTGTTTGCTTGTCAACATTGTCTATGAACATATTTCTTGCCATCTTTTGATCCACCCAAAATGCCCACTCAAGCACAGGATTTTTTACTGATTGTGGACATTTACAGTCTCCCCTCTATCCCTAACACCTACGTATAAACATTTACATGGACAAATGTCAAATAAATTTTTTGAAGGAATAGTACCCCTCTTGAAAAGTAACCGATGATCGATTTATATCTGAATATTTCTCAAGATCATGACCTTTGGCTATAAGTCTTTTTACTCGAGCAATTATACTGGTAATGTCATTTGTAGGGATACTAGCCTGGTCATATAATTGTTTAACTTCATGCGCTAATGGGTGCGCTCTTGAATGAAGGCTATGATTGTATTGTTCCATTTTAAGCATCCACATATAGCCTTGAAAACATCTTCACTGGTTAGAAGTTGTCTTTTAGGCAATTCAGCTGCTGACCCAAACACAGAATGTACAGTTGCACTACTTGTAGAAGAACTCATATTCATAGAAGAACTAAATAAAAAAATTTAAAAATTAATCAAAAATGAAATAAAACAACTATGCGAGATCCGATAATGAATACATGGTACACCAGTTATATTGAGAGAAAAATGGATGCAATGCTTATTCCAGTTGTCTGAACTAATAAGTTATCCATAAAAAGTTTATAAAGATAAAACACAAATTTTATATGCTTTTCATTTCTTTTTTGAATAACCTAAGTCACAAATTTAATATGTCCAGTCACAAAATCACAATAAATATGGATAAAATTTCAAACAAAAGTTAATATTCCATGTACTACCATGATGTAACAACTTTTTTAATAATGTTTCAATAAAAACATATTTTTGACCCACCCTAATATATATATATATATATATATATATATATATATACATATATATATATATATATATATATATATATATTAGGGTGGATCAATTTATAATGGAAAAAAATAAAGTTAAATTTTTATCATGAGCATTTTAATTTTCTGGTTCACTGTGATTTAAAACACGTATATACAATCTTTTACACCATTAGGGCTCCTATAAATACTGCCTCAGTGAACTTGTTATCTCGTGCTTTATGGTATTCAGCAGTTGCATTAAATACAAATTAGTAAGGTTTAAAATGCTGTTTTTTAGATACAAAGAACAATTATATTACACTGTAGGAATTAAACAGTAAAATAATACGAGTTACATGACACATTAACTTGACTGTATTGCAAAGTAGTTCATAGTACGCCATTCAAAAATACACTTTAAAAGTTTTTTAGTCTGTGCTTTCTGAGTCCTGAAGGTCTTTAAGTTGCGATCTCTTCAGCACAGTTGATTTGTTTGCATCTGCAAACTCTTTGTGATTCTGTTCAACAATTTGGTACAAGTACTGCTTTTCCTCCTCTAATTTGGTAAGAGATGAGTTGAATGATGAGGCCAGTGCAATTCCCTGCTCTGCACAGTCATTGACAATTTTCAAGGAAGAGATCAATGCTGTTGCCTTCTAAAAGAATGAAGTTTGTTGCCAGGAGGAAGCATCAGCCATGAGAAAATATGTGGAAAGCAGAAGAGCATTAAAGAAGAGCAGCGATGAAGAAGTCACAAAATCCTTTAATGTCACATTATGAAGTGCTGAAGGATCATTTGTGCTGCGAATCCACCTTTATTCTTTCTGATCATCAGAAGATTTCTCCATGAATAGCCTCAAACAAGCAGCAAGGCTGTTTTTCTCATACACTGAGACACGTTGAGAAAAGAGAACCAGAGAAATGAGTTCTGCACTAAGGTACTAGAGATGTTGACCAATCGTTTTCAATGCAGTCTGAGAAATAGGGTTCAAAAATTACGCGTAAGATTGGCGCGCGTAATTTACGCGTAAATTACACGTAATTTACGCCAAAATTACGAGTGCCATTAATGCCCAATTACTTGAAAATGTATGTTCCTTTTGTTGCTCACGCTCACTGAATGCTTATAGGTGTATTTTTAATAATATTTTCAAAGGTTTTTACTTGTAATTTACCGGTCACACTAATTTGCCCGCTGTCCGCATCGGCCACGTATTTCGTCGTGTACTGACTGCATCAGCGGCGGCCATCTTTGGCTGAATAATACCATCTAATACGGTCGACGCTGGGCGGGTGCAATGCGCCGCGAAATACGGCCGCCGCGGGTGCCGAACTCAGCAAAAGACGGCACTCGCGATCGACGCTGGAGCAATCCGCAGCGAAATACAGACGACGTGGGTGCAATGCGCAGCGTAATATGGCCGAGGCGATCGGCGGAAGCACTATACACGGTAAAATACGTGGCTGACGCGGTCGACGGACAAATTAATAAGACTCGTACGCGTAAATTGCGTGAGAATTACGCACACCATTCGTGCCTTATTGCTTATGAGATGTTAAATTTCTTTTGTTACCCATGTGCACTGATCGCTGTTAGTAGATGTATGTTGGCCAATGTTTCTTATCTTTTCACTTCTAATTATGCATTTTTGTATAAATTACATGCGCCATTAGTACCCCATTAGGTATACTAGAAAAATTATTTTCCTTATGTTACTCACTGATAGTTCGTTGGTTTATTTTTAATGTTTTCTTAGTTTTCACTCGTAATATATGTGTGAATTACGTGAATTATATATATATATATATGTATATATATATATATATATATATATATATATATATAATGTTTAAAAAAAAAATTTTTTTTTGATAACCTCCTCTTTTGGCTTGCAGCTCATGGCGACATTGTGTACTTTAATCGAAAAATTTTATTATTTAAGCTTGTGGCCGAATGTAGATGGTACTACTAATCACCGGAATTAATTAATCGCCACTGTTAAACACAACAATTTGCGACAGATACAACTAAAAAATGCCGTCAAATATGCATTTTTTTTAAATTACCGTAATTTACGCGTAATTTTCCAAAATTACGTTACCGTAAATTACGCGTAATTTACCGTAACTTACGCGTAACGTTACGTGACTTCGAACCCTACTGAGAAATGAAGGGAGAAACATTCTTATAATTAATAAGAAACTCGATGAAATCCAGATCATTCAGAGGTGCGTCTGCTAGAATGTAAACCAAGGATGCAAATATACCAAATTCTGCAATTGATCTGTCTTCATGCTTAGTCAGCCTGAATTGAGGACGTAAGAGATAAATCTTCAAGATATAGACTTCTTCTTTTAATGGCTTGAGATTTTGCTCCAGTCGAACATCGTGGCATATATTAAATTCTGCATGTCTTATTTTTGGCCAAAACGTCTTAAAGTGCTTGAATAGCAGAAAATTCGGTCCAATTGTACTACCCCCAAATGTCTTATTGAAGATGGCTGTGTTTGTAAACATACCATTGGCCAGTAGGCTCAATTAGGGGAGGTACCTAGCTCAATAAACATTGGCATGTCAACTGTACAGTATACAAGCAAAGAAATAGGTCATGAAAAAATTGTACCAGCTAATTGCCATTGGTCAGTAGGCTCAATTAGGGGACATACCTAGCTCAATGGACATTAGTATGTTCTCGTGAAAAAATTCTACCGAAAGTCAACCAGACGGCTGTGTTTGTAAACATACCATTTGCTAGTAGTCTAAATAAGGGGAAGTACTTAGATCAATAAACGTTGGCATGTCAACTGGACAGTATTCAAGCAAAGAAATAGTTCATGAAAAAATAGTACCAACTGACTGCCAGACGGCTGTGTTTATAAACATACCATTGGCCAGTAGGCTGAATTAGGGGAAGTACTTAGCTCAATAAACAGGAGTTGTGTCAACTTCTATGCCAGTTAAATGAACAACACTTTTCGACCTAGTAGTCATAACTAAATGAATCATATTTTCAGAGCCACAACATTTGATCTTATAAGTTATAACACTTGATTTTTAGAACTAAATTAAAATGCACTGGTGAGATTGGCTATTTATATGAAAATCAAAACTTAGAGATTTCTAGAATTTCCCGTAACTTTCTCAAATTTTCCACGTTTTTCTGGAAGCTTCTAGAATCTTCTAGAGATTTCAAAGAACCTTCCAGAACCTTCTAGAACTGTATAAATTGTATAAAACTGAGAATGTCATTATTCGAACATTTCGTTACCTTAGGACAAACATTAGGGATAGAGACAAAAAAATTAGAGAAATGGGCGCAGGATATGTTAGAGAAAGAACAGGCTAGGTTAGATAAGGAACATGAGAAGGAACAAGCTAGGTTAGAGAAGGAACAGGGTAGATTAGATAAGGAACATGAAATAGAACAGGCTAGGTTAGATAAGGAACATGAGAGAGAACAGGCTGGGCTAGATAAGGAACATTCTTACAACATAACACAAGGCCAGTTAAGAATCAAGCTGTTAGAATTAGAAAAAGAGTTAAGGGATAGCCAGTTTAATAATCCCACCTTTCTACATACCCCACTGTCAACCATAGATCATAGTCTTGCAAATAGAATAGCTCACTATAAATACCATTTATTTGACGAACAGAAGACAACGATCGACAATTTCCTTACTAAATTCGAGCGTGACATGAGAGAACTTGACTTCCCCGAATCCAAATGGACGTACTTGTTAGGTAAATCTTTTACTAGTGACGTTTCCCTTAAGATATGTTTAAACCAGGACAGTTACCAGGTAGCTAGAGAACAGCTTCTAAGGACATATGGACAGACAGAAGCAAGTTTTAGGAAGGCGTTTCATAAGACAGTTTTACAAAAGGACGATGACCCCCAGACATATTTTGACGAATTAGGTACTGCCGTGGATAAATGGCTACAATATGCTAAGGTAGAAAGGACATTCGAAGCCTTTAGGACATTTTTCTTGTTAGACAAGGCCATTCATTCCTGCCGCCCTGAATTGAAGTCATTCATTTTAGAAAGGGGACCAAAGACAGTAGAGACAGCCGTGGACCTAATAAGGAAATATAAAACCGCTCACCCTGACAGACCAACAACTACAGTAGAAAATGATATACAGGACTTTATATGTTTTAGTAGCGACATAAGCAGGTCCCATTACAGACATAGTTAGAACAGAGTAAATGAGAATAGACCGGCAGGTAGGACAGAATTAATATGTCGAAGCTGCAACAGAAAATGACATTTTGCTAGGGACTGTCCTTTGAACCATAATAATAGACAAACTAGGTCACCTGAGGACATGCGTAGAGACAATTATCAGGGAAGAGGTAGAAGTAGTTCAAGAGACAGGGTTCATGACGTCATGTGTACATTAGAGCCATCCAAGCCTTTGACAGTAACAAAAGGTAGAGTAGGACATAATAGCGTAGACGTGCTAAGAGATTCAGGGTGTAATACAGTTTTAGTTAAGAAATATTTAGTTCGACCTTCCCAATACACTGGCACATTTGGTAAATGTAGAGGCTTTGACGGACAAATTACAACTTACCCAATAGCAGAAATAGACATACAGACAATCTGTTTTAATGGTAGAGTGGAAGCACAGGTAGTTGACAATCTCATTACAGACCTTATTATAGGTAATAGTGTTATGGAGATCAAGGACGATAGAAATAACAGGCAAACTAGGACAAATTACAAACAAAAGCCCAGAGTTAGATTCAGTGACGTAAAGCACAGTAGTACCCGTAGTATAAAACCTATCATTTGTTTTCGTTGTGGGTTACACAACCACAAGTCTAGGGCCTGTCCAAAGCGTGTAGATGAAGTTATTTGTAGACAGTGTTGTAAAATGGGTCACAAAGAACAGTTCTGCTCCACAATTGCGGAGTATAATAGGAATTACCGCCAGAAATATATAAATTAACCCAAGTTAAGCAGACTATGAGTTTATAGCTTTAATTACTAAGTAGAATGCCAAGTAAACCATACGTTATAAGTTGATGTTGTTACCATAACAGTAGTAAGAATATGATGTTTGCTAAGGCTAAGTAATATATGCAAAATGCGGAGTCAAAGGTAAGTGATATAGTGCACACTAGATAGATATACTGAATTAAGTATGATCAGCTAAGTCCAGAAGTTACACGGTAAGTTTAGATGTCTTGTTTCTTTGACTCGTGCACTAAGATACTTAGATAATATGTTCAATACCCCCCACTCTATAAAATATGCCCTTATAATTTCATAGCTAGTTATTCACAGGCTGACTAACATAGACCAATACCTACATATCGTCATACAAGTTCAAGTCGCCACCTTTGTGAGTGCCTAAACATTTATCTGTTACCAACGATCTAATTTCACCTGTTTTCACCTCATCATATTTGTTGTACGTGTAGCCCCTCACTCAAGCGTAAACCCAGTCAAAGACGCACTCAACAATTTCCTGTTACCAACGATATGCAGAACGTCAACAGTTTATATCAATGAAACAGACAAAACTAAAACCACGCCTCATACATTGACACGTTTACCACAAGAGGTGTAGTTAATGTCACTTCGACCTCAAGTTAACCAGCGAGTGACTATTACAGACAATAGAACGCTTTCGTCTTTCCCGTTCACACGTTGTGTAAAGCTGACCTGTATGCCCCGCCACCTATTTGAACCAAGTCATCAAGGAGCAATACAGGCCAGTAACAGAATGAACTTGTTTGTATTATAGAACATTGCATTCATTATGTTTTTTTTTGTTTCGTGCTTTATTAAGTTTTGTAATTTATTAAAATGTATTACGTTATATTACATTGATTTATGCATAGATGCTTGACAAGTAGTCTAGACATGTTTGATTTGACATCCATACCATTTTCAATGTGATGTAATACCGTTCCCCACTAGACTTTTTTATAATAATGATTGTTAGTTTGTTTTACTACGTAAAACTTGGAAAGGAGGGAGGTATGTGACGTGTAGAATTGCCCTTCTCCCCCACCAACCCCAGTTCACCACAGGGTCAAGGTTCCAACCGCTATGTTGTGTAGATTTGTTTCATCGACGTCGCCTTCCCCCCAATCGTTTCACTGACGTTCTTCCCCCCCCCCAAACGTTTCGGTGACAGACATCGTCGTTTCCCCCCCCCCTCCAAACGTTGCACCAACGTATTCGCCCCAACCTTATAAAAGACGCTAATAGTAGTAGTTGAGTTAGTAAGGTGCTCTGAGTTAGTAAGGTGCTCTGAGTTAGTAAGGTGCTCTGAGTTAGTAAGGTGCTGACAGTCATATGAGTTAGACGTAGAGTAGTGTAGATAGTTCTAAGATTCTAAGAGTTAGTTGTAAACTTGTAGTGACATTTGTTTAAGTAGACATCATTAGACAAAGGACTTATATTGTAAATACATATATATTCACCTATGTTTAGAAGCAATTAAAGTTTAGATCTGTTGTGTTCATATACCAAGCCTTGGCGTTGATATATTTATTAGTTAGAAAAGTTAACGTTACATATTTGAAAATAACAACGTAACATTAACAAATCTATCTAAGTGATCTATATATTAGCCCCCATCATTAAAAATGTTTCCATTACCAAGTGGTTTCTATTCTGTCAGATGACAGTTGTCTTTTCCACTTTCTGTATTACATATTACAAGTTTATAATAGGCTTATTTTCGATATCCAAAAGGAACGCTGTATTTATATACTTTACTGTTGGGACTAGTTCAATGTTGGGAATAATGGCGGTATAAGAGTATAATTATGCTACAGAAAATTACACTAACCAAAAGACATAATACATAATACGGTATCTAAGGATCCACCAATGTCTCTTTAACATATGAAATTTAAAGACGACGATTTGTAACAGGCCCTTAACTAATATTGTAGGATTCAAAAAAGGACTTCATATGACCTCCGTACTTGAAATTTACGTTGCAAAGTGATTAGCAAACGTAGCAAAAAGATTGACCATATTAAAACTGGAGGACCGAACCTACAACATCATATACACAGAGATCCTTAATTGATTATCATTGTTATGCTTTCACTAAACTTTATTCTTCATAGCACTGTTCTTCTTCGAAGCCCGGTTTTTAAACTAATAATCTAATATAATAATAGCGTTTGGGTTCTGCGTTAAATAGAAAACGGAAAACAAGCATTCTAAAATGGAGTCGGGATTCGATGTTTTTTTTTTTATAAATCTACAGTGTAAAATAATTTCTACGGTTTTTGAACACATAAACAAAGGACAAAATGTGAAATAATTGCAATTAAATATTTGTTGCTTTTTTTATACATCATGTTGCATCTTTAAATTGTCATAAAAAATGATTTAAAAATCAGATCTGTCCCAAACCAAAAATGAGCTAACCTACCGTTCAAGCCTAAGGTAATCTAACTCTATGGAAAGGTTTTGCAGGTAACAGCTTGTATAAAATAATACCTTGTTAATTTTATGTCTCTTTATCAACGAAAATAAGAATACAGTAACACATTTAAATATTATTGGCTGATTGCCTTCCTCTCAATTTGAGACCTGACAAATTTTCAAAGCTTGCTGTGCGCTCAGTTCCTTCTGTCTGAGCAATCTTTCCTGTTATGCGTTAGGTCCTGAGAATACTATATTGTCTCTAATCATTCTATCTCTCTTCTTAAAGATGAACTAACCAATTTTTTCCCGTATTCCAGAAAGGTAATTGCAAAATTCATTCTTCTCCGGTATTCAGTATTCATATTATCTTGTGTAATAATTTCTTAAGGTTTTCCCAATAATCAAACTGTTCGAATATGTCTATGGTCTTAGGTCCCACGCATTTAGGTATTATTGTACCTTACTTTTGTCGTTTTCATCTGCGGATATTCTCGGTGACATATCCCAACATATCGGAGGTTGAAAATTTGTTACATCCTTTTTTTTTTAATTAGAACCCTGCTAGTATTCGTACATGACAGTTTTACCCTGTTTGATTCATATATTTCAACTCTTGCTACATGTAAATGTCTTCAAAAATATTCAAAAGTACACACAATAATCAATAGGCATGCTCATTTCCATTCGACGTCATGTGCTCCGCCAAACACTCTCAAGATTGCGTCGCTTAGACAATAATGTATAACTATTACGAGCATGTATGGAAAACCTCTTTCCACAAAACCTAGTACAAGTTTCGGAAATGAGATAGCAATATCATATCTGTCCCGTTATAAGGCTTAGTGGCATGGAGAGTCCACATTTCCACATTGACGAATAAGCCCCACGCTTTAGTTATTGTTTGACTCTTTGAAACTTGTGACGATAAGATGAATAAAATAAGTTACAAAAAACGATATATGGAAAAAAAATGTCCCCATCGACTTTTACATAAAGTAAACCCTCACAAATTTTAGAAATTATAATCACACAAGACATTTGAGATACGATTCAGTCAGCAATATTTAAGATATTAAAAGAAAGACTAAGCAGTAGAATATCCAAGACCACCGACCACATGGAAAAGTTCTTGCAAGAAAAAAAAATGAAACAATAAAACTTAACATGGGTGGAGCTAAAAGATGTCTCCAAAACGTAGAGCGCTGGAGAACTATTACAGAGTCAGTTTTCTCCGATAGCAATTTCATCTTTAAATATCCACTTTTTAAAAAGTTTTTGTGTGGATTGCAGAATGGCAAGCTACATTTACTCTCTCAACTAAATTAATGGTTTGCATGCAACTCTTAACTGAAGGCAACTCTATATGTTTCCTCCACATTTGGAGGCTGATTTTTTTGACATAATTGGATTTCTAAGTTTTGAATTCTTTCAATCTTGACTCACTTGGAAGGGCTATGTAAATAGCACTTGATGTGCAACTGTTGATGTAAATTTCCAGTAAATACTTCAAATTATATCTAATAATCACTTTTTTATACCTAACTAAACAATCTATATGTAACGGTTATATTAATCATGGGAGGTTCGTTCACTTTTAGCGGGAGAGGGATGGGCTCTTTTCTCTTTTTCCCCCACGCTTGAAGGCGCCACTGATCACGCGTGATCGTTGTGACGTACACGGTCACTGCGATTGGTCAGTGAAGCGGAAGTCTCGGCACGCATGCGCGGAGATCCAATGCGCGTCGCGGGACTTTTAGTTAGAATTGGATTGAGTGAGCATCGGGCAATCGAACCGAGAGGTCGAACTCAGACTCCAGCTGGGGTGGGAAACCAGGCTGTTAGGTGGCAGAACCTAGACGTTCGACCACCGCAGATCTGAGTTCTTATGAGAACTACCCACCCCAGGTAACTATTCTATTTTTAATATATTAGGCTGATTATAATGCTAATTGTCCTTTTGGGGGCACCATATGCCTGTTTGCTTTTGTATCAATAAACTCTACACGTTGTAACTGTACGTGTTTGGTTATCGATTTATCGTTGTGTTGTGCGTCCTGTATAACCACGTGGCTGAGACAAATATAAATGCTGGCCAGAACTCAGTAGGTGATCATACCCAATAGACAACGACCGCAGGGACCCCGCAAGGGGGCCTTGACATTCTGGGTGGCTCGTTTCGGGATCCTTACCAATATCTGATTAATCAGACGGGGCCAATCACCTTACTGAGTTCACGGCCATGGGGGCTCAACCAGCCACGTGTACAGGCCACAACCAACAGTGGATGACATGCTGTCATTAAGTCGAAAGGTGGCTCGATGAGTCGCTGAGGCCGAAATGTGGTTACCATAATCACAAATGTATTCCCTCTGGTGACAGGCAGATCGCCATGAGGCGAAAGTGGATGACACGCTGTCATTAAGTCAAAAGGTGGCTCGATGAGTCACTGAGTCCGGCGTGATTCGCACAATCACAAGTGTGGCGCCATTAGTGTTAGGCAAACACGTGGCAAAAATGGTAAACGATGGCGGTACGCTTAAACCGCCTACAACAATGCAGACGTCTTCCCTCGGGCCAGAAGAGATCAACCAGAAGAGAAAGGAACCTCCACCAACCGAAGTCAGACAAGAGTTTCAAATTCATGAACGTTTTTTTTTTATATAGACTCTTAGTTTAAGTTGTTTGGTGAGAATGTGATTATGTGTTGTTTTTTTTATTCATAAACTGGAGAACTGGAAGCGTCGAGGTAGGCCAATTATTTTTAAGTTTAGCCCTTTTCTGTCTGCCCCTGTGAGCGGCCTATTTTTTTTTCTTTTTGAGTAACGTATTTCCTTTTCTTAAATTAACTCAGTGGAGTTTAGTGTACCCCATTTTATCGTGCGGTAAAAATCAAAAGTTTGTATAGGTTTAAACTTGACACGCATTTAATAAGCTCTTTATAAGTTTCAAACATAGGAAGGTAACAAATTATATTTTAGTTACACGTGGTTAAATGCTAATGGCGTCATGAACTATACACTGATCTTTACTTACAAATCACCAATCCAAGTGTTGGCGAGTAAGAATATTTTTCGCACGTGGTTAGAGGGATGGAATTTTGTGAAGGGAAATTGTACGGATCGGGGCTCACAGAGAGGAGAGGTCGGGGGCCTAAGTTGTTGTCAGGGGGGCCACGCTAGTACCATTCTTGGATAATGGGAGGGCCCATGGCAGTTTAACGTTGTAGGGGTACAGTAAGGTACCGGCCATGCTGTTTTAATGGTGCAAGGCATCTCGCTGCCATGTACATGCGGTAGGAGATGGGCCTTTAAGGCGCCATTGTTGATCCATGCTAGGTTAAAGAGAACCGGTGGACTTTAATTCATTTTGTATATGTGGTGCACCAATTTTTTGGTCCATGCTGGTTCATTGTAACCGATGGACGTTATTGTATTTTGATTGTGTAAGGCACAATTATGTTTTTGGTCCATGCCTGGTTCATTGTAACCGATGGACGTTAGTGTATTTTGATTGTGTAAGGCACAATTTTGTTGTTGGTCCATGCCTGGTTCATTGTAACCGGTGGACGTTAATACATTTGGATTGTTTGGGGCGCAGTTGGGCCATGCTGTTTTAATGGTGCAGGGCATCTCGCTGCCATGTACATGCGGTAGGAGATGGGCCCTTGGGGCGCCAACTTGTTTGTTCATGCTAGGTTGCAGAGAACCGGTGAACATAAATGTATATGGATTCTGTGTAAAGGTATTTTGAAACTAGTCATTTTGAATTTGGTTGAGTATTTTCCTTTTGACTTTGTGTGTACAGTCATTCTTATTTTGTATGCCTTCTTCTTTGTTGTTTTGAATATTTTAATTGTTGTTTTGGTTGTGGGTAATCATTTTGATTTTGAGTGCTTTTATTTTGACTTAGTGTACTTTTACTTTGATTTAGTGTGTTCTCATTTTGATTTTGAGCACTTCTTCTGATTTTGTGTACCTCCCCCTTTTCGTTTGTTGTCAGGGCGCCACATTAGAACCATTCATAGATTGGGTGGGCCCATGACTATATGTTGTTGATGCCATGCCACCTACCTCATGGTACATGTCCCTTAGATAGTTATGGTCCAGCTGCTCTTTGGTAACACGAGGGTTGGGCGTGGGACTAGAGGAGCCCAGGGGGCCCTCGAAACCGCGCAGTAGAACGCCTCGTCTGGTGCGGCCAGCATGGAGTTATCCAAATGATTGAGTGGACCAGGTCTGATGTGTAGGGAAGTAAGGTTGTATGGAGGCTCGGCATACTCATTCCTTGTGAACGCTAAGAGGTTGTGCGCTACGGGCAGGTGGGCCTCATTGATTAGGCGGACACCGGACTGGATGCATGTATAGTCGTCCTGACGGGTCCCTTAAGTGAATGAGTGGCTGGCTCAACTATCCCATCAAACTGGAGGGTTTTGATATAGGTGAAACCAGAGGGGGTTTGTTGTACAGCAAGGAAGAAATGTATGTGCATGCTGTTGTCATGAGTGATTGTTTGTTTAGGCGGCCCATAGGGGCGTGCCAGTTAATTACCGTTGCAAAACTTGAGGTGCTGATATGTGTGAGACACAGGGATCTGTTGTACGACGTAGAAAGGTCGGTACATATTGTTTTTTGGAGCGGTTTGCTAGAGGCGATTCGGTGGTTGCCATTCGTTCTGTCATATTAGGCAATTTGTTGTACACTAAAGGCGGCGCAATAATTGCTTGGGAAGTTAAAAGATCGTTTCGCTAAGGCCATTCGGATCGTATGATTAGGTGGATGACGGGTTTGATGCTTGTAGTCATCTTAACGCATCCCTTAAGTAATGAGTTGCTGGTCCTAGTATTTGACTCGTTTGGAACTAGGAGTGTCCGTGTAAGTCCAAACCTGAGGTGTCAACATTTGTCTTATCTTGACAGGTCGCGATTTGTCGTTTTTGGCCAAGTTACGCCGTAAGGCATAGGGTAAATTTAATGTTAGCCGTATCTGCGCGATAGGCCGAATTTTTAGGGATTCCAACATTTAAAATTCAAGTTAATTTACATTTGGCACTCACATGTCAGAGAAGAGGAGGCTAGTTAGAAGGCCACCTAAGAGTGAATGTAGTGTGAAAAGTTATGTAATTAACTATTTGATGTTATATTTTATAATGTTGATGCATGTTTACTATTGCCTTTTGCAAAGTTGATTTTTCTTTTGACCTCCTTAGTAAACTAAGAGGGGCACATTTTTCTGTCTTGTAATTAGATGTTTGTGTCGGGGTTGATGTAACCCGGCATAATTTTAGTTGGTAGGTGGGCTTTATTATACCCACCCCTATCCTTTTACCCCTGGGTTACTTTCCCCTTGATTTCATCTTTAGGGGGGGCTGATGTCACATTCTGTGATTTAATGGATGAAATCAAGTCCAAGCCCTACCCTGCTTTCATCACCCCAGGGTGAGATAAGATAAATACATAGGATAGACAAAGGCTTTCTCTTCCCAGGTTTTGTTTTTCACTGTGGTCGGTCCGTCTAGTACCCACTTATCACGTTGTCACCTAGGAAGGGAATGTCTGTATGGGAGATAACCTGTGCCCTTGGTATATTCAAGCGGAGAGGGATGGGCTCTTTTCTCTTTATCCCCCCACGCTTGAAGGCGCCACTGATCACGCGTGATCGTTGTGACGTACACGGTCACTGCGATTGGTCAGTGAAGCGGAAGTCTCGGCACGCATGCGCGGAGATCCAATGCGCGTCGCGGGACTTTTAGTTAGAATTGGATTGAGTGAGCATCGGGCAATCGAACCGAGAGGTCGAACTCAGACTCCAGCTGGGGTGGGAAACCAGGCTGTTAGGTGGCAGAACCTAGACGTTCGACCACCGCAGATCTGAGTTCTTATGAGAACTACCCACCCCAGGTAACTATTCTATTTTTAATATATTAGGCTGATTATAATGCTAATTGTCCTTTTGAGGGCACCATATGCCTGTTTGCTTTTGTATCAATAAACTCTACACGTTGTAACTGTACGTGTTTGGTTATCGATTTATCGTTGTGTTGTGCGTCCTGTATAACCACGTGGCTGAGACAAATATAAATGCTGGCCAGAACTCAGTAGGTGATCATACCCAATAGACAACGACCGCAGGGACCCCGCAAGGGGGCCTTGACATGGATATAGATATTCAGGGGTTCAAGGTGGGGAATAAACCTATCAAGCCTCTGCCTGACAACGTCACTAAAATAATGAATATTCAACAGCCCAGTACAAAGAAACAAGTCAGAAGTCTTTAGGAGTTGTGCAATTACTATAGTATGTTATCACTCACATTGCTGAGTTAACCGGATTCGCTTGTCGCCGTAGAATAAAAGAGGCAGCCCAATAAAATAAAGTGGACATCTGAGTGTCAGCATACATTGCAGCGAATCAAAAACATATTTTCCAGGGAACCAGTTCTCCGAATACCGGATAACTCAGAAACCTTTGACTTAGCTATAGATGCCTCTAAATATGCAATAGGGTGTGCTCAATGCACAAGAACGTCGAGGGGTTTGCCATCCAGTGAAGCATGTCAGCAGGAAACTACTACCGGCTAAGACTCGTTACGCAACTGTGGAGGTGAGGGTCTACTTTGATTTGGTGCATCACGAAATTAGAAAAATACCTCTCGGAGTTTACGTTTACCATATACATAGACAACGCCCCATCGACCTTCATCAACCAGAAGAAACACATCAATCACTGAGTAGCTCGTTGGTCTCTATTGTTACAGAACTACAGATTCAACATACAGCTAATAAAAGGAGAGGACAATGTAATTGCTGACATCCTTGCAAGATGTAGCGCATAGACGTATAACTTGATGCATACTGTTCAAGAGGTAGTTGGATGTTGATCTTGAAGAATGTGGACAGTGGACACATTGTAGTGAAGTATTAACAAAGGAGACAAATTAGAGGCTGTCACATTCTGTGAGTTTAATGAAATCAAGGATACTCCCCTTTTTCTCCCCCCCCCCCCGGTGTGGCGTCATCGAGATTAAAAAAAGGATAGACAAAGGCTTTGTCTTCCCAGGTGTTCGCACTGTGGTCAGTCTGTCTAGCACCCACTATCACTGGAAGTCACCTGGGAAGGGTTAAAGTCAATAGGGAAGATAATCTGTGACCTTGTTATATTCAAGCGAGAGAGGAGTGTCCCTTTATCGCCTAACGTTTAGTTGGAACTGATGATCACGCGTGATGAGCGTGACCTACATGGCTCGCTGCCCATCGGTCAGCGAAGTCTCGCCACGCGAGACCGAATTGCGCGGGGAGTTGGATTTTAGTTGTTGAATCGTGGTTAATTAGTCAGCGTTGATCAGTCGAACAGTGAGGTCGATACGAGTGTGCCCGGGTTGGATAAACCAGTCTGGGCTGATATCGACCGGCTCAGTACTGAGTTCTTGTGAGAACTATCCAACCCAGGTAAGGGCCATTCTGTATATGTCTTTCAGGTTGATGTATAATATTTTCTTGTAGTAGCTGGTAAAGCTAGGCCCTTTTAAGGGCCCTCTGATGTTCATTCTTTTCCTAATGTAAATATATACTCGTTGTATCGTATTTACATTTGAGTTAGTGCTCAGTTTATCGTTGTGTTGTGCGTCCTGTGTAACCACGTGGCTAGAAAATATAAATGCTGGCCAGAACTTAGTAGGTGATCATGCCATTAGACAACGACCGCAGGGACCCCGCAAGGGAATCTTGACAGAGGCCCTACAAGATCCTGAACACAACAGCGCACTTTTTTACATTTTTTAATGTGCCAATGTGGCAATTAAACTGAATACCAATGTTTTGTTCAAACAAAACACAACTGTGTTATTTGTTGTCATCCCTTCTGATTTTGTTTTCAATTGCTTCACAATGGCTTTTGAACTTAACTTTCCAGATATCGCTTTCTTGAGATTCCAATAGGTCTATTTTTAGATTACCTAAAAATAATCAAGATCTTCAAATTTCAGAGGAACTGTATGATTGTCTACAAAGGTTGATTATGACTATCATAAAGCATTAAAAAAACTGTATCTGTGTTTTGGGAATCTTTTTAAGGGTAGTTTCTCCAAGATATCATGGCCATTTTCATTACATCCCCATCTGATAGATCCTTATCATGTTAGATTATTTGATTCAGGAAGAAGCATTTAAAATTAATGTACGCATCACTGTAATAAATTGTCTATATTACCGAAAAATATTTTTAAAAGAACTGTATGTAGCAAATATTTTAGTCTTGACCTATTACTATGGCAACTAAAATTAGAATAAATAACTTTAAAAAAAAGACAGCGTGCTAAAAAATGATACTGAATTTTTTACAGCCGCTATAGCTCTGACATATAAATTAAGAATGTCTAATTTAGCAGCTACTTCCCTTGTATTATCTTAAATTACAAATGATTAAGCACTGACTCTTTTTCTCTGCATCTTCTACCATGGAAACCAGTACACAGCAAACCACGTAATGAAATTTTCCAGCAAGACATTAATAGTGTCGGTGTGTTATTTGTGAATGTCCTTGAAAAGAGACGATCGAATCTATTATATCTGGGTCAAACCATTGCACTACATTTTGTCGAACTTCGGTGTGTGCGCAGTTGGAACTGATTTATAATGGGGCAATGCAAATGATACAATATTTGTTCTGATAAGATCACTTGAAATATTACCACTCCTAAAAAAGAAAAACCCAAGTTGGAATCATAAAAAAGCCCAATAAAACCTAGTCATTTTTTGGCCTTTTATTTAATAAAAACCGTTAGTATATATTATTATATAACTTTTTCGTGTTTTGTTGTTTTTTATCCCAAAAGTAATTTTTATTTATTTTTAAAACGAAAGTTTATCGTACATTTTTTTCGTTATAAATTTGTTATTTAATTAATAATAAATTCTTGATTTTTTTTCAGAAGAATGTGTGTTTAAGGCTCAACCTTCTTCAGATAACGTCCACGTTCTCTCGACTTACCAAACTCTTAAAAATAATATATAAACTGTTTAACCACTGTCTTTGCATCAGCGATTTGTTAAAGATAATTAGAGCTACACTCCAACTAATCTATCTTATTCCAAGTGCACCGACTGTAAATCACCCTAAATGATTTTAACTAGTGCCCCTTGATAAAATAGCCCCCCATCATGGCGAGTATGTTTTCACAATATCTAGTCGATCTCAAATGACGTGTACATTGTCAATGAATTTCTGTCTACCCTTGCCAGTCGCCACACACCTATTGGTGTTAATTTACCTATTGGAATGTTCCTAGGCCTAACGGTCCAGGTCTGGTCAAGAGTGCACTTTTACAATTTTAAAAAAAAGCAATCGAAAAACTCATGCTTGCTTACCCAGTCAGTTAAGTTCTCCCCCGTTTGCCCACCATAAATGGTCCGGACACTTTTACAATAGACAAAATTAAAACAATCGAAAAAACAAAGATTGTCAACTGAAATCCCCATTTCCCAAGTATGTGTCCAAAAACCAAATATCTTGTGAAAACAATCCAGGAGTGGTAACAATGCGTCACTTAACATATACTCAACGAATAGGAATACATTTACATTAAATGTAGCATACAATAAAACTGTCTCTGACTGTATTCAACAGTTATTAATTGTGTCCTTGACCTATTTTTTAGAGGTTCAGCCATATTCATCGATTTTTTTTATCCGCTAAATGTTCTTTATAAACATAATCGTCTTAATGTCAGTCTGTTATTTGCCTTTTTTTTTTAAGTACACTTTGAAAAAAAATACAGACCATTCATTTATATTATTGTTATGTTCAAAGTTGAAAACAATATGTTACTATAAATAGTGAACTGGCATTTAAATGAAACATAAAAAACTGACAATAGAATGAGGAAGTAATTTAAGTAAATCAATATAATCTTTTTAATGTTTAGCAAAATTAAATTGGCATAGGTTCAAAAGGTATATTCACATTGTAACAGAACCAGCAAAATGTACAATAGTTTACATCAAATGAGTTGTAGTATACCTATTATAAATGTCAGAAAATCGGAAAAAATTTCAAACCGAAAAGTATTTAAATTATTGTAATTATTTTGTTTTATTATTTGTGTGTGTTTGAGGCTATTTCAGAAAATCGCGAAAAAAAAATTCTGTGTCCTAATTTCTTCTTTTTGGGAACGTATATTAAAACCTAATGTAATGTTTGTATTAAAAGCTAACAGTTGGTTATTTCCCTTCCACTAGTGGCACTTTTTTTCAAATCTCCCTGACTCAACCATAGCAACATGTACCTCGGTCATAAAAAAAAAAAATTCTGCTGTTATTTTGCAGCTAACTCTTTGTTACTAACGTTACCAATAAAAGGTGGAAAGTATAATTTATTTATATAGAATTGAAAAAAAAATTGTAGATGACATTTTGTTGAAACTTTGATGTATGTAGTTTTAAATATAAATGAAAAATCAATGACATAGATAGTGCAAATATAAAACTTGACGTCTTTAATTAGAACACTTGTTTCAAAATAGTTGCCTACAAAAGTTACAGCTAATAAAATATTTCATTACTTAAATAAATCATATAATAATGGCCGTTTTATACAGTTACAAATAATTAGAAACAAATGTGTTTGTTTATTTTGCTATTATGTATTGTACAATCATGTACGGGGTCTCCTAACCCCGGGATGCGGACCAGTACCTAAGAAACATTAAATTATTTCCTTTTTATTTAATGTGTTATAATATATCTCTCGGGATTGTGAGACATTCCCTGGGCTAAAAATAATCAACTCCCCCCCCTCCCCCCAACCAGCGGCCGCGGTGAAATTACTAAATGCGTAACCCCCCCTCCTTTCCTGTGGGCGCGGTGAAACTATCAGACGCTGACCGATCCATTGCAAGGATATGGTTGGGGATAACTGAACTACACGATCCGATCGATCTAGTCAGTACATTTGAGATACGAATCTATAAAGCCTGTAAAAAAAAGACTTGTTTAATATTTCCTTAGCTTTTACTTAAAAACATCTCTCTCTCTCTCTTTGAACTCTCTCAGTTTTATCTGCGGGCTGAGACTTAGTCTCTTAGAGCCCGTGAGATCAGACCTGCTGTGTCTCTCAACATCTGGAGACTGCCATAGAGCCCGATGGCCAGCAGGCTTCCGGACTGGTCCACCCTGTGGTCCGCCAGTCCAGGGCACTCGAATAGCAAATGATCAACACTTTCCTCCACTTCCCTGCAGTGTCTGCAAAGGGTGTCGACATTGGGCCCCAACCTCCCAAAGTACGCGCCAATAGGACAGTGCCCAGTTCGGAACTGGGCAATTAGCGCCTGCTCGACACGCCTGAGCTTCCACCACGGGTCATTTTTGGACGGCCGCTCTAGGACTTGCCGGATCTTTAGTCCGGTCACCCCATGAGCCCAGCCCGAGAACCACTTCGATTGTCCAAAGAGGCAGATCATGGAACGTGCTGCCTCGAATGAGCTCTTTCTTGCACTCACGGGCAGCACTTGGGAATCTGTCGACTGGACTATTGCCTTGGCAATGCCGTCTGCCCTTTCATTTCCGGGCACGTCCGCATGCCCGGGAACCCATTGAAGGGTCACATGCACGCTATGTTGGGACACAAGACCCTGTATTGCCATCAGCATGGCTTCCAGCAGAAGCGGCCATTCTCCTGTCCCTTTTACAGCTTGGAGAACAGAGAGCGCGTCAGTAAGAATGACAATGTCCAGAGCAGGCAAAGTACCCTCACTGATTAGCTCTCGTATGTGGTCCACTGCCTCAGTAATGGCTGTCATCTCTGCCTCGTAAGCACAGAGCGACCCACATAGGCCAGCATGGTCTTTCACAAAGCCGGTTTGTGAGAAAGTGATGTGAACCCCAAACGAGGCGCTTGTCCGACCGTCTCTACTGGATACAGAAGCATCAGTATAGGCCAGTATAGCGTTCCCCGAGTAGTTTTCAATCACCTCCAAAGCCACATCCGTGATGGTTCGGCGATCCTTTGCGTTCCCAGCATTGGTTTCAACCAGGGTCGTGCGTACCTCAGGCATGTAGAGAGCCTCGCCAGGCGGGAGCCTTGAGACAGTTTCTAGCATTAGGCGGTCAGTCGGGAGCTTGATCTCGGAGGCAAGTCTTACTGCGTGGTGCATAAAAGACTGCATCGAGAGCCGCTTTCTTTCCACCCAGCCATCGACCATCTCCCTTAGGACAGAGGTCTCCTCCTGCCGCTTGAACCGCTCATACGCGGTCAAAACGGCCTTCTCTCTACGAATACCCAGAGGTGGCACATTTGCCATGATTTCCACCGCTGCTGTGGGTGCCGTTCGAAAAGTGCCTGTGATCAGCCGGAGAGCCTGGTTTTGTACAACATCCAGGGCCTCTAAAGAGGACTTAGACCCATAGACCTGCACAACCTGGCTATAATCAATCTGAGACCTTACTGCACCCATGTACAGCGACCTCAGGACACCGCTCGAGCCCCCCAGGACGTGCTCGCCAACTTCTTGACAATGTTCAGTCTGTCAGAGGCGCAGCGGGCAACCTCCGACAGATGTGTGCAGAGAGTAAGCTTCCTGTCAAGTGTTACTCCCAGGTACTTGGGCTTAGGTTCCAGAGCAAGAACCTCACCCTCTACCTCCAGTCTAATGGTTCCTTAGGATGCTCGTGCCCATGGTAAACAGCGAGTAGACGGTCTTCGAGACGTTAATCTCTAGTCCCCACATCCTAGTATAACAGCCGACCGTAGTCAGGTCCTTCTGGAGTGCTCTCTCAGGACTGAGGCACTCTTTCCGGTCTTCCAGATCGCTAAATCGTCGGCATACAGGTAGGCTTTTACATCCCAGAAACTCAGGCAGATCATTGATGAAAGCTAGGAACAATGTACAACTGAGGGCAGAGCCCTGTGGAAGACCCTGTCCGAGGGTCCGTTTCCTCGACACGCTGCTCCCAACGCGTGTCGTGATAGTACGATTACTGAGGAAACTGCGTAACCAAATGTACATCTCAGCGGTGACACCCAACCGCTGTAGCTTCAACAATAGTCCTGGTCGCCAGACGCGATCGTAAGCCTGCTTGAGATCTAGGAAAACTACCGCCGTTGACTCAGCTCTCTGAAAGCCGTCGGCTATTTCTTGGACGAGGAGCGTGACCATGTCCATCGCACTCTTACCCCGCCGAAAGCCTCCTTGCTTTGGGGTAATGAGCCCTTTTTCCTCTAAGAACCACATCAACCTTCGGTTGACCATGCGTTCAGCTACTTTCCCAACACATGAAGTGAGGGAGATAGGACGGTAGCTTTCTGCTTGGTCAGTCTTTTTCCCTTTTTTAAGTACCGGCACTATGACAGCCTCCCTCCACCTCTGAGGGAGTTCTCCTGTCAACCACGTGCGATTGACAAACTGGAGAAGCTTTGCTTGTCCCGCTGCCCCGAGGTGTGTGATCATCTCATTACTGATCAAGTCACTACCTGGGGCCTTTCTCATGCGACACTTCCTGACTGCGTATGCCAATTCATTGACAGAGAATGGAGCTCTGAACGTGTCACGATTTTCCGTGCCAAACTCAGCCTTCTCTTTGACCCGTCGGACTTTATCCAGTGCCTTGGACAATGTACTCTTCTTACTCGACTTGCTGACCTCTGCAAAGTGCTTGTTAAGCACTTCGGCCTTCTTGCTATCGCTAGCCGTCAGGCCTGAGTCCGTTTGCATTGGGGCACCAGTTCTAATTGCCCCAGCCTGGGTCAAGTCTTTCAGCAATTTCCATGTCTTTTGGCTCTCCCTTAGATCCAACTTCTCGCATGTATCAGTCCATTTCTGCTTTTTGGCCTCAGCAGACGCCCTTTTTACTTGCTCAGTTAGTTTATTGTACTCGCGGCGCGCCTCAGCCGTTTTCAATCGACAAGCTTTCTTACGAGCGGCTTGTCTTTGCCGAACTAACCTTGCAAGGGCTGTAGTCCAAAATGGTCTGAACTTACGTTTCGGTAGGCTCTTTGGGATCGCCCTACGTGCGGCACCTAAGATCGCTTCAGTGATCTCCTTGTATACAACGTCAACTGTTCCACACTCGGTATCTACCCTCTCCAAGGCAGCATCAGCTGCTGCCTTGAAGGCGTCCCAATTTGCTTTTGAATAAACCCAGCACCTGTGCTTAGCTCCTGGGTTTCTCTCAGGTGGAGGAATGTCCACTGAGACGAGAACGGGTTTATGGTCACTACCGATGCAGTCTAGCACGCGGAAAGAGGTGTTACAGGCCAGGTCAGCCGAGACGAGTGTTAAGTCGGGTCTCGTTTCGCTCCCACTCGCACCGTGCAGCAAGGTGGGTACAGACTCATGGTCTTGCAACCTAACTAAATTTGTAATATTACAAATTTCCTCAATCCTCTGGCCAGCCGCGTCAGTGCGTTCATAGCCCCATGCCGGAGACATGGCGTTGAAATCACCACATACGAAGGTGCCAAGCAGAGTATCCTCAGCTGTTATTAGACTGAGCTCCGTCTTGGGGGGATTGTACACGTTTACACAATGGTACTTCCTCCCATCCTTATAAACATCCACTGCAAGCGTATCCGTTTTCCCGCGTGAGCCGTGGGCGCTGCTCGGCTGAGCGTTTAGCGTATTTCTGACCAGGGTCACCAATCCCCTGCATTTCTTACACCCACAACGGAAGCACGAATAGCCAGTGAAGTGGACTGTCCTAAGTCCAAGGATGCACTCTTGTAACATTGCAACATCCACGTCATTCTCGTTCAAAAGTTTTGCGACTTCTAGGCTCTTGGGGATGAGACCCCGGACATTCAGATGGACAATCCTGAATTGAGCCTTACCTGAGCGCTTCCCAAGTCTTCGCTTGTCAGTTGTGGTGCCGGCCACCTCAGGCGGGGAGCTTTCGGCTACACCCGGAAACAGTGACCTGCTCTCCTCAACTTTCGGCTTCCCGCTGACAGAGCAATCAGCGTTTATCACCGAGGGCTGGGATTGACAGTTCCCAGTCTCTTTTGTCACGCCGGGCACCATAGGCGGGAAGCTTTCGGCTACACCCGTTGGCAGTGCCCTGCCTATGTCAGTCTTGGTGCCGGCCACCTCAGGCGGGGAGCTTTCGGCTACACCCGGTAACAGTGACCTGCGGTCCATGACTTTCGACTTCCCGCTGACAGAGCAATCAGCATTTTTCGCCGAGGGCTGGGCTTGACAGTTCCCAGTCTCTTTCGTCGCGCAAGGTACCATCGAAGGGGTACGGCTGTCTCCCCTCTCTGTTACCCTGCCAGAGTCGATTTCCGTGCTGTCGGGGTGTACCTCGGGGGTACGCACAGTGACTGGTTCACCCTTGGTAGAGTTCCCCAGGGGTAGAGGCCGACAACCTTCCGCCCTGCATCTCATTCCCAAGCCAGGTACCAGCGGCGGAGCCAGCCATCTTTCCAGCCCCGTTCCCGGTACCTTGCTGGTCGTCACCATCGGTTTTCCGCTGGAAGAGCTGCCAGCGTTACCCGAGGACTGGGCTCGACCTGCCACAGCCACTTTTGGGGGTCTGCCTCCCCCTCGTCTCCGCGTGGTCGTACGATCTGATTTCGTGCCAACAGAGCAATCAACACTAGTCAGGGACTGGGCTCGACCTGCCGCAGCCTCTTGTGAGGGTGTGCGAATTCCCTCGTGCCTGGGTCGGGTTGACAGAGCAATCAACCGTTCTCAGGGGCCTTGCCTGACCTAGCTTGGCCTTCACCTGTGATGGGACGCGACTCCCATCTGTTCGCTTTTCCGGTAAACCAGGCGGTGGACACTCAGTGCCTTCGATCCGCCTTAGTGGTTCTCGAGCTGGGTCGAAAGTAGCCATTTTTACGATGCCAGACCTTTCAACTGAAATCTTGGCACCGGGGCAAGTAGTCGAGCTTTTTACGATGGCGGCCCTACCGCCCCCTAACCATCCATCGAGGCATGTTTGGGTGCTGCCCAGACCCGCTTTATTCCTTTTCTTATCCTTATCCATTTGCTTTTCGAGTGCCCCAGGGAGGGGCGGGTTGGGTGGTCTGACAAGTAAGCAGAGCAGCTCAGTTGCCTCTCCTGCCTCGACCCAGGCTAAACCAGTGCCGGGGCGTGCCTACCGCCGGACATGTCTGATCTCTCGGAATGAGAGTGGGTTGGCGTACCTTTTTCCTCGAAACCCCGATCTGCCGTCGAGGGGCTGGCTCCGTGCAATACCAGCGTTCGGTCACAGTATCGAGTACACCAGGGTTCACTTCCCGCGCTCGTCCTGCAGCGGGGGAGCGTTTAGCAGTTCCCTTGCGGGCATCCCACCACCTAAGAGCGTTCAGGTGCCCTCCAGAGCGGGGTGGGCTGGTGGCGTAGGTAGCGGCATTACCTAAGAGACACTTTTAGATTTCACATTTTTCCCAGAGCACGGAGCCTCCCAGAGCAAGGATGCCCAATGTTACTTTCTATTTGGATCGAACGTATCAGTCATATTTTGGCAGTCTTTATTGTCTTCTGCCAGACATGAGGCCGACCGGCACTTAGGGATGACCTCAGCCCCCATAGTACCGACCGGGTGCAAGCCTTAGAGGTTCCAGACGAACAGCCCCGACCAGCCACGCGTACTGTAGAACTCCGAATGTGTTGGCCTGCGTCATAGACGATGTCACCAATTTACGTTTTGCAAGCCCTTCCCCGTTCCTAGGGTTTGGGTTTTTTCGAGACTAGTAGTCGAGGGTTCCGCGCCGTACGGATCTCGTTTTTACGTAACCTTCACTTTCAGTGCCATGTTATGGTCCAAGACGGTTCAAGGCCCCTCAAGAGTAGAGGGTCGTGAAGTCGCATCGCAAGAGTCCTCGCGCTCCAGTACTGGGAAGCTGGGGTGCCAGCCACACGCAGTCGCGGGGCGCTTTTCGCAATTGTGCACTTTCGTGCTCCCAGATTAGCCGTTAGCCCAGAGCAAGGCTACCGTTGTCCGCCCGGACCGCTAGGAGGTTCTGGGTTTTAAGGGCCACCTGGGGAAAGTTGTCGAGGTCAACACATCCCAGCCAAGACACACTGGACTTAGCGTCTCCAGCCCTCATGCACTAAAACCGATGGCAAGTAAGGTTCACCATTGGCGACATGCACGGGGAGGTCTGACACTAAGGCTCCACCTGGGGAAAGTTGCCGAAAGCAACACATCCCAGCCAAGACATTAAGGCACTGGCGTCTCCAGCCCTCATGCACTAAGACCGATGGCAAGTAAAGTTCACCATTGGCGACATGCACGGGGAGGGGTCCGACGCTCTAGCGCCATCCATTTTTCAGGGCTGGTTGATTCGGCAGGTGAGTTGTTAAAAACATCTAGAAGCATTTATAATAACAGTTAACCACAATCTAGTTAAAAATATTTCTTCAAATAGTTATGACTAAAAGTCTTTGAATCAATTAATTCAAGACTACCAGACAACAATTCGGTGACCTAGATTTTACCTCATTGCAGTGGTGTGTGAAGTCCCTGTAAGGATGAGATGAAATCTCTTAGATCCCTATAAACCACTAATGGGACGGTTTTTTATGGTGCCCTTCTTTCATCCCCACCAAAGCCGATAGCACAATGGTCATGGAGGCACCACGGAAGACATATCGGGGACTTAAGCCATAACCAGAAATATCGATTGGTCCTCATCGGAGATCGAATCATGTACCTTCAGGTCGACAGGGGAGCCTTAACCAATAGAAAGTAACCTATAATCGGATCGGTATCGGACCGATATTGGCTCTATCAATTAACTATCGGACCGGCCGTTTTTTTGGCCGCCGATACATTGTAACTTGTGATTTGCACATTGTTCAATATAGAAGATATTTATAACGACATCTAGCGGCCGTGATCAGCTGCTGTTCGCTCGTATAATCATCGGTCCACTCTAGCATATCTATGAAAACTCACTGCATATAGAAACTATTTCTATTTGAATTGAATTATAAATTGAAGTGGAAACTAGCAAGTTTAGTTCTACATTGATCTCGATGTTGCGGCCGCTCTTCTTGCTATTAGTATTTAAAGCTCTCGATCTCAAATTATTGAAATTAACAACAAATTAAGTTTAGTCGTGCAGGACCAATATTTAACGCGGTGGAACATCAGTGGCGGGCTTTACAACGAGCAACATGATGGACCATTTACGCAGACGCCTTCATCATATTTTTTAAGAAATTGAGGAGGCTCAGGCAGTGCAAAAGGCAGAAGCAAAAGCAAGTTCGGCCACTTCTGCCGATTCAGCAGGCAAAGCCAAGCAGAGCTCAATTGTCGAAGCATTCAACAAAGCCAAACAATGGGACATAAACGATCTGCGAGCCATGAAAACTAACAAGCTGGCCGCTAAACTTATTGCCCTGGGTGATCTGTCTTTTAAATTTGCAGACAGTGCAGCCTTTGCAAGAGTCCTTCATGCCTTAAAAACTAAATATCCATTACCTTCAGAAAAGCATTTTCGCATGGTTCTAATTCCTGAAATTTATGCGGCTTTAGTGAAAAAAGTAACCGATAAATTGCACAGCGGCAATTATTCCTATGTCAGCTTGACTACTGATGCTTGGACAACCCCTCAGTGTACATATTCCGTGCTAAGTATTACTTGTCACTTGCTAGATGAAAACTTCACCAGACATTCTGCAATGTTGCATGCCAGTCAAATTATTGGTCAACACACGGCACAACACCTGTCACAAATGATCATTACAATGATTGACAAATGGAAACTTCACGATCGAGTCCATGTTGGCATGCATGCGTGATAATGCTGCCGCGATGGTAAAAGCCATGAATGATGCACATCTATCTTTTTGGGTGTCTCACATACAAAGCTATTAAGGCACAGCGTGCTGTAGAAAATATTGTAGCTATCTGCCATCATAATGCTACTCATTTCTCCAAATCCTCCTTAGCCAAGCAGAAACTGGAGGAAATTCAAAATACACAAAATCTACCAAAACATTCTATCATACAAGATGTCTCAACACGGTGGAACATCACTTTCTACATGATGGAGAGAATGAAGAAGCAGAAGATAGCACTGGCTACTTATGCGGCTGAAAATGACATACCTGTGTTAACACAGCATCAGTGGACCATCGTTGATAGTTGTGTCATTGTTGGAACCATTTGAGAAAATCGCCAGGCTGTTGTGTTAATGATATTGTTCTCTTGCTGATGTTATCCAAGCATTTGTTGCATTACGACTTGTAATGTTGGTAACATGAAAGATGATTTTTTGTCAGATGTTGGACATCGCTTTTCAAAAATGGAAACTGAGCCACTGCTCGTTGTTGCCACTCTTTTGGACCCACAGTATAAGGACCGCTTATTCAAGAACAAGGTTGAGGCATCAGCAATGTTGATAAAGGAAGTTGAAGAACAGGATCGTTTGGCCTTGCCTTGTGGGAGCTACCATCTCCTACCAAGCGCGTCCCCAGCTGGCGGATAGGGGAAAGACCCTTAGATATAAGGGTCAGCCGTGAATACTATAAGCGGCCGCGGACCAACTGGTTTGCTGTCATGGAGGGTGAGGTGAGGTAACCCGTGGTAAGGATACCTTTATAAAAAATGCCTCAAAAACCCTAAGAAATGATAGCAAAAAAGCGAACATAGAACGCTCAAACTCTAAACCCGGCCAGATGAGGCCGTTAGCTAAAGATAGCAGACATCTAGGAGAGAAAACTCCGAAATTAAATCAACTGCTGCCTTGCAGATGGTCTTGGCTGACCAAAGGCTATGAAAGCAAACCCAGAAAAACAGCAGGCTGAAGACGGAGGCAGTGGGCCTTAATGGCGCAAAACATACAGCCACGCAATCTTGACGAATATGGTCGAGAACAAAGAAGAAGAAGAAGAAGTTTGGCCTTGCAAAAGGAAAAGTTACATAATGCCAGTATGATAGACGATATTACAGATCTCCAAGACCAGCGTTCTGGTACATCAACTAAACGTCAACGAAGAGTAGAACCATCACCAATGGACTGTCTTGATGCCATTTTGAGACCAAACTCGGGAGAAAGTGGATCAATGACATCAACCAGTCAAGTTCAATAGTGCTTATCGCGTGATGTTATTCCACGAGAAGAAGATCCTTTGCAATGGTGGCGTTCAAACGGCTATCGTTATCAATCCATGGTGCCTGTTGCAAGGCGTTTATTGTCATCTCCTTCCACTTCAGTCACAAGTGAAAGATTATTCAGTTGAGCCGGAAATATCTATAGTGACAACTGCTGTAATCTTCTTCCAGAAAAGGCGGAAATGTTGCTGTTTATTAAACGTAATCTCCCACACGTTGACTATGAGTGCTAGTCACAGCAGTTAACACTTAACAAATCTAGTAACTCTAAACTGGTTTTGGTTTACATAGTTAAAGTTTACTTACAGACTTCCAGTTAACTGTTCACCTGAGTGAAGTGATTTACTGATATAATTAAGTGCTTTTAATTTTTCAAACTTTTTTTTTTAAATCTGCTACAAGTAAATTCAGTAAAAACTAGAAAGATTAAAGAAGAAAATTATTTTAATTTCATCACAACTTTTACAAGTTAGTGAAGTTACAATTAACAATTAAATTCATTTTGACTTTTTTAGTTTGACATTAATTATTTACAACTTTATCTTACTTTTCTGCTTGTGTACAGGTTAAAAATAAAAACAACAAATTGTTTGTTATAAGTTTAATTTTAAACAAAAAACATGCAGAATTCTGAGATTATGAAGGCATGGTTTGAGTTTCAGACTTCAGTCTTCCGGTCTGTCGTTTTATATATTTTGTTCTTTTAATCTTCTTCATATGCAAGACACCATTTCATTTAAAGCAAAATATCGGTATCGGCAAAAATGCGGGGGGAAAATATCAGTATCGGACTATCAGTAAAATGGCATATCGGTCGCTCCTTTTTCACCATAGTGTCCAAAGACATTTAAATGCGCCATAAGACCACACAAAAATAGAATAAAATATACACATTTAAATAAAATAAACAAAATGTCGATTGTGATGCTATTTATCAAATTATATGTGATGCAATAAATCATTGGTTCATGTTTATTTATTACTAAAATTCTTTGTTTGCAATATTAATAATAAAAGTTGTATTTGCTGTTTGTGAATTCATGAAATATTAGTTAAATATACTCAATTAACTTTTGATCCACTTTGTCCGTTGACAGAATTATAGGATGGCAAAATATTTCCAGCTTTTTATGTTCTTGTTCGGAAATGTAAAATATGTTATAACCTAAACTATTTTATCAGCTACTTATCAGTCGCACATATTTCAAGTCAAGACAAAGCCACGGCAACAAATATCTTGGTCATAATAAGCATTTTATTCGTTATCATTCAGCGCTGTGTTGCTACTGACGTTGTCTTTACAAGGTGGAAGGTAATATCTATGTTTATCTTGAATCGATTCATACATAAAAACAAACTGCATTTCTAAAGCTTGAATGTTCTAATCTAATAAAAAAAAAGGTTTTGGAAATTTGTACTTTTGAACAGGCTTTGGAGCCGCCATTTTTTTCGGCTCGTCTCCGGCTCCTACAAATTTGACGGCTCCGGCTCGGCTCTCGGCTCTGGCTCCGGCTCCCTATTAAGGGAGTATCACACGAGACAAAATGTTTGCAATTGTGCCAAGTACCGCCGAGTGCGGGGGGGGGGGGCAAATACCCAGAAGTCCTACGTTTTTAGGTGCCTGGGCTGAGCTGGCCAATCAACTTTTGAAAATATTAATATCAGCATTGAGGGCCTGTGACAGCCCTGCCCAGGGGCCCGTAATTTCTGTCGGTGGGACTGGTTGTGCCACGCAAACATGCCGCTGAAAAAAAGTTATGCAAATTTTGCCGCATCAGGAACTTTACTTAAAACAAACCATTTCAGTTAATCCAGAAACATATCATTATTTTCGACTGATGTTTCACTAGTCGCAATTTTTTTATAAGTAATAAAAAGTTATTTCAATGATCCAATTAGCAAACAGTAAAATGATAAATTATTTAAAATATTTTAAAGACTTCAGTATTTATATTTATTATTTATAAATTTGAAGTGACTATTCGGACCGGGTCCCAATGAACTCCGATTGTTATTCGGACCCGAGGCAAATATGTACTTAGCATAGCAATATATAAACTTTATTATCGTTTTTTTTTTGTTTATTTTATGATAATTGTTTGAATTGTATGATTTAATTGTTAGTCAATGGCTAGGGTTCCGACTAAGCAGACTCTGTATTATTATTTTTTTCGGGTTCCGTCTAAGAAAGTTTATATGTAGCTAAGCTTACTGCATATTTGTCACGGGTCCGAATAACAATCGGACTTTATTGGGACCCGGGTCCGAATAGCCACAGCCTTATAAATGTATCTACTCTATTTGAGCTATTATGTTTATAATAAAATTGTCAAATACAGAAAGTGACAATTTTGTTTTTAGTCTATTACAAATTCGCGGTCAAATAATATACGAAATGGCGCGTTATATTTGTCGCCGTAGCAAAAAAATTGATTTTAAATGATTAACACAATTATTCTATGCAATAAAACTGTTTTAACTTTATATTTAACAAAATAATACGCCATTAAAAAATTCGGAGGGTAAACAAGATTTAAAACGAACAAAAAACGATTCCCCATTCAAGATTTCTTGTGGTGATGTGTGTGCACGCTATCATTTAAATGCTGTTACTCTTGTGGCGTTCGTAAAACGTGACATCATTTTAAATGGTTGGCGGCAAACAATCAAACAAATTTGGAATTTTAAAGCTAAAAAAAGAAAAATTCTGCTGTAAAGAAAAGTTGGGAGCCGGAGCCTCCAGATTTTTTCGGCTCTCGCTCCGGCTCCGGTTCCAGCAAAAAATAGCGGCTCCAAAGCTCCTCGGCTCCGGCAAGCCTGCTTTTGAATAATGAAAAGATAACAATCTGATGAATCTAATGATCAAAACATTAGTCATTAGTGACTGGCCAATAAATGAAGTACATGCATACATGTCAGCTACAAACCATAGTGATAGACATTTTCAATGAGTTACTTAAATATTGAACTTTGTTCACACCACTTCTATATTATGAGGACGAAATTTTTGGCTGTTCAGTCGGTTTTTAGCGCATTTTCGAGAAAAAAATGCGCTATTGTGTCCGCTTTTGTCCGTCTGTCTGTCTGCTATCACCCTAGATCTCAGCAACCATAAGTCCCAGACCTATAATGTATATATCATTTTGTAGCTCTTGGCCTGCCATTCCTGCATCAAAAGTTCTGACCTATTGTAGTGGCAGTTCGACCTCCCGGAAGTGCCATAAGATCTCATTTTCCATGCAAAAATTTTTTATTTCACTAAAGTTTTCAGAATTTAAGCAGAAAATTTCCAACTACTGATCAAACAAATTGTTTGGAATAAAATTAATTTTTTTTTTTTAATTTCAGATAAAAAAAAACTCTACAGATAAAAATGCCACCAAGAAAATCATTACATACTTACTGATACATGCTAACACGTCATGTGTCCAGAATGGAACAGGTTTAAGATGCTGGCTTAACTTTCTTTAATATCATGTCTATGACGAAAATAAAAAAAAAAGCATTATCAGCTGTAGGGGTGGTGCAAACATATTTTTTTTATTTTCTGAATTTTAAAAGCACTCATAGTTGTATTTCGAGCTAACTAGCAGCCATGCCAAGTTGTAGTAGTTTGTATTTATTTTTAGCGGTTCCCCAAGCATGGTAAAGATTTTTGGCTTTCTTTATGAAAAAAACCTGTGTCAATTACAGTTTTTTTTTTAATATAAAGTTTACATAATTAAATGTTTATATTTACATTTTAATGCAAGTATGTAGTAACTGAGGTAAGTTTGAATGTGTTTCTAGCTTAACAGTGTTTATATATATATATATATATATATATATATATATATATATACATATATAAAAATATACATATATATACACACACACATATAAATTAACAGTAAATATTACAAACATTTTCTAACAGCATTTATATTGTTTTGTTAGCAGTGACCAAATATGTCAGCACGCAAAAAAAGCACCAAACGTTTTGCCAACCTACATGGACATCATGGAATATTACAACTTAATCAATTTTAAGATAAAAGAAAACAATGAAAAGAGCCACCTGTTGACGAGATTGCACTAATTGTAGCATCCGACTTCTGGATTATATGGCAAAAAGCATATATTCCATCAGTTTCACATACAAGAATTTTAAAGCTGATCAGATATGCCTATGATAAATTCAAAAAGCGGATGAAGCCTTATAAAGGAAGTAAGGCAGACAACAAATACATGTTGAAGTTACAAACATACGCAAATAAATGTAAAGACAAAATATTTGACATTCCTGCTAGCAAATGCATCCGAGAACATTGCAAATATGAACATAAGAATAAAGTCCCAAGTATTGAGCAAGATTTTTTTTACAAGACCAGCGATCCAGAAGACTGATGGTTATAAGCAGCGTTGATGGGAATATTTCTGTAAGTTTGATGACGTGACATGAGAGAAAACTTAAAGAAAAGGCAAAAGTTCAAAGAACACTTGACCTAAGTGTAAACACAAGCATTGAGCAACAACTTCATGCGGATAGCAGTTCAGAAAGCTCAGGCATTGACCATCAGACATATGGTGTTGGATCAAGTGAAAATGAAAGTTTAAAATGCTTTAAGGGCACCTCAAAAATTGACGCAATAGGCACACTATGTTTTGCTGAAACTCTTCCAGTATATTAACAACAATACATAACTATACATAATCATAAACAACAATGGGAATGGGAAAATCGTCCAAACCGGTCAAAGTAGTGGGTGACTTTAGCCAATCCACCTTTGCACTTTCAGCCCATATCCTATGTGACGCCCCTGATGTTAATGTCTCTTATTATTGATAAAGAAAATAGAAAAGCTAATACATATACATATTTAATTCATTACCTTCCAATTTAGAAAAATTACTAAGGCACTGTGGGCCGCAAATATTTTTGGTTGAGAAAATTGATTTGTTTTATTTATCCCACGATTATTACAGCATATAAAAAGTAAACTTAGTAGAGTGATGATACAGTGACTAGAAACGCTGATTAAAATGCACTATTTATGAAACGGGTTCTATTAATGCGATTGATGTGCTTGCATTTGTGTTTTAATGAGATTGTAAGTTAAGGAAATTTATATCGAATTTTTATTTTTCCAGCATTTGTCATCCAGCAGGAGAAGATACATTCAGTGATGTAAATACGTTTATGCATGAAAACAAATTGATTAAAATAGATGTGTTGAAATAAAAGTTGGTGAGCTAAATGTATTTCCGGAATTAATAAAGGACTCATTGAGAGAATTCAGAATGTTGACTCTAATCTCATATCCACATATACACAGTTGTCCGCTAATCTTCAGAAAGTTCTGATTTAAAGTGTGAAAATTAGTGATTACATTCAAGGCTGTTGTACTTTAAATGCACGATTTTTATTTAACAATTAGGTCTAGAAATAGGTACGTATTCATACTCAGTTTCTTTGGCTGCCTAGTGGGAATATTCTACACTGATTAGATGTGAGCTTTGACATGAACTTCAAATACTTCTTATTGATAATTATGATTCAAGAAACTGTTACATTACTAAAGATTAGTTTTTAAATTGGTTTACTAAGACATATATCCTTTAAATTGTATCTAATAGTGTATTTTCAAAGCAAAGAAAGGGTATTGATCAAGTTCACGTTCCAATAACGCTGATGCTACCATGACAAAATATAAGTGATAAAATAGATTTTAATAACGAAGAAAGAGACTCGTTTCCCTCTCTTCAAGAGTTTACGTCTAGTTTGACATATAAAAATTATTCTAATACTCTGAAATATACAACACAGCATTAAGAGAATCTACAAGATGGATTGAAAAGCTTTATTTTTCTTATATAAACAGAAACACTAAATAGATTCAGTGATTCTCTAATTGGGCGATATAGCCCCTCCCTCTGGGGGGGGGGGACCACTCATGGGGATGTTTAAAACATGTTTGTATAATTCAGGGACGATCAAATTAACCAATGAGGCGATGAAAGCTTTTGGAAAACAAATATTTTGTTCTTCTATTAATTTATAAAACAATGTTTTATTCATCAAAGTTTCTTTCTATTTAACTAAACATACATATGTTACTTAATTGTTTAATAAAATAAGTTGGTACAAAAGCACTTATTTCAATAACAGAAAAGTTTTCATTGAATAGCAGTTTTATTCGTTTCACATTTATTGCGATATAATATGTTGTTGTTTCAAGCAAAACACGTGACCTCATTACCACTATGAACTTGGTGCTAATTTCTGCCGTTGTCGATAGAAAGGGGTCAATAAAACTGCAATGCTTTTTATATTAAACCAGTTAATAATTTAAGCAAATTAGTCTAAAGACTAAAAACAAACATTTACTTACACATCCACATCATAATATTTTTCTCCTTTTGAGGAGCAAATTTTTCATCCATTTAATTCCGTCATCTCTCTTTCTTAAACGATATCTTCTATCCAACTGCACAGAATGCCTGTTTCAAAACCTATTCACTTGTGTAATGAAGCCTTACGTTTGATATATGTGAGATTTATAAAAGAAGAAAAAATAATCAGAAAATAATAAGAAAAAATAAATTTTGGAGACAATCCGTTGACGATTAGATGTTGCTCAAAGTTTGCAAGGCTATTCGAATCCACATTTTTCATATTTATCTCTTCTATGTTAATAATTAAGTTGAGAATGTTTTCAATAATTTATTATTATTTTTTTATTATTTTTATACATAATACACATTGTAATTTTTTTGAGAAAAATAATAAGTTGAAAAATAAATATGTTTGCCTGCATTCAGAACACCCACTGTAATATTGCATCATTAGACAAGCTTTAAAAGATTGGAACATTTCAAATGACAAAATTGTGGAACTCTTTTGTGATACTACTTCAAGCAACACAGACATACATTTAGGTGCTTGTACTCTGCTGGAGAAATTATTTGGAAAATCTTTATTATACACAGCCAGTCGACACTATGTTCATGATTTTATCCCATGTTTACAAAACATGTTTTGGAGCATCTTCTGATCCCGAGATAAGTTGTTTCAATCAGGCTTGGTGAGCCGGTGTCGGTATCTGTGTCGGCGGTGTCGGCACTTTTTGACCGGTTTCGGTGTCGGCGTTTCTACTTTGTCCTGGGTCTTTGTCGGCATTTGTAATTTGTCCGGAGTCGATGTCGGCACAAAAACCTGCACCAATAAAATTAGATAAAAATACTCGAATTTTAATTGAATAATTCAGAGCAACGTCATGCAGTTCTTAGAAATCTTTAATATGAAGTGTTCGTCAAGTTATTTTTTTCCTTTTAAATAAATACTTGGTAAATCTGTTTATCGACGAATGTATTATTTTCCAAAGCGAGATTCTCTACAGTACAACGAATTGTCAAAATTAATAGAATTGTGACTGAAAGCAGATATTAAGTCTACTGGCTATGTTCATTCTGTTATTCACTAATTCATTGTATATTATAAGAAATTTTTAGTTTGAATTTCTCCATCTATCTCCATGAAGCGCCATGTGCGAGTTTTTATGCGCCCCCTAAGCCAAACATTCTGAAAATTGTCAACCTTTAACAATATATAAAACATTTAACTACATATTTCAGGCTTAATTTGGGTGTAAAATGACGATTTCTTTCTCTATTAACAGTTAAGTATGTAGTGCCTTCATACGTCTTTCTCTCTTCTCTAAAAATAGCTCTGGGACGTCCATCTTGTATCATTGTCTATAGCCATTGTGCATCCTGCATTCTCTGAGTGGCCACTTATAAACTTCCAAGCATCATTGCTCCAGTGTTGTTGGATATGTCTGTACTTTGCAGTGACTTGCTTAGTCAATCGTTGACAATAATCTTTACCAATATTTTGAGCATAATCCTACACATAAATAATAAATCAATTAAAGGTAGCGAATGGGCCGCTCCAGATTTAGTATAAAAATAGCATACGCATTCTTTGGCATATCTTGAAGTAGACCTGTAAAGGTTTATATTTATATGAACTGGTTTATAATGAGAAACTCAATTCATATTCCATGGTTCATATAGTTTATTAACAGCACGATAAAATATAAACTGAATTATCACAATGACTGATAATCTCCTTGACTCACTGAATAAATACTTATTAACAATAAACTCAACTGATTAACGAAACTCATATACTCTGATACACTGAATATGCTGATTCGCTAATTGACTGATCATCTAACTGTACTCCGAACTGAACTCGAATACTCTCTCTCTGTACTCAACTGAACTGAACTGCTGAACTTCTCAACTTCTCAACTTCTCAGCTCACGTATCTTCCAAACATTCTCTTTATATAATTTGCTTGCATTATCCTCGAACATTCTACGTCGTTCTCTATCAGCTTCTTAGACAATCCTATTTACAATAAACATGATATTTATACTGTCGAATTTCTAGAGTCTTGACCCCGTGACCTCAGGTTGACCTGGTTGGCCAAGCTCAAAACATACACACACACACATGTGTGCGTATTACACACAACTATACCATGACAAGACCATACACTTCTGTTCTCAAAATAATATGATTGAAGGGCCGGTCCATGAGCAGATCAGTGGACTATTTATAATACTTTGTCTGAGCTAACATACATTTAAATGTTATCAATGCAAATGAACGATGGGAGTGTACTGCGGGTTGAATCAAAACGTTTAACGGGTCGTAGATTGCCCATGTCCGGTTTAGAAGCTGAACATTGTTTTCAAGATTCCTATTTTAGTGACCTGTCTAGATCGGCGCCGTTGCATAATTATTAAAATAACACATTTAATTACACAATTCTATCATTTTAATTATTTACTTTTGTCTTTTAGTAATAACGTTATAAATGAGACCTAAAAAACTATTTCATAATATGCCTATACAATGCATACAGCAACATAATTTTACCTACTTTAATTTATTTTATAAACATACTAGCCGTCCCGCGGCGAAGCATACGCCGCCTTATCAATCAATATAATTACTATTTTTTTAATAAGCAAGAAAAAAAAAATAACAGGCTGACATACATGGTATACAAATTTAAACTTTGACCTATCATTGCAGACGTTATGGTCACTATCTGGTACCTTCCAGCAACTTGTTTTTTTTTATATTGTTGTTTACAAATTTTTAGCTAATTCTTTGGTTTCCTTGATTCTCAATTAGCTACAAGTCTAAATTTTCTCTTTATTGGTTAAATATATATTAATGTCTTTTTTTTAAGATCAAGATTTTTTTTCTTTGAATTGTAATTTTTTTCATTTTGTTTCTAGCAAACGTATTTCGGGTGGTGGGTGTTTTAATTTGCATTGCTTTTTTTTTTTTTTGGTTCGCTTTGTGTCTGCCTCAATCCACCCCTTCACACTATAGTGTTATTTTGATGTAACTTTTTTTTTTCATTCAAGTCATGGCAGTCTCCGTATTATCTGTAGGCAGCTGTTTTGTATTTTTTTAGACTTGCTTAACACAGCTTAAGATTCTTTTCGTATAACCTTCATCCTACACTATTCAGTACAGATATATGTTAGTTAATATTTTTGTACATATTCTGAAACAATTAACATTTGTTTGTAATGCAGCATACATATTTATAATCTAATTAAGGTGATTTTACCCAAAACAGCAGCACAAAAAAAATAAAACAAAAGAGTTCACCATATGTAATATTTTATTGTCTACACTTCAGCGTTAAATGTGCTCGCTTGACCCACTTTGTAGCCTATTGGTAGTGCCAACCCAGCCATAGCATTTTCACATATTATCTTTATTTATAGACCATTTTGTTTTAAATTCTAAAATTGGAAATTAGTTCAATATTACTTTATTCTTCACACATAATTGTATTATTAATTTTTTTTATTTTTTTTTTATTTGTTTGTTTTTTTACAATAATCAGTCGACATTCTAATGTTATTTTATGTACAGCATTCCCACGATTTCCGCGGTTAAATGGATACATAATTTACGCGACGGTGATAAATGAAATAATTTCTTAGTTAGAGCACATATAAAACATGATTACGACCAAACAATACTGTTTTTAAAATTACTGGAGCTGTCTAGACAAGAAATAGTAGTTACCAGAGTTGTTGAACGCGTCTTTCTTGCTGTGACGTATTCGGGAAACCAACAAATAAGTAGTCTTGGAGGCTGCTGGTGTCGAAGAAGATAATTATACATATATAGTTAAAAAATTAGGTATTGTCGTGTCTCTGCAGGAGGCTAAATTACTCCTTTGATTATTGTGGGCTCATTATTTCAAATACCTCGTTAAAGAAGACGATAACAGTCACCATTTAACAAGTTAATAAAACTTCCACACTACTTCACTAACACCTGTTTTAGAAAACCATCCTAATACATCAACTGTCAATATCACACTCTAACTGTTCCTTTTTCTAACCTCTTCACCACTGGTCAGCATTTTCACTAGCTCTCATTTTCTCCACCACTAGCACACTTTTTCATACTGAATAAAATTCACAACATGCACTTGACCAAAGGTTATAATAGAGTTATGACAGGCATATTCATGTTGGGTTCGAAAAAAAAATGACGAAAAACTTGCTTTTAAAGAACAGCATAGCACGATACACAGGCTATTTTTATTTTGTTCAAGCAAAATTAAAGCTACCGGTACTATGGAAGTGGTGTGTGTGTGTGTGTGTGTGTGTGTGTGATCGAGGTAATATGTTCAGTCAATTTAAAAATACAGCTTGAAGCACTTTATGTGATAGGCTTAGAATTAGCTAGCAAATTTATTATAAGATTCTCGCAATTAAAAATGGGAAGGGGTAGGTGATAAATATGTTTTCCCGAATATGTGTACGTTTGTATTTATTACCAAGTAAATGCATTCAATAAATGCTTATTGAAACATTTTTCCTATTTTGATTATTAGTATACATTGATGAAGTGTTAGTAACAAAAGTAAATATTTGCTGTTTATATGCTGCAAGGAACAAAACAACCTCGCGATGATTACAAAGAATTTTTGAAACTGTCCATAATTTTTTTTAGGAGAAACTCCACCAGGTCAAAGCAGAATAACTTTACGTACTCCTGGCGTTATGCACCAAGCACGGTGGATGGCGAAAGCAAAAAAGTTTTAATGAAAGATGCAACTCAATTGCAATATATTTTTGGAAACCGTGGAAGAACATTGACGTCGAATTTCAGATATGCGGAAGTCTACAATTGTGAAGGCATTAATGAAAACAAACGAACAATCAGCAAGTGAACATCCTAATATCAAACACTGGATAAAATCATATAAATAACACTTAATTTGAATAACATAATTAAAAGTTTGTATTAGAAAAAAAATTAAAATGCATTCTTTTTATTTTTTGTTGACCCTTAAATCTGATAATTTCAAGTTCATTGAGAAACCCCTAAATATAAAAATATCTTAATATTATATTTCAGAGTTTATCTTTTAATTAAAATGAACGCAAAAAAGGGTTGAGAATACGATTTCCAGCACTTTTGATTTTTTTGTCACCCTAATATAGATATTGATTGTAATGTGGTCTTATATTTTAAAACTTCTAAATTTCTGAGACTATTTTGCATATGATTCAATGAGAGATTTTTTTATGGCTGCACTTGGAGAGGTCACATGTTTACGGAGTTTAATGTAGAATTTAAATCAATAAAAAGTGCAGCATTGTCAATCTTTTATCGTAAGATGAAACTAAACACACTAGAAATAATAATACATAAACAATAAGAAAAAATGTTTACATTTTTATTTGTGCATTAAAAAACTGTTAACAAAATGTAAAGCTGTTAAAAGATAAAAAAAAAAATGTAATACAGTTTCAAATTATCCCAAATAAAATATTTCTTATTGAAGAGCCAAAAGACAGTAATTGTAAGCATTATGATATCAACAAATGTCCCCCAAAAATGTAATTTTAAAATTCACTTTTTATGTGAAATTTTTGAATAAAATATTGGTTTACATAAATTAATACTACACTTACTTACAACAAAATACTATAATAAAATGTATACATGTATATATAGATGGATATATAATCGGATAGATATGATAAACAATAAAAAAAATATTTAATATCACAGATTTGCAAAAAAATTTAATGAATTAACTTGTACCTTTGGTATTGCAGTTGACTACGTTCACTTTTATGAAAGATACCATGCTTTTTTCTTCAAAAAGAAGGCTTCAATGGAATGTACTGATCATAAACAAAAATGTGTTCTTTCTAGCTAATTTTTTTACAAAGTTTTGTTGGTCGAAGATTAGAAATAGTTGCATAAAGAGTTAATAATCAAAAAAGATAAGGAAGAAAAACACAATATTTCATTTTCTTTGCTTTATATGATATTCACTACACCGCTACGTGACAGAATTGAGCAATTATTGGCATACAATACCAAGGCTTGGTTGTCTATTTTTTTCCTATTTTATTTTGACGCTTATGTCAGAGTTTTGAACATAATGGGCTTCCGGTCGCTTTGTGTTATTGATATTTATACTTGATTAATATTTAGCTCGATAAATTCTATTAATTCTCGATTATTTTTTCTACATTTTCGTCTAATCTAAGATATAATGAGTTTAAATTTATTACCAAAATTTAATTTTTCTGACGTTGACAAGTATTTAAAGTCACAAAATGTCCCGATATCAGATTATGTAGAGACTTATGTAGGTACTTATGTAGGTACTTATGTAGGAACTTATGTAGAGTCATATGTAGAGACATATGTAGGAACTTATGTAGTGTCATATGTAGAGACTTATGTAGGAACGTATATAGTAACGTATGTGGAGACTTATATAGGGACTTTTGTAGTGACTTATATAGGGACATGTAGGGACTTATGTAGGGACTTATGTAGGGTCATATGTAGAGAATTATGTAGGAACTTATGTAGGGTCATATGTAGAGACATATGTAGGAACTTATGTAGGGTCATATGTAGAGACTTATGTAGGAACTTATATAGTATGTGGAGACTTATGTAGTGACTTATGTAGAGACTTATGTAGAGACTTATTTAGGGTCATATGTAGAGACTTGTGTAGGGTCATATGTAGGGACATATGTAGAGACATATGTTATATAGGGACTTATATAGGGTCATATGTAGGGACTTATGTAGGGTCATATGTAGAGACTTATGTAGGGACTTATGTAGAGTCATATGTAGGGACTTATGTAGGGTCATATGTAGAGACTTATGTAGGTACTTATGTAGGGATTAATGTAGGGTCATATGTAGAGACTTTTGTAGGAACTTATATAGTGACGTATGTGGAGACTTATATAGGGACTTATGTAGGGACTTATATAGGGAAGTATGTAGGGACTTATGTAGGGACTTATGTAGGGTCATATGTAGAGACATATGTAGGGACTTATGTAGGGACTAATGTAGGGACTAATGTAGGGACTTATGCAGGGTCATATGTAGGGACTTATGTAGGGTCATATGTAGGGACTAATTAGGGACATATGTAGGGTCATATGTAGGGACTTATGTAGGGTCATATGTAGGGACATATGTAGGGACTTATGTAGGGTCAAATGTTAAACAGTATATTTTTGGTTAGCGTATATTGTGCGATAGATAGTAATTAAAAATCGGTAGTAAATGGTTTGAAACTACTACCTCATTATGATGATTATGGTCAATGATATTACTTTTTAACCATTCTACTTTTTAGCTTCAACTTTTAAGATAATAATAATAAATAATCACACTGAAAAATATATTAAATTTTGATTATTTGATTTTCATGATTAAAATTAAAAGAATAGCGGCAACAGAAATTTATTATTCGCAAATTCGCGTACATTTATTGGTACCGGAAGTGTATCTTGTCCATCTAAACAAACAATTCAGTAAGGGGACTACTTTTTGAGAAAGGTGTATAAGATTGTAAAACGGATCAAGTTTTTTTCTGATGGCAAGGAATGCTTGTCAGATGCAGCAAGCATTATATGTCTAGAACAGAAAACTAAATTTGAAATTTCTTTATCAAGGAGAACTAGAGTTTAGGCGTGTTGAAAAGATAAGTGACAATCTCATGCACCTACTTTGAGATGGAAGCAAAGACTTTTTGTGGAACTCTCTTGCGTTGGATTAGCAAATGATTTAGTTCGTATTTTAAAACGTAACGTGCATGTATAATAGTGTGTGAATGTAAACTAAAAAGACAAATACAAGATTATTATCATTAATTCATATCTTCATACTTAGTAAATTGTAATTGAAGTAGACAAAATATATATGCGGCCCGCTGATAAAAATCAAGTTTTCAATGTGGCCCTCCATAGAAAAAGTTTGCCATTCCTAGTCTAAGACATTCGATAAATAACACCGTGGTCACTTTTGTTTATTACGAAGGTTCTATATTTTAAAAAAAAGGTATTTTAAAAACGGATTTTGTTATTTTTAAATGTGTGTCATTGTATGATTTCGTTACTCTTAACGTGTATATCCTTTCCACCGGTTGTAACCCACACTGTTTTATAAAAAAAAACTTTGGCAATTAGTAACTGTATCGCGATTAGTATCAATCATACTACAAATTTAAATTTTCAAATAAAAATTATATATTATAAACAATGTTAAGTGGTGGTGACATTACTTAAAGATCAATTAAATTTATTAAATACAATTCTACAGCTGTGAAATATTACTAATATAAAGTAAATACAAAAATTCATGCTGGATTTTTTATTAAAAAATGATGAGCAAATATTTTTAAAGAATGAATCATTTTAGTTTTTTCAGAAAACAAAAAAAAAAAAAACATAATTGGGTATTACAGAGCAGTAGCAGTAAGAAACAATACAGTTGAAAGAAAATTAAAAAAAAAAACAGTCAAATCTATAATAAACTTTGACATTATGTTTAACTGGGTTCAAGAATGTTAGAGTTACTTTGCTTGAGAGGTGGAAGTTTACGTGGGCTAACTGGATTAACTGACGATGTCATTTCAATCGAAGCCGGCCTTTTAGAAAAAATTGTATTATTGTCACGAATATTTGTAATCATCTGTTTTTTTGCATTAGAATCAGTGACGAAAACTGCTATATCTGGTGCTTTGATGACCTGAACTACATAGTTTATGTCAGTTTCTTTATTATTAACTACATCATTGATTTCCTGTTTTGAAGCTCTTTTGTCTCGTTTTCTTTTTTTATCCTGGGGCTGATCACTTGCTGAATGCGTTGTTCTAAAATGTTTAAAAAAAATATGATATTATTACTTTTGACTATTACATGAATACTGCAATAATTTTGTATACAAAACTCCTATATGAAAAAAAATAAATAAACACAACCTGTGTAACCAATTATCTTATTGTACACACAATGAAGTAAGTTTACAAAAAAAAAAAAAAACTGTGTTTAGACAATAATATTTTAACAAAATTTTATTACAAAAAAATGTTAGCAAGCCAAAAAACTTGAGTAAAGAAATGAATAAAAACTTAAATATTGATGAACCAAAAAAGTTAACTAATTAATATATAATACCTCTGCTTCACCCCCTCCCCCGGGTCGCATCCCTGCTCCGAGAGGAATGATGCAATCACGACTTATGTACGCCTACACATTGTTAATTCGGTCGTTCACCCCGCTTTAGTACAAGTGATGAAAAAGTGTTATTTGCCACCTGCACTTGCACACCCACGCAATGACCTGCACCCTCAAACTGGGGGGGAAAACGATGAATTCAGCGTAGGTGGGACTACCTATAAAAGGAACTGTGCTGTGATTCAGAGGACAGACAGAACAGACAGAAGAAATGAAAAACCTCAGGTCTTTTGATGCAGTGAGTTCGTTATTGGCACTTTCCCAGTAGACTCGTTCAACTGGGTTAGTTGTACGCATAATAGACTTTGTTTTGTTTTCGCATAATAGACTTTGTTTTGTTTTCATCTGGGCTATTATAACTTGTACAATGTACATTGTAGACTGAATAAATCATTTTATTCAACTAACGAACCCACATTCCTTTAATGCCTACTTAGAGAGAGTTGGAAAGACGTAACAGTATATACAAAGTCTGTAGGCCTATTATATTTTAAATAAACTTTCATTTCAACACACTATTAATTCCATTATTACAAATAATCTATTTTTTTATAATGTCTTATATTTAACTTTCCCAAGCACTTTATAAAAGGAAGTTGAATAATATTGTCATCATGTCTAGCTTGCAAAGAATGTGATGAATGTTTACTACGTCTATAAAACGTTTTTAAAAATATAACGGCTTAAATTTGCATTGAAAGAATATTCTCGTATTAATTAAGTCTATGGAATTTGAGTGTAAAATTGACATATTATATCTCTATGCTTAATTTACAAAAATAATCGTATGAATTTTTGCATGTCTTTTTCCAGAACTAAGCGCTATTGCTCTAGGGTTTGCATGAACAATAACCGATAATTATGAATACCAAAATTATTGACAAAGTTCGGTAATTTAAAAAAAAATTGTTTCATTATTATTTGATAATAGAAATGGAACCTGTAAGATATATAATTTCATTTGCTATAAGCACTGGGATTCCTCCGTGTTGCTCCGTTACACTATAGCATGCGCTGACCTTTTGTAGTTTGAATCAAATTTAGAATATACAGTGAGTTTCTTTTATAATTCGATTGTTGATGTTATTTTAAAAATGTTTTTATTGTGTGTCCTTACTGGAGTTACATTTCAGGTAAGTGCATTTTATTCATGCACGCACATAACCGAACTAACGCAAGGATATTTTCAACCACAACCTTTTTTTTCCTACAATATTTTTTACACTTGTGCATAATTAACATGGTTATCACAGATGTTGCATTGATTTACTTTTCCGCAACAGTATTGTAATTGAAAAAAAAAACGAAAACAGTACACTTTGCATGATAACCATTGTTTGTAAATACACATTGGGAAAACATTGAAATTAATGACATTTTGTCCTGAATAGGTTTAAGCAATAAAACATTAGATGTATGTAGGGTATTGTAATCTTGAATTTCGGAATAGGTTAAAGTTTCCAGTGATATGTTTAATCACTTCGAAGAAAAATAAGAAAAAAAACCTGCCCGGTGTTCATTACAAGAAAAACAGATATAAAAGAGGACATGTTAATGTTGATAAAGATAATGCATTAGAGAATATTGAGCCAAGAAACACGTTCAGAATCAAAACATTTTTTACATGTGATAGAAGCATTAGAGTCAAATATGACAGAGGGCCTCGGCATGCACTGATACTGCAAAAATAAAAAAAAAATCATTCTTAAAAAAATTATAAGCTACAGAAGAAGAGATTCGTAAAGGCGTTATTGCCTAACCTGAATTCATGCATTTTCATCAAAATGTGAGACATAGCTTATGATTCAGCGGACTATGTTAGTCAGACACGTCAGGACCAGTAAAGGGTAGGCCTAATATTAAACGATCTTGTCCAAATAGCATTCTCTAATGTATTAGCAATTAAGGTATTGTTTCTTATTTTGATGGTGGCTAATTGCTCTAGAGAAAGATCTTTTTTCTCAAATGGAAAGGAAAAATGAATTTAGAACAACAATGACTTAATGTAAATTATGTTCCCTTAGTCTCGTAGAAAGTGACAAACTACGCAGTTTAACATCTGATACAATCAGCGACTTGCTCTGGCAAAGGCAGGGAAGAATATATGTTAGTAATTATAATTCATTAATCTTTATAACATGCTTACCAGAATTAGCATTTTTAAGTTTGCAATGAATAAAAATGATTTTAAGTTAAACATTTATTACTCCACTATTAATATATTTCTTAATTGTTATTTCAGTTTAACATTCTAGGTATACGAAAATCATATGTGGCACTGACATATAACATCTGGACTTATTAAGTGTCCCATATCTCAAATAGCTCAGGACATTATCAAGTCTAAATCCAGCCCTGGACATAGATCTGATAACGAAATACAAACACCATTACAGATGTGATTTTGTACAAATGAGAAAAAAATTTAAAACTACTTTAATTATGAACTTAAAATGCTGACTAGTATAGAACTATTTTAAAAAAAAATACATGACTGGAGCTGCTGTTAATTATCAAATATTTAGAGTACAAATGATGCCTTTATAATCAGTAAGCCTCAGCTACATGAGCCATTTGAAAGAACAGAACAGATTGATTACAAAATATCACATGAAAAGAAACTAGAAAATGTGTTTGTTTATAATTATAAATGTTAAGAACATGAAAAGTTCAACTATAGAGCTGCTGTTCGATTAAAAAAATGTAATCGAAATTTACGCATAATTAAAATTTGTATCGCATATTTAATCGAAAAATACTTCATGTATTATTTGTAACATTTCTTTATTCTATCAACATGACATCTTAAAATAATTAATTTCATTGATAGAACAGTTTACCTGAAGTAGTCTAATTTATTCAGCTAACTGCTGAAACAGACCAGTTTATTCGCATTTATCGGTTCCAATGATGCTCTCTTCTTTTTGACAACACACCCAGAAACAGAAAAGAGACGTTCACAAGAGACAGTTGTGGCAGGTGATGCTAAATATGTTTTCGCTAAATTAACCAAAACTGGGTATTTGGTCCTCATTTAACTTTCACCACTTTATTGGCTCCAAGTCATTTTCAATTTGTTGTTCCAGTCTATATTTGTCAACAGCGGCCGTTGGGGGTGGAGCGATTCATGAATGGCTCATCTTCAGAATCTGTTGATAGGCCCTGCATTCGTACTTTTATGCTGTTGTTGTGGTGTTTGTTTATCATTATCACCATGTCCAGATTCTTTTACAAGTATTTCAAGCTGTTGCCAAACTTTTTTTTCTCGTTTATCCTTATGCAAAGTATCTCAGATTTTTAAATGATGATCCAGATCAGTAGCGATTTTTAGCTACTATATTAGATAAGGTTCAGTTTGCGTCGCTAAGAAACGAATATCGAAACGTAAAATGCTGACTGTGTCTTCATCAGGTACTTTGATATTAAGGTGACATATGTTCGGAAGAATCATTGTGCATGAATCATACCGCTCCCCACCCAATAATTCTGTAGCATATCGGCATGGATTGAGTACCTTCTGTATTAAACTTGGAAGAACAAGACTGTATGTGTGGCCTGGTTCTGCTAATGTTTTCAATACAGCCTCTCTGCTGTTAAGGATTCGCACGACCATAAACAAAGATAAATTCAACGTGTACAAACGTCCTGAATTAACGTTTCTTCTCGTCTGTAGAGTTGCACCTGCTTGGTTTTTAATTATGTGTTATTTTGTCGGCATAGCTGGAGATGGGTGTGAGTGTGCGAATTGTGACCAGGTGGTGGTGGGAAGAGCTACGTAGTAAATAAACGGATTTTTAACTTCAAATTGTAGAGTAAAATTCAGTTATTTATTGATTTTGCACTACTCTGAACTTTCAGCACTTTTGGTCGAATTAACGCACTTAGGTGTTGCTTTGAAAATTTTAATCGCAAACTTTTTGACGCGTTAATCGCGTTTTTAATTAGTTTTATCAGCAGCCATTATATATATATATATATATACTTCATAATTCTTAAATTTAAAGATACATTTTTGTTAATGAATACCTATACACTGAGAGAGCTAAAGCCCCACCTTTACACAATTTGTAATGTCTGAGCAATTTTATAAAACTATCTTTTACATGAGATTTTAACAGATTCATTAGATTTCAATATATTACATGGAATAGTGAAATATTTTAACTGTGCAATGCATTTGAAGTTTCATGCCTCCCCAGAATAGCTTTTGTTTGTTATAATGAAAATTTCATTTATTAATTCTTTGCCCTTCACCAATGGCAGGGTATAGATCTCCAAAGTCTTCCGTTCTTTCCTATCTTATCCAACTGGTTCCATGTGTGTCCCACCTTTATGGTGTCAGATTCTAGGTCTCGCCGCAAGGTGTTTTTTTTGTACAGCCTCTCTTCCTTTTACCTTGCTTTTGTCGACGTTTTCGCTACATACAGCAAGACTGATCTGGCGTTTGTATTAAGTCGAATCTTTATTGATAACGGCAACTCTCTGGAGGTCCGAAAATTCTTTAGCTTTTGCTTTGCCATTTTTTGATTTGACGTCTGCCTCTGTGCACCTTGTTGATCAAAACGCTACCCAAATAAACAGAAGACTGCATTTCTTCCAACTGACTATCCGGTAGAGTAACGAGACCTCGAAGTCTAGGTTGTCGATGTAGCTCAATAATGTTCACTGGATTTCATTCCTTCGTTCTCTTGTATATTTCTGCATGATTCAGTCAATTGAAAGAAAGAAAATGAACAGTGACAACAAGTATCCTTTTCTGAATCCATATCGAACCTGGAAGCCGTTTATGAGCTGTCCCCCATGAATTACTCTAAAATTTTGGTATGCTAGTATGTTGAGAGTTAGTTTCTATATGTTTCATGCCTCTGGTTCTTTCTTTTATTAACAACGTTGCATTCTAACGTTCTATAACACAGTTATTTCCCTTTGCCGCACCCCCCCCCCCCCGTCGAATGACTCCATTGAGCAGAGAACTGTTTGGTGTCATGGACATTATGGCAGTCACCTTGATTTGCAGGGCAGAACAATCAAAGAAGATTTGGAAAGAACAAACTTCAAGTTTACAGGTGAAACTTTAGCTGAAATCTGGTCGCATGTAATTGTTGACCAATTTCCAACAAATGCAAAATATATCAACCCTGAGAAATCTGAATTGGATGCAGCAGGACTGATGTCGAAGGATCAGGAATGGTCTGACAATAATTTTCGCACCAGCCAATACTTCACTCAAATTGTGAAATGTCAGGATATAAAATGTTGCGACAAAGTACGGGGCTCATATTTCAACGTTTTACCTTCGATATTCTTTCCTCCTAAAATCCATATCACCCAACAACTGATGGATTCAGAGCTTCAGAAAGAGCAGATGCAGATGCTCATAAATTTCCATCATTGTTTGTGACACAAACTCTGCAATTGGATGACACTATGCCAAGATCAACAGGAGTTTTTAAAGTACAACCATATGATCTTTATTGTCCATCTTTGAAGACCAGCATACATGATCGAATTTGCAAAGTTTGTCACTGATACTTTGCCTCACAAACAATGTTGAAGAAACATACAGGACAACAATGAGTTCGAGCGCAGGAGGATGTGCCAACCCAAAATTTTCCAGAATCAACTCAAATAAAACGCCTCCGTCCTTTGAGAATCGCTGCTAGAAGGCAAAGAGAACTCATGGCAATTATTGGCAGAATGGAAAATGCACATTCAGAGGATGTTGAGTGGCAAGATGAGGATAAGATGATCTGTCTGCAATTATCCTTCCTGGAAACGATTATGGGGAAAGATTTATGTCAGTAGTAACTATGGATGAACACTTCACCATGGATGGAAGATGTCTAGTCCTTTTATTAGTCGCATTGTTTTGTTTCCATTTTTATAATTTAATCAGTAGTTAAGGTCAAATCTCGCTAATCTACTTCTTATCCTGTGTCAACAGAATGCATAATCGGAAGATTATCTCAAAGTTGACCTCACCCATTGTAAATGAATAGGTAGCAGATAAATGATGTTTATTATATAATTGTCAAGTCTAATTTTTGTAAATTTTTTTTCAAATTCAATTGAGTTACTGTTTCAAAGAATAACTGTGATAACTGTTGACAATAAGTTATTCTATTAAAGCCATTTAATAGTTCTTTTGATATTTATAATTTAAGGCAGTTTAATAGTGAATTGCGTTTTAAGTTTACGATTAAATTTTAATTAGTTGTTAATTATTTATTTTTAGAGCATTTTCAAAAAAAATGCTCTATTGTCCCCGTTTTATCTGTCTGTCTGTCTGTCCGTCATCACCCTAGATCTCAACAACCATAAGTCCTAGACCCATGATGTATTTATCGTTTTGTAGGTCTTGGCCTGCCATGTGTGCAGCAAAACAGCAAAAGTTCATTTCGCGATCTGACCTCTGAGGGCCGTAAAAGGGGGGCTCATAAAGTACCGTTTTTTTTTACTATATAAGCTATATTAACAATGGAGCGCCCTAGATCTCAGCAACCATGAGTCCTAGACCCATGATGTATACATTATTTTGTAGGTCTTGGCCTGCCATGTGTACATCAAAAGTGCATTTCGCGATAGGACCTCTCAGAGCCAAAATATAAGAGTTTCTTATGTACCGTTTTTGCTTATATTTTAAATATAAATAATAAAAGCTAATCAAAGGGGCGTAATCGTTATTTATTTTTGTAATAGTTATTCAACATGATTACTTCCCTCTCTAAATTTATCAAAATTCATGCGCGTGGAGCAATATTTATGGCTGTAACCCGGAAAAAAAATACGGATTTCGTCCGGCGTAACCGAAAATGCTCTAAAATGTCCTTTGTCCGAAACGGAAAAGACTTAAATTGCTTGTTTTAAAAGTGTGACGTACTTTGGGGAGGTGGGGGGGGGGGTCCCGAGATTTGTGACACTTTGTGACAGGGGGAGGGGGGTCAAGAATAGAGTGACGTAATTTATGGACGGCCCCTAACCACATCCCTGGGTTAAATACAAAAGTGGGGTAAGCGCAAAAAAAAAGGTTTATTCAAATAAACTGTATATTTTAAAAGTTGTATGTGTTTAATGAGATCTAACTTATCTACATAGTATCGTCACCAGAAGACTAGCATTTGAAGGAGTAAATCTGTGATAAAAGTTATCTAATAGCTAGATTGCTAAAGTCATATCGTCTCTCCTTTATAAAAATGCTTTGTTTGTTTATCCCATTTTAAAAAAAAAGTCAAACAATTTTTTAAAGACACAAGGAATTTCCTAGCTATGTTTAATATTATGTTGGTTGGGAATTCATAACCAGGTCTAGAAGACAAATACCATGATCTGTTTTCAGGCAAGGAAAAAAAACCCATTTGCGGCAGAGGCAGAACCATATTAAATGTGGTTTAACCAAGACCCTGACAATTAAGCACACTCTAGCAGCCTGACATGGGGGGGGGGGTAAATTCTCAATAAATCCTATACTTGCCATTCTGATCGATCATCCGTACATACACAATGCTGCTCTGCCAGGTTTGAGCAAGTTCTAAAACCCTTTTATTCTGCGATTCTGGCAGATTTAGCAGTCACAGTCAACAGGCCACTCTAAAGGCATAGCAGACACCCATCATGCGAAACTAATAAACACCACCATGCTAGCAGTGACGGCACAAAAATAAATATAACAATAAAACAACACTTTATTCTAAAAGGCTGACATCAATAATTATCACACCCTCTCCTCCATGTCATTAACTATTAAGTTTGTGTAAAATATAGCAATGACATTTTTCATAAAAGCATAATCAAGGAAAAAAATCTTTAGCTCAAAGACAATATTTAATAATACATATTGATAAAAACATAAATTACATATATGATTATATGCGTTCAAACCAGGAATTTTGTAAAATAGCTATACTTATTTCGCAGTGGCTACGGTTCTGTCTGTTCAGAACCCGTATTAAAAAAAAAAATTATGCGCTAAATTTGTATCTATTGTTCTCCCCCCCCCCCCCCCACTTTATTCGTCCGACTTTATTAGGCTTGGGCAGACCCCAAAAAAAAAGTAATAAAGAATAACTGCCGGGCATGCACACATCTTTACTCTTATTTTTAGACATATATCCTGACAACTAAAAGAATACATTCTGAAAAAAAAAAAAACAATAAAAAAATGTCTCTCAGAGGAATCGAACCTCTGGATATAGTCAGCATAAAAATGAGTCACGGCCAAACGTCTAAACCACAATTCTAATGTACTATTGAATAAAAATGTGCTCGGTTATGTTTTCACTTTCTTTTGACCTAGTTTTAGGCCTATATTCTAATTTTGTAATTTAAAATACTTCACAGCCGTATTTATTTTAAAAAAATAAATATTATAAAGGCTGAGAACTTAATTTGTTTAGAAATTAGCAGAATTTCTTTTTTTTTTTTAACATTAAATCGCTAAAAATACGGAGTCCCAAAAGTCGCGCATGCGCACATATATGGACGGTACCTGGACAAAAATAATACGGCTTCTGTCAGGGATAGAACCGTAGCCACTGCGTACTTATTTTGGGTTGGAACCAGTAAATTATTTAAAATGCTTGCACAATGGCCTGTTAGTTTTCAGATAACATGTTAGTAAAAACAAACATAAAAAAGAGAAAAAATTACAAATATAAAAATGTCTCCTTGTTAAAACAATGAATATATAATTAGGTAAAACAAATGGTGCAAAAATGTCTAATCACTTAATTGGTATAAGACTTCATTAAATTTAATTTTAAAATTATGACATTTTATTTTATTCATATCATGATATTCATATCATGATAACGCAAAATAAACTTCTTTGAGTCTGGGTTAATGAATATGATTGCTTTAGGCATCGCTGATTGAATTAAAAGTATTACCACGTCAGTTTTTATCTAGAATTTATCTAAAATTTCTCTTGCTTAAAAAAATGCAGAAATTAAAGATACAGTTGGAAGCAAAGATTGTGCAAAGGTTCAAAGCTTGATAAATAGACCTATAGCTAATAAGTGCCATTAAATATGCCTTAAGAATAAATTATAAAAAAAAAAAGTATCAATCAGTGGGATTTGAAACCTGGCAGCGATCATATCATGGCATTTGGTTAACCATTCGACAATTAAATAGCAATAGAGGAGTGATGTTTTTATAATAATATTATAAACTGCTCAATTATTTTTCAGCTACCGCTTATCTAAGTGTATGTTATAGTAATATAAACTTTTTTACTTTGTAATTTAAAAACAAATTAATGGAGAATTAATTGAAAAATAAAATAATGACTGAGAACTTAATTTATATAATGTAAATTTTGAATATATTTTTTTTATTAATTGTCTTTAAAAAAGAATTTTATCAATAAAATTTGATACAATTAGTGCTTCTATTTTGATCAGAGAATTGTAAACTATTCTAATAGTTTTTATTTGACGGTTTTAAACTGCTATCTGTTGTAAAAAAAAAATGATTTAGATGATAATGTTTTACTATTACTTTCTAACATTGTAGACTTTAACGTCTCATATTTAAACCCACAGAAACTATTTCTATCTATAGATTTTAAAAACCGCTTGACGAATCGAGATGTAGACAAGAAGCCATCAATATTAAAACAGAAAACAGTATTTTTATTCTTACTTTCAACCTACTGCAGACAGGCTTGAAACAGTATAATTAATAGTGTGTAATATACATTAGATCTATTTATTATAAAGGATATTATGATGCTAAAAGTTTATGAAAATTAGTTGTGATTTTCTTTTATAGCATGGTGCCAGTGTTAATTACGATACAATAGTAAAACATTTGGTATTTAAAAAACTAAAGTTCCTAATGAATAAAAATCAATATATGTATATTTTTAAAGAAATAAAACACTAAGTACGATAATGCTATAAAAATATCAAATATAATCTGACTTAACAATTTATTATCCAAAATATTTGCACAATAAATCAAAGTATGACATCAACTCTGAAATATGTTAAACATTTTATATTTAAAATGTATAATTTAATCTTAATAATTTTCCTTGGTCAGACAATAAATTATATGCATCATAAAGTCTAAGATAATCATTTATCTCAATGTCTAAATATACTTTAAATGTAATATGTGGTAAAGAGTGATTGTTAAAATAAGTGATTTTAAAAGTACTATGCTTTAGAAAAATTATTCAAAAACCTAATTTGGTTTTCACAACTGTACTAAAATGGGTTAAACCATAGCAGATATCAAAATAAAAATATAGCTTGTCATTAATAATTACATAGAATGATCTTCAGTGGCTCCTCCTACACCTTCATTTCGAATTTCCCTTGCTTCTGTAAGGTCCAAACTACCTATTAGAGAGAAATAATAATACATAACACACAGATATATTAATATTTACATGCAAATATTTCTATATGTATATATAAAGAGAGAGAGAGACTACTTGAAAGTGGTCTATACCACAGCTCATGGTGTTATAAAATAAAAATTACATTATAAAAAAATATTTTATAAAAAAACAACGTTGGGCGCATGAATCTTATATTATGTGAACGTTTGTATTACAGTATTAGAATCATCAAATGTTAACAATTAAATCCCAAAATAATTATTACAGAAGGTTTTCAAAATATCACGATATTGCAGATCATTTATTAGAACTTAGTCTAGATAACAAAATACATATGAGTATGTAAAATTAATTCTAGTGTTGTATAACATGCGCCCAACGTTTTTCGTTTTTATAAAAATCAGCAGCTCTTATAAAGTCTATTACTATTACCATGTTACCAATTTATTCAGAAATTATTTTCTGCTTTTTAGTACACAAGAAAAACTTTGTTATTTATAAAATATTTTTTTATAATGTAATTTTTATTTTCTACTTTTTAGTATAGCACCAGTAATTTCCCTTGATTTTACAAGGCTGTGACCTATTCGCCATAAGGGTAACCCGTCGCTTGCAGTCTGGCGGATTATTTCAAGAGTCATCCAATCAAATAATTCGTTTTAATATAACTAGGTCAATAGTAGATAGTTTCTAGCAGAGATTTCTTCTACTGAGACTATTTTTAGATATAATGAGCACGCTAGTTGAAATCAAGTCACCGTACTGTAAACATTAATATAAAACATGCCACCTGAAATAGTTCGGTTGCTATGATATTAAATATGTCATTATGGGCGATTTTGTGACTTTTTTTTTGTAAACTTGAAGGATGCAATCACACCAATTGATGCAATATGCGGGGGTGATATATCCTATAAATAGGGAAGTTACCACGGTTGTTAGAGAGACGGAGGCACACACCCAAGAGAGAGACTAGAGACCCAGGAAAGGGATACTAGGACTAAGTGGACAGTGCAAACGGAATTAGTAATAGTTATAGATTCGTGTACTGGCTTGTAGGTTATAGCAGCTACTTGTGATTTATTGCCACATCTCTCATCGAATATTAATTTTTAGCATTTTATCTGTGAAGTGTATATAGTATTATACAACGATGGAACAGTTGTGATTGATATTGCCACATGGTCTCATGGAAAGTATAATCTTGGTATTATTTGGTGGCAGCTAAAAGCTAAAAGCGAAAGTAAATCCAGTTGTACGTCTCTGCAGTGTTAAAGGACTTCGTTATTTGTGCATTCCTTCATTGGACATACGCTACAAAGGAAGAATTTTCTGAAACTTAACGGTAAGAATAACATTTTATTCTTGATATATTTGTCGTCATATTTTGGATTCGTTATATTACCACGTGACATTCCAACGTTTTTATTTGTGGCCGTGAGCTATAAGCACAAGTAAGCCCACAATTTGTTGTATCACATTACAACTGTAGTTAAGTCCACAATTTGTTGCATTACACTGCAACGGTATTCAAGTCCATCATTCTGAAGAAACTCTGTTTCGTTTTTGTTTATACTTATGAACATAACAATGGCTAGTACCCCAGAAGAAGAAAAATGGAGACAATACAAAATTAGAGGAGAAGAATTAGGTCTCAAAGATAAAGAATTGTTGGAATATATAGACAAAAAAGAAAATGAGGATAGAGAAAGAGATGAGAGAATAAAAGAAAGAGAATTAAAAAGAAACTATGAAGAATTAGAAAGAAAAAGAAACTATGAAGAAAGAGAGTTAGAAAAAAAAGAACACATGAAGAAAAAGAATTAGAAAGAAAATTAAATCATGAACTAGAACTAGCAAGAATAGATGCAACTAAAACAACTGTAATAGAAGAGTCAAAAGGAAATTACTCGACTCAATTAAAAATGCAACCTTTCAATGGTAAAACTGAAGATATTGACACATGTTTACAATTCTTTGAACAACAATGTCAGCTACAAAAAATTCCAATCAGTGACTGGAAGTCAGAACTTTTTAAGCTTGTAAAAGATGATGCAAGAAAAGCAATCATGACAATACATAACTATGCTGAGTTGAGTTATGAAGATATAAAGATGAAACTTCTGAAATATTTTAATAAAACAGAAGAACATTATCGTCACCAATTTCATGAACTAAAAATGTCAACTAAAGAACAACCTCAACAGTTCATTGATTTAGTCATGAGTGATTTAAAATCATGGCTTATAATGGCAGAAGTTGACATAAATAAACCAACTGAGATTTTAGAAATGATGGCAGTCGACAAAATTCTTAACATGTGCACTAGAGAAGTGTTTTCCTTCATTAAACAAAGGAATGTAAAAACTGTCAAAGACCTAATAAAAGTTCTAAGTGACTATAAAGATTGCTATCCCAATGATGAAATAAGTATATTTGTGCATCTATCGATAAATTCAAACCACGGAATGAAACATACAAATTAAAGAATGATAGATACAAACCAAGATACATGAGTCAATCTAAAGATAATACTGTTTATTTTGAAAGAAGAATTTGTCATTACTGTAAGAAAAAAGGTCACATTTTGAAGTACTGCTACTTGAGAAAGAAAGAACTAGACAACATAGACCAGAAAAACTTCACTTACGTCAAAACAGAAACAGAGCAGAACTTAATTCTACGCAAAAGTATGCTGATAGAAAATATCCAAAACAGAAAGTTCAAGATAATGGTGAAACAGAACAATACTGTGCAAATATTATAAATACAAAAGGTCAAATAATATTTCATCCTGCTATCGTTAATGGTCAACAAATAAAATGTCTTAGAGATTCAGGTTGTACTACTGTAGTTGTGAAAAGAAGTCTGGTTAACAAAGATCAGTACATGTCAAAGAAAACACACATCAAGCTAAGAGATGGTACTATAAAGTCGTGTGACGTAGCAACCATTAAAATAGACTCACCATGGTTAGCTGGTATATGTGAAGCTATCATACTAGATAATCCTGTATGTGATTTGATTATTGGTAATGTGCCAGGAGTATCGAAAGATAACACAGAAACTCTTGTAACTAACTGGATACAAAGAAAAAGAAATGAAGATATAGAAATTTGTTGTGTCTGCATCGATGAAAAGAGAACTTTCATTAATGACAACTGTATACATGATAAACAACAAAGATTGTTATTAGGACAAAAATGGAATGAAACAGAAGAAATATGTTGCTTCATACAACGCATGGAAGACAATATAGACAGATTAACCACGGAAGAAGAGAAGATTATGCTTCTTAAAAATAAAATAACAGTACACAAGAAAGCAAATGCAATAGCTACTAAGTACTCAAACTGTTATAATAATATGAAGGCAAATCTTATTCACAACCTTTGCAATAAAATGGAACATTTAGAAGATCACAAAGAACAATTTTTAGCTGTGATGACTAGACAACAAACCAAACAGAAAGATATGATGCAGGAAAGTAATACAAATGCAGAACAAATTATCAAAGATACAAATAGATTGGTGCTGATGAACATAGACAAGAAACATTTTGTTAAAGAACAAAAAAATGATGTACAGTTGAGGCAAATTGTTGAGAATTTAAAGAAAAGCAAGAGATATGATACGCAATTTGAATTGATGGCTGGTGTACTAATAGGAAAAGTACAATCAAAAAATGAAAACATCACACAATTGGTTATTCCAAAGGCAATGACGCTACTGTTGCTGCAAAGTGCTCACTCAAACCCACTGGCAGGACACATGGGAAAAACAAAGACATTGCAAAGGATTGCAAGACATTGCTTTTGGCCGGGATACAAAAAAGATATACATAGTTATATTGATGCTTATCAAGAATGCAAACACATAATCACACATTGGTCCTAAACATCTGGCTCCATTCAAACCCATGGACATTTCTCAGAAACCTTTTCAAAAGAATTGCAGTCGCATATCATCTGGACCTATGCCTATAATGTCAGTCAAGAAAACATCTGCTATGTATTAACCATAATCTGCATGGCTACACGGTGGTTAGAAGCGATTCCTCCCTACACAGATTACTCGCTGAGAGTGTGTGTAGTGCCATGATGTCTGTGTTGCACTAGATTTGGCTTTCCTGAAGTTATACATTCAGACAACGGAACTCAGTTTCGGTCACAAATGACTGCAGCATTTACAAATCTTTTAGATATTACTCAAACGTTTTCAGCAAGATACCATCCGCAATCCAATGGTTCTGTAGAACGTGCAAATCAAACGCTGAAAGTTATGCTAAAGGAGGTTGTACGGGACAAAAAAGCAGATTGGGATTTATTTCTCCCAATGGTGTTGTTTGCATATAGAGAAATACCTCATGCAGCAACAGGATACAGCCCTTTTGAACTTGTATTCGGAGCTAACGCTAGAGGACCTATTAGTTTATTTGTTGAAAACATTATGCCAAACAGACAAAAGTTGACACCTTTTGACTAAGTTACGCAAACGAGAAAATTGTTTATGCAAATCAAATTGCCACAGAAAATTTAAAGGACAGACATGAGCAAGATAGATTGCCAATCAACATTCACAGACATTTGAGATGCTTACAAACAGGTGATGAGGTGCTAGTATTGCTACCTACAAAAAAAGGTTTTAAGCAGGAGTGGCAAGGTCCCTATGAGATAATAGACAAGATTAATGACGTTGATTTTATAGTGAACATCAAAGGTAATCACAGAACATTCCATATAAATCGCCTTAGAAAACTGGACAGCTTACCTGAGCATTTGGCAGAACAGGTACTTCAGATACATTCAAAACATGAGGAAGAATAGTTATGTGCTTTAACTATTAGTCAAGAAGACGAAGAATTAAGAGATATACCAGAGACAACAATCAAGGAAACTAAGTATCATTTTACCTCACAATGTACCAGAAGTTTCAGAACTCGAGTAAACAATTTATTAATGAAATATAAAGAAATCATAGACATTGAACCAGGAAGTACAAAGTGTATAGAGCATACTATAAAGTTAACAGATACCAAACCAATTAAAGTGAAACCATACATGAACCATTGTGAAGAAGAAAAACGGCGAACCGAGAATTTGTTGTGATTATCGTAAGATCAATCAACTGACTTTAATCGATAGAGAACCACTACCCATAGCGGAAGATTTAATCAATGAAGTTGCAAAAGGAAAGATATTTACTCACCTCGACATGACGAGAGGGTTTTGGCAGATTCCACTAGAACAGAATTCGAAGCAGTATACTGCATTTCAAACAAAAGATGGCCTCTATCAATGGACAAGAATGCCCTTTGGTCTTGTTAACAGCACGGCTACATTTAGTAAAATGATGAGGCAGATATTCAGAGGTGTGAAGAATATTGTTCACTACATGTACGATATATGTATTTTCACTGAAAACTGGGAAGATCATTTAACTGTACTAGAGACGGTATTTGGCAGGTTGCGAGAGAATGGATTAACTGTAGCACCAGAGAAATGCAAAATAGGTCAACAGGTAATAAATTTTTTGGGTTTTAAAATAGGACAAGGTGGTTGCAGCATGCAAGAAGATATAAAAGAAAAGGTCTTAAACATCAAAGTACCTACCACAAAGAAAGAAGTGAGAGCCATCTTAGGACTGTAATTTTTACCGAGGATTTTTTCACAACTTTTCTCAGCTACTGGAACCCTTGATAGTGTTAACAAAGAAAAGTCAACCTAACAAAATTATATGGACAGAACAGTGTCAGAAGGCACTTAATGATATCATAGACAAATTCAGAGGTGACCAGATACTGGTACCTTTTGATTTAAACAAACAAATAATACTTGCCACAGATGCTTCAAGGAAAGGATTGGGTGCTTGTATAATGATTGAAATTGATGGACAGAACAGACCCGTGAAATTTATCAGTAGAAAACTGACTTATGCAGAGAAAAACTATTATGTTATCGAATTAGAAGCGTTGGCCATAGTCTGGTCAGTACAAAAACTACAGAAATATTTACTAGGTAATGAATTTACCATACTTGTGGATCATAAACCATTAACATCTCAAAAAGTAAAAAATAATGCAAGAATCATGCGATGGCATTTGTTACTGACTACAAATTCCAGATTAAATACATAAAGGGTACAAACAATCATATACCAGATCTATTGTCGAGAATGATAATTGGGACATCTACAGACAATTAATGAATGTGTATTACTACTTAAATGGAGATTTTATGCTGTCGTCATCGTCATTGAGATGTTCAACGATTTTGTCATACACAAATGTATGTTGATTGAGTTATTGTTGTTTGAGCTGATGTCACAAGACTGTTTTTATCAACGCAAGTTATCGTTGAGCACCCTTTGCTCAACTTTTCGTCGCAGTTAATGAAACAATTTATCCTTACTGTGAGCAGTCGTTGCTCATATTGTCATCCTGACAATGTTAAACGTGAACACTGTGAAAACAATTTTGCCATGGACATTTATTAGTATAGAGACTATTTTGTGTAGAGACTATTTTGTGTAGAGACTATTGTGTGAAAAGACAATTATTCATTTTTTTGTGCTTAAACTTTGACCTGACATCATTAAAGCAAGACAGTGTAGTAAGAAACATGTTACACATATCTATCGTCGTCCTGATGTTGATGAGATGATGAACTACACATCTACTCAAGGAGAACCATATTTTTTTTTTTCTTTCAAAGTTTGTTACACATTCGTTTATTATTGACATCTGTCTAGAGATGTAATTGTATTTATATTTTTTGAAGTTTGACATTTATTACATTCTGTTTTATTGAAAAGATTGAGAAATAATAGAATAATTAATAATGATATATCATAAGGATGTGATGCTATAGACGATGGCAAGAGAGTAATGTAAGATGATTTTATTTAAAATTGTTGATATTGCCAAAATTTCATTAGGTAATGAAATTTTTTTGGGGATAATGGGGGTGTCCTATCCCTTGTGATTAAGCTTTGTTTACGTTTCATGTTATTGCCTTATTTGGTATTGTTCCATCCCTTGCTACCACACACTGTTGGTCATGGCGTATTTCCTTATATGGTGTGGTAAGTGCTTGCAGGGTCGGGCATGCATGATGCAATCACCCCAATGATGCAATCATCCCAATGATGCAATCACACCAATGATGCAATCACACCAATGATGCAATCACCCCAATGATGCAATCACCCCAATGATGCAATCACACCAATGATGCAATCACCCCAATGATGCAATATGCGGGGGGGTGATATATCCTATAAATAGGAAAGTTACCACGGTTGTTAGAGAGACGGAGACACACACCCAAGAGAGAGACTAGAGACCCAGGAAAGGGATACTAGGACTAAGTGGACAGTGCAAACGGAATTTGTAATAGTTATAGATTCGTGTACTGGCTTATAGGTTATAGCAGCTACTTGTGATTTATTGCCACATCTCTCATCGAATATTGATCTTAGTATTTACCGTGTGATTTAAATTATAGAATTATACATGTGATTTATTGATTCATCTTCTCAAGTGTTTATATTGGATTATCATATTCTCATCTGTAAATATCATGCATTAAAAAGTTCAGTTAATTCTTTTACAATACAAGGAGTTGTGTCGTCTGATTTAATTAGAGCACAAGTGGGATACGACAATAATCTTTGGCAAATAAATTAATACAAATATTAATTTCACATGAGTACACAGTTAATAATTACCTTACTTATGGAAAACCTCAATAATTGATTCTTAATATAAGAAACATTTTTACAAATTAGGACAGTTTACAATGCTAAACATTTGTCAATATAGTTGTTTATATTGCATAAATATTTATTTACCTTTTTGTGAAAATCAGAATAATTAAAGCCGGGTGAAAAGTACAGCTTTTAATTTTATAATGTAAGATAATTGTACAATGTTCAGGGGGGGGGGTTGCTTCTCAAGTGTCAATCCTTTTTACATACAATCAATTAATATAGCTGAGTTAATCACAAATCATTTACTTTATTCAGACTTTACATCAAGATATATTAATACAATTATAAATCAAACTCAAAATGGTTCAAGACTATCATAAAAGATGAGAGGACTAATAAATTATTAGAACACAAATCCATACTCCACACACTTTTTTATCTATGCTTCACGTTAGTGCCACTAAGTCCCAAGTCGGGTCTAACCCCTGTTTACAACTTTCTGTTAGACTGTCCCTGACCTCCTACTCTGTTGTCCTCTTCTTGACCCCCTTCATTCACCTTTTGAACTTTTTAATGTCTCCTAACTATATCTTTGATTAAAATATCACAGAATGCTAATGCCCCAACTCTTTTGATTGGTCCATCTAGCTCCAAATGTCAGTCCATTTGTTAGTTCAGTTAATCATCTTTTTGTTATAAAGAAATGTTGTTGAAGTAGCTTTATGAAATCACCTCATCAAATGAACTAAAGTATAATGTATTTTAGACGTAAATTAACTAATTTCCCCAACCTGTGTCACTGGAAATTTAACTCTGAACATTATATAATATAAACGTGTCCCTGTACTGAACTTTTGAACTGGTTTATTAAATTGAAAAACTCCGCCAAGGACGGTCCCAAGCCCGGCTGAAAAAGGAGGAGGGTTGGGCGTGCGGCTAGCAACCCCACCCTGTTAAAAAAAACCTTGCTACAGAAACACTAAATAAATAGAAAACAGATATTTCAGTCCTGGGAGAAGAAGGTTCTTCATCACGAAGACTCATGAAGCTTAGTTGTGGGGAAAGCCGAAAGGAAGCCACAAAGCCGACTACCCTTCTGACAACCAGGAAAAAGAAAGAGAGGTCGGCCTAGAAACACCTGGAGGCGAGAATTTGACATCACCAGGATGGGGTTCAGCTGGAAGCAGCTGGAGAGAATGGCTCAGGATAGAAGTCGCTGGAGATCTTTAGTTGGTGGCCCATACCCCAATAGGAGTGACGGGCAATGATGATGATGATTAAATTGAAAGTTCCTACTTAACAGTGGTTTTAAGGCTTAAGATCTATATTGAAAACTATCGTAACATATAGCTGTAATTATGGGCTAATGTTTATTAAATATTATCAAGAATAACTAGAAATTCATTTGAGACCCACCAGTGGATCGTGAACCTCACTTTGTGAATCACTGCATTAGCATACATATCAAGCTATTAATTATATACAAGTTAATCAATATTACGGTTCATGTGATACTATTGTTGTACCTCTCCCGAAGGCTCTCCCGAAGGCAAGGTCGTTCTTTTTATTGAATCATGACTCTGCACCATTTATCACCTGAATGAGGTGCCTGACAGAAAGGCAAAGACACGTATGTAAGATGGAGTGAAACAAGTGTCGTTCCCCTCCCCTCCTCAACTGGCACTAGCATCAATAAGGACTATTCATTGAGAGACACCAGTCAAGTGACCTTGTTTAAGGGGGCGGGGATCTAATTAGGACTTTGTTAATCAAGTATAAAGTTAGTGACCAGAGAGAAAGGACAATTAATTATTTTTAGCACCGCGAGTTCGTTACTTTAAAGACTTAACATGTTCGACTCGCTTGTATTTATTTCATATTGGCATAATTAATTAAGTTCTAGATTAAATGTTCAGTGGTTTTGTAATAAATAAATAGAAGTAGTTTATTATTGAACATATGTGCCTTGGTGTCATTACAACACTATTTTCTTATTAACAAGATAGCCAGAAATGAGACTATCACTTAATCATTAAATTTATATAGTGTTATACAAGCAAGGTTCTTTGGCTACATGCAGACTAAAGGAAGTCTCATTGATTTGTATTAAGTAGGCCAATAATTAGGCTGCATGCAACCACAGATATGCTGCAAGTAATTTTTCTAATATAATTTAATGGTCTTAGAAATAAATGTGTGAGAAAAGATTGATTAAATATATTTTCGGGTAATTTTTTCATGTATACCACGAAAAGAAATATTTGTAAGATAAATCTTTTAATTCATTCAATATTTCTTGTTTATGAACAATGGAAATCACATGTTTGTTTTCATTACAAAGGAAAAAGACTGCATTCCAGACATCTATTTCAACAATATCCAAAAAAAAAACACATTTTCAATTCACATAAGGCACCAGCTCAATAACCTTAGCCTACACTACAGTAGGGCCCTTAAATCCTGGTGGTCAGACTTTTCCACCCCGCCACATATTTTAAATAATTAATTATAATTAATTATATATTTAAACAATTATGCACATATTTAAACAGAGTTAAAACTAATATTTTAAACAATTTTATACATACAGAAATAATGATTCAAACACTATTAAAATAGATCGACAGGGGTCGAATAGTCCTGGGGTCGAAGTGGCGGGGGTCGAACCGTCTGGGGTCAAAAAGTCGTGGAACCAAAACTTAAATCTTCCAAATGAGCTTATGTCTCTCAGATGTACATTTTTCTTAAAGGACCCCCCCCCCCACCTAATGAGCCTATGCCCAATATACTTTTGCCTAGGGCTCACAAAGCTAGTTAGTCAAAGGATTAATTAAACTGGAGGAGATAGACGTTAATGTTGCTTCAGTTTTTAAACGTGTCAATTTAGCCAAACACACTCCTATCATGCCATCGCAAAATGTCCACCAATTCGCTTTAATTAGAAAATAATTGGAAAAAAGTTAGCATTGGAATCATTGTGTATGGTGGAAATTTTCATCTTCGTGACCCATGTGTTTTAGATTTGAAACACATGGCCAATTACATTTGCATATACTAATATAGACTCTCGATTCTTTGGTTAAAATTTTGTCGAGACCCACACAAATTTCACCCAACATTTGATAAACCGTAATGTATTAATTGTGTATTCCCAACATATCCTGGAGACATTTAAAAAAAAAATCTAGCCTACATGTTCCAAACAGTTAGTTTTTTCCCCTAACTTTTATTTTCTATAAAATGAGCGATAAGATTTTATGGATAGACTATTCAGGCGATTTCGTGTAAAATAATCTATTTGCTTACTTGAAATATTTACACTGGCCAATATTACGTTTTTGGGGGCCCTAGGCAAAGGTAACTATGCCAAAGTACAGAAATTTTGAAAATTCTATACTTTTCCCTTGCCAGTGGTTTCTTCAACACCATCTTCGCCTACCCTCTCTGGATGTAAACTTTTAGGAATTTAGTTAAATGTAGCTTCATTGGACAGGAAATAAAACATATGTTCTAATCTTTCTATCAATATGACAATAACTTACCAGTTTTACGTGTAGAGCTTCCTTCTGTTTAAAAAAGAAATAATATATATGTATATGTATATATATATATATATATATATATATATAGATTAGGGCTGTACCGGATTGTAATTTTTAGATCCTGCAGGAATCGGAACCGGAATCGGATTTAATATTTGAATCCTGCAGGAATCGGAACAGGAACCGGATTTTACCAAATTAAATAGTAACTCTTCCGAACGAAGTAATAAGTTCTCGCCTAACATAAAAAAGATATAAGAATGAAAAATAGAATAAAAATTTAGGTTTTAAGTTCCAGATAGCAAAAAACAATATTAACCATTTAGATCTTGAAGAATGCGACTAAAACCCCGTCCCCAATCTTGAGTTAAGAAAGATAACTCTGTCAAAATAATAGGTTCTTTGTTTTAAAAATTTATTTTAATAAAGCTGTACCTAATTTAACTTGATTTCTATTACAATCAAACAAAGAAATGGATAACATATCTTAGAAAGTATAATAAACATGTTTATTAATAAATGAATTCTAAATATATATATATATATATAGTTTAGTTTTCCATAGTGACGTCACCAAACCTTGTTATTTCATTCATACTTTCCTTTAAACCATTATCTGACTATTTCTCATAAAACGCAAATTAAAATGCATTTCAAATCTAAATCAATATCACTTTAATGTTCAATTAAAAATGTATCTTCAAGTTATTTATCATCTAAATATGCGAGGAATTTTATCCAAATCGTGACAAAATTAACTAAATTAAAAAATTTGCAGAAAAATAAATTATCGATCTATTTTTAAGCTGTAAAAACCCAAAAATAGATCATTGTCTACTCTTTAAAGAAGTTAAACTTTTATAGCTAAATAATATAGTTTATGGAAAGTATGGAATCAAAAGTAGCGGAAGGTACGGTGTCTTATTACTACTAGACTAAATACGATTTAAATTTTCCTTTTTAATATATTTTTACTTACATATAGAACTAAAAGCGATCGACGTTATTTTAGTTTTATAAAAAGCAAAGGAAGTTATTGTTTTAATTTAATTGTATAGCGCTAAATATTTCAAAATTATGTTGCGCTAAAAAAATTTCTTACAAATTTCAAACAACAAAGAAATCCGGCTTAAATACGGCACATTTTAACCGGAACAGGAATCGAAACCGGATTTGTTAAAACTGCCGGAATCCGGCTTAACAGGAACCGGAATCGGATTCCGGTACAGCCCTAATGTAGATTATATATATATATATATATATATATATATATAAATATATACCCTATAAATTAATAAATATATGTATGTAATAATAAAGTAAGAGAGAGAGATATTGAATTTTTATCAAGATAAACCCTTATAAAACAACAAGTTTAAAGGTTTTACATGCAATTTCAATGGAAGCTTATTGGCTTTTACTATTTAAAAAGATAGAAAACATTTCTTTCTTTTGAAATATTACATAAAAATGCACATGTTGTTGTGTATTGTTTATGAACGAACTGAGTGTAAGGGCGTCTGCCGAGGCCAAAAGGCAGAAATGGACTGATACATGCGAGATGTTGGATCTAAGGCAATGCCAGAAGACGTGGAAACTTCTGAAAAACTTGACCCAGGCTGGGGAGATTAGAACTGGCGCCCCGTTGCAAACGGACTCAGGCTTGACGGCTAGCGATAGCAAGAAGGCCGAAGTGCTTAACAAGCACTTTGCAGAGGTCAGTAAATCGAGTAAGAAAAGTACACTGTCCAAGGCACTGGATAAAGTCCGACGATTCAAAGAGAAGGCTGAGTTTGGTTCGGAAAATTGAGACACGTTCAGAGCCCCATTCTCTGCCAATGAATTGGCTTACGCAGTCAGGAAGTGTCGCATGAGAAAGGCCCCAGGCAGTGACCAGATCAGCAATGAGATAGTTACACACCTCGGGGCAGCGGGAAAAGCAAAGCTCCTCCAGTTTATCAACCTCACGTGAATATCTGGAGACCTCCCACAGAGGTGGAGGGAGGCTGTCATAGTGCCGGTACTTAAAAAAGGGAAAAAGACTGACCAAGCAGAAAGCTACCGTCCTATTTCCATCACTTCATGTGTAGGGAAGGTAGCCGAACGCATGGTCAACCGAAGGTTGATGTGGTTCCTAGAGGAAAAAGGGCTCATTACCCCAAAGCAAAGAGGCTTTCGGCGGGGTAAGAGTGCGATGGACATGGTCACGCTCCTCGTCCAAGAAATAGCCGACGGCTTTCAGAAAGCTGAGTCAACGGCGGTAGTTTTCCTAGATCTCAAGCAGGCTTACGATCGAGTCTGGCGTCCAGGACTATTGTTGAAGCTACCGCGGTTGGGTGTCACCGCTGAGATGTACATTTGGTTACGCAGTTTCCTCAGTAATCGTACTATCACAACACGTGTTGGGTTCCCGGGCATGTGGACGTGCCTGGAAATGAACGGGCAGACTGCGTTGCCAAGACAATCCAACAGTCGACAGATCCCAAAGTGCAGCCCATGAGTGCAAAAAAGAGCTCATTTGAGGCAGCGCGTGCCAAGATCTGTCTCTTTTGGACAATCGAAGTGGTTCTCGGGCAGGGCCCATGGGGTGAACGGAGTTAACGTCCGTAAGTTTCTGGAGCGGCCGTCCAAAACTGACCCGTGGTGGAAGCTTAGGCGAGTCGAGCAGGCGCTAATTGCCCAGTTCCGTACTGGGCACTGTCCTATTGGCGCGTACTTTGGGAGGTTGAGGCCCAATGTCGACACCCTTTGCAGACACTGCAGGGAAGTGGAGGAAACCGTAGATCATTTGCTTTTCGAGTGTCCCGGACTGGCGGACCACAGGGTGGACCAGTCCGGAAGCCTGCTGGCCATTGGGCTCTATGGCAGTCTCCAGATGTTGAGAGACACAGCAAGTCTGATCTCACTGGCTCTAAGAGACTAAGTCTCAGCCCGCAGAATACTGAGAGAGTGGAAGTTGACCACTTGAAAAAGGACCAGATGTTTGTTAATTGATAACACGTGTTAGTTCATGTGGTTAGAGTAGGAACGTTGGTGACTTTATTACATGTCGGGAGTGTTCTATTGTAGCTTGAATAGATTAAACTTATACTATTGTGTTTCATGAATAATGTGTTGATGTGTTTGTAAGGAAATAGGCAGACATAGATAGATGACAGATATATCGATTGATAGATAGATAGATAAATAGATATACAATAAAGAATAGTGCTAATGAAGAATAGTGTCAATAAAGAATAGTGTCAATGTAGATGTTAGAGGGAATTCCTTGTAGTAGCGCACCACATGAATTTGTTATTGAACAGGGGGAGAAAAAAAAATATTATGACCCAGAGACGGTTGACGAGAAGGAATATAAAGGATTGCTTTTCAAGTTTAATGTGAGGCAATTATTAATGTGATTTATATTTTATTATATTAAATAAGAGAGTCATATAATAGTAGCATCATCACCATCCCTTATAGTGTTCATATTATTGATTGTGGTGTATAAGGAGTCAAGACTTAGTGAACAATGTATGCCCCATAGAAACCCTGTGCACAACATTTGGTGGAGCAGCAGGAGCTTACAGCCATTAAGTTGGAGTAAGTTATACCTAGTGATAATAAGTTATACCTAGTGGTAATCTAAAGGACACTTTGGCGTTTTGTAGTCATCAATAGTTACTGTTTTTGTCACAAAAAAATATGCTGAAACTGCATGTTTACAACATGGAGTATTTCATTAGCATGAGTAAGTAAAAGTTGTGTATAAGGGTTTGCTTCTATGGGGCAGACTAAAACATTTCTAGATTATATATCAATCTTTTAATTCATACCCCTGTTATTTCTATTAAAATAAGCATATTTCCTAAAATTTTATTGAAATTTTAATAAAAAAAATCAATTAACCTTAAACATTTGCTGAAAAAAAAATAACTTTACCAAAAGAATAAATACTATGAAACAGTTCCTTTACTACATTCTTTGACAATTAAATACTTTTAGCATTATCAAGTATATTAAGACACAAGCAAAGAAACAGAACTATTCCAATACTGCAGAAAAAGGCAGCTTTTGATAGCAATGGTTATTACTAAATATCAGCATGACTCAATGGCCATTGGTATTAGAGTTAAATCAGTATAAATCATTTTATAAAATAACAGAAAAAAAGTTTTAAAAAATGATTTCAATGAATTAATTGAAAGCATTAGAAATGAGAAAAGAAATGTCAGGCAGATTACACTGTAAATTTATATATTTATCTCAACAAAGACTTACTGCAATGGACTTTTAAAACATATGGAACAGCTACAATTCCAATCACTGAATGAATACAAAGTAAATATATCTGGAATATCAAAGGCTCTGTCATAATTTCTAAGTTGCTGGATTCTGAAATGTAATACAAAAACAAAATTATATTCTTAAATGTTAAAGACTTGCTACTAAAAAAAAAACAATCTAAATTAAATACATACAATTTTTTAAAATGCTCTTTTATTTAAAGGTCAGTGCTTAAAGGGTCATCAATCTGCTTTGAATCAATTATAGGACAATGAAAATCAAAATATTTCCAAATTTGACTTAATTATAATGTATGGGTGAAAAATTTTAATGATGTTATGTTATTATTAAAATTGAATCAGTGATTGATAATAGGACAGTTGTGAATCAGTTGAATTTAGATCATCAGGTTGTTTATTTTTCTCTCATTTATTGCCATAGGTTTCTTCCTGTTTAGGTGTTTTTGGCATGTGTGTGTTTACAGACAGCAAAAGTAGGTTTTCTTGTTAGTAGACAATTTAATTGTGAGCTAACATTTTTTATTTGCCCTTCTTAGTAAAGCAAGCAAAAAAAAATGAACAGAGCTATTTGGTTCTGTATGACCAATAGCAGTACTAACTCCCACATAAAAAGATACCAAAAGAAACATGGAGATCCTCAAGATGAGGTGATAAGACATCAGATATATTAATATATCACAAAAGAATGAATGTACTGAGGCCAGGATTTACTGATTCTGACATGTATAATTAGGATGTAACTAAAGATAGGCAGAGGTGTATTCTCTTTGTGTGTGTAAATCGAGCAGTGATGTTATAACCTTTCATACTGTGAGGTGGACATATTAGATTTTTGTGTTAGCATAGTTCTTATGAGTTTCATATGGACAAAGTGTAGCTTATGTAGTAATTAATGTGCCTTCTTAGTTCCTACCCCAATACCTAAAAGTTATCTACATTATGATAATTATAATTAAAATTGTTTGAACTAACAGGAAATATTTTGCAAGCGATGTTTTTAACTCATACCTTGCCTTAGCAAACAATTAGTTAAAGTAAATTTGGTACAACTCGATCTCATACCAGATAAATTAATCTAGTATGAATGGAAAGCAAATAGTGGATGAGTGGAACAAAAGCCTGTCTAGGTGTCAAAATTTGCTGGGAACATTGCACTATCAACTGTGGTGGGAATGAAAGAAGGGCATCATTAAAAAAAAAAAACGTCCCATAAGTGGTTTATAGGGATCTAAGATATTTCATCTCATCCTTACAAGGGCTTTACACACTAATTCTACATAGATTTCAAGATGGCAAATTACAGTGTGAGTGGCTGGATAGTCAGTAGTGAGCTTGACTTGTATGCAAGAGGTACTGTTTAAACCTCTGGTTAAGCCAAAAAATAAATAAATCTGCCCCTGACTTGGAGAGAATATAGGTGCCACAAAAACTATAAGCCACAGAAAGTATGTATGCAAGCACAACAGATAAATATAACCATGCTGGATCTGTCAAGGCCCGGATAAACAACAACTGCACACACCACTGGAGGTCGCCCCACTTACCAGGGTGGGACCAATAAGTATACTAGTGGAAACAACCAAATTGAGCTTCCAAAAGAAGGAACAATCTAGGCACTTGGAATGTCCACACCCTATATCAGAGTGGAAAAGTTAAAGAATTAACACACAAATTACAGCGGTATAACTGGGAGATCATAAAAACCTCAACATACGAGGGTCACAAAATATAGTTCAGTGGGAATGAAACCAAACATCAATATGAAGAAGCATTCTTTGTCAGGAAAGAACTAGTTGGATCAGTCATTAGCTGTCCACCTATTTCAAGTAAACTAATCAGCATAAGAATCTGCGCAAAGCCCCAAGCATCACAATAATACAATTATATGCTCCAAATTGTGACCATGATGATGAAGAAGTGGAAAAATTCTATGAGGAAATAGAGCTAGCCCTCAAGTAAACACCATAGAAAGACAACCTGATAATGATGGGTGACAGGAATATGAAAATTGGCCCTGATGCCTACAAACAGTGGTCAGACACAGTTGAAAATTCGGACTATCAGAAACCAATGAGGAACAATGTTACTAGAATTTATTCAAAGTCATCGCCTAACCATTGACAACAGCCCAACACCCTTCATCCACGCAAACATTCAAGACAGTCTCAAGATGTCTAATCAAGAATCAAATAGACTACATCCTTGTACCAAAGTGTTTCCAATCCAGTATAAATAAAGAGCAAACAAGGTCAATACAATATAGATACATTAGCTAGAAGCTTAAAAGATGCACTAAATTAGACTGCAGAAGAAGTCATATGAAGACAGTGTAACACGAAACCCACTTGCATTCCAACTATAATAAGACGACACAACTCCTTGTAGTATAAGAGAATTCACTGAACTTTAATACATGATATTTACAGATGATAATATGAGAATCCATTTGAATTATGTATAAAAACTTGAGGAGATGATTCAATAAAACACATGCATCTATTCTGTATAATCCTATCTCACTACACGACTTTCTAACAAACATTACTCCACTGCACTGTTACTGGTCACCTAGTCCACTTGTTACTCAGTGTCTCACTGGTCTCCCCTATTTGACATTTATAACTTCCCCTACTTATAGGTAGTTCACCACCGCATAATACGTCATTTTTCCTGCCAAGACCAGAGGTCAAATGTGTGGGCGATTCACGCCAAACCCAGTGTGTGGGTGAATGACACTATTTCATCATACATGCTTGACCTTACAAGCACTTAACATACCAAATAAGGAAATAACACAGCAATTATACAATGTGTGAACGCAAGGGATGGAACAATACCAAATAAGGCCATAACACAATAATTAAACAATGCCTAATCATAGGGGATAGGACACATGGATTACCAGCAAAATACTAGATGCATGCGATGAAAGAAACACTAAAATTCCAACCAGGTAGCAGCAGATAAGTGAGGCTAATAAATACAAAGATAAGGAAAGAGATGAGGTGGGCTAAAGAAGTCTAGTGCGTCTAAAGTACTCTAAAGTCCCTGAAATATCTTAGATCCTATAAACCACCAATGGGCCATATTTTGCAGTGCCCTTCTTTCATCCCCACCATAGCCAATAGTGCAATGGACATGCAGGCACCAAATGAGACAGAGCCAGACTTAAGCCATGGCCTGAAATATCCATTGGTCCTAACCGAAGATCAAACCAGTGACCTTCAGGTTGACAGTCGAGTGGTTAACAACACAATGATCTGTCCCAAAATACTTCTCCAGTGTGATCAACAATCAGTGCCACACAGTTGAACAAAGTATAGCAGCCAGTAATAGTAAGAAAGCGTATGAAACATTAAAAAATCCTCACAAAAACGAAGCAGAAGTCAACTTCAATAAGTGATGACAGCGCTGGTCAGCTCCTCACAGCGGTAATCAGGTGTTGGACTAAATACTGGACTGAGCTCTATAACTACAAGATCAATCCAGATACCAGAATATTACAGAAAAAATAACAACAGAAAGACTGATGAACTACCAGTTCTGTTGAGTGAGGTCGAAGAAGCAATATGAAATTTAAAAGGGGGTAAGTCTCCTGGGGTTGATAACATTCCTCCTGAACTGCTAAAACACGGAGGTGGTGCAATAACCAAGGTAGTAACAACGCTCTGCCAGAAGATATGGGTAAATAAAGTCACTCATCATACCACTGCCTAAAAAGGGCAATTAGAAACAGTGTCAGAACTATGCAACCTAAGATTTGCTGATGATATAGATTTCCTACTTCTAGCCAGTAAACTTCAAAAGCTGCCTGAAAAAGCTTGCAGATAGGGCGGGATCATACAAAATGGAAATTAGCTCTGAAAAAGCAAGATAATGGTTAACACCACAGATGCCAGTAGTGCAAAGATCATAATGAACCATAAAACGCTGGAACAAGCACAGAACTTCAAATACCTGGGAGCCATCTTATCCAAAGATGGAAGCTGCAAGTCAGAAATTTGGGTCAGCAAAGGCGACCATGGCTAAAATAAACAGAATTTGAACTAGCAGAAACAGAAGCATATCAACAAAGTTCAGACTTTAAAGAGCACTAGTTGGAACAATCGTCCTGTATGGGTGTGAGACAAGGACACTTCTAGCAGCCATAACAAGCAAATTACAGACATTAAATAATAAATGCCTGAGGATAATCAAATCTGCTACCTGGAATGAGCATGTCTGGGAAAGAATATCCTCTATCGCAACAATCAAGCGATGCAAGATGGCATGGTTCGGATATGTGTCAAAGCATGATAGTCTACCATAAACCATTCTCCAAGGGACTGTAGAAGGCCTTTTCAGAGGGCGCCAGCGGAAAAGTTGGTTTGACAATATAAAAGAATGGACAGGGCTACCATTGAACCAACTAAAGACAGCTGAGCAGGATAGTTATGTCTGTTGAGGTGTCCATGAGTTCCCCCAATATACACATTAACTACACAACCCAACAAGAAAATAAGGCATTAAATAACTCATGAATCAAGGGGAAAATACAAGGAGAAAGCGCAAGAGAAAGAGTAAATCAAAGTCTGGCATCTACTTGTGTATACTATTCAATCTAACTTAATAAAAAGTCATAAAAAAATGTGCTGTACCATAAAGGAGAAACAATCACATACTACTACACAGATATGAAAAAGAAAGGACCAGAAAAAAAAGGAAACATTCACAGAAACCCGGCATGTACTTCTGTACTTCGCATAAGCAGAAGGTTCTAACATTGATAAGGAAACAAAGCAAGGATATAGCAAAAGAATTCATTGAAATAGAAACAGTAGCATAGAATCTAAAATACAATAATTGCTCATGCTACAAAATCAAAAGAAAGGATAAGAAAAAACATTCAATGTCAAAGTAGAACATTTGAAAGGGTAGAGAACTTTAAATACTAGGGATCAAAAAGAAAAATGATATAATGTTAGAGGTAAAGTACATACTTGAAATAGGGAACATAATATTTTACTTATTACACAGAATACTCAAAAACAGACAGATTTCCAGAATACTATAGAAAATATACAAGAACATGATAACATCAGCAGTAATATACCTTATTGAAACAAACACCATCAGCAAGAAAGCAGAAAATATACCAAGCACTAGGGAAAGAAAAATAGTTCAGAAAAAACATGGGCCAGTCATGAATGAGTAGTAGGAAAAACTCAAAAATATAAGTTTTATGAGTAACCTAACATGAAAGCAGAAAATCATAACTTATAGACTGAAGCAAGTCGGGATGCTGAAAGAATGTCAAAAAAGAGGTACCTTATGAGAAAAAAAACTAAGGGCAGATCAAGAAGCTGATGAGTAGATGAGGTTCAGAAAGACCATATAGCGACAGGAGTGAGTGAGTGGAAGATGATCATATGAAGAAGAAGTAGAATCAGTAGCAAACGGGCAGGTAATAATTCATGCATACTTTTTTTTCCCGTTTTGATAGGAAGACAAACTTAATTCTAGAATGTTTAGATGCTAAAAGTTTTCAAATTATAAATAACAAGGAGTAATATTTTTTTATTATCCTTATTAATGATCATTAAAGAAATGTTTTGTAGTTGATGCTTTTATTTTAATTATACACTTTTTAATGTTAAAGAATTTAAATAGTTTTTTTTTTGAAAGGATCAAAGTTGTAAAATTAGTATTCCTTAAAGTGCAAACATACATTAAAAAATGCACAAGTACACACCACTATAGACATGTTATGTATTTGATATTAACATTGCCACCATAATCTATGTTTTTTTTTCAAATTTCATATTCACATTGAAACCAAGTGTAATTGTAAGTAAATGTGTGATTGTTAGTAAATGGGCGAAACATTATGAGAATAAGGAATTTTTTCGTGAATACAGATGTATTTGAAAGCTAAATAGATAACACATCAAGAAGTAGGTGACTAATTCAAAGTAGGATTCATTAAAGATAACTAACAGGACACCCTCCCAATAAAGTAAGTTCAATAAAAAGTGTATATAACAAAATGATTGATTTTGAAATTTATAATAAAAACAGAAATGTATAAAACTAAGTTGCATTATTATCTGACTACTTACTTTTTGTGATAGCAAGGAATAACAAGTCCACGACAGCTAATAAAAAGTAAGTGCATCCTTGATAAATTATCATTACTTTCCACAAATCTAGAGTTGAGTTAACTTTATCTGAAAAAAAAAGAGCCCACAATTTTTATTAGAATTGGAGTAATAGATAAGTAAATTTATTGTTATTACACACTAGTCATCTAATTCTTTTTCCTTTTAAAAAACACATTAATATTTAAAGTTTGAAAAAAAATCAACACTTATTCTATAAATTAATAATATATATTAAAGGCATAATCAACTTTGTGTGTGTGTGTCCACAAATGGTATTTTAGTAGAGTCTGGAAAAGATTAAGAAGGATCAAAGAGCGAAGTCTGTATTAAAAAATGTCTGGAGATTGTTAATAATGTGGTCACTCTCTATTGCTAACAATCTACAGGGTTTGTCACTCTCCATGCCACAAATCAGTGTAAGTGGACAGTTTTGATATTTGTGTTAATTATTCATATTTTTAGATTCAAAGAGAAAACTTTTTAATGTCATATCGTGATTTCAGGCATAAGAGACTGATCTTGCCATTTCATTTAGATGCATTGAATCTTTATTTATTTGAGGTTGAAGTAGGCTCTCATTTTTGTTAATGTTGCCTGTCCCTGTTCAATATCTTGGTTTTGGTGTAGCATAAGTGTGACTAAGATAACTCAGAAGAACCAGCACGATGCATGGTTATAAAAACAATTTTCATGCTAATTTTATAAAATAATTATTTAAATGTGATATATTTCAATTAGTCCATATTGAAAATCCCTTTGCCAATTCTCTGACTAATGAGCGATCTTTACAAGTAAGGAATGTGGACTGTATAACTAAACTTATGCTACATCATCTAGAGGACCATATATCAATATTCATGCTATTCATGATTGTGCATTGTCATGAAAAAATCAACCCATGTGCAAAATTTGAACCTTCTCACTAAAATAGAAATGTCCAAGATTTGAGGATACACATACAAACATAATGCCCCTTATAGAAAGTTGAATTAATTAAAAGCTTTTAAAAAGATGTATTCAAGCAAAAATGTGTAAATATGAAAACTGACCAAACAAAAAGAGAAACACTTGGATTAATAAAAATTACTTAAGGAAATTTGTGTACACCTAGAAATTGTAATGATTATATTAAGATAAGGGCTGCTGATTAAACTGCGTTGATTTGTGATTAACGCGTCAAAAGATTTTGCGATTAAAATTTTTAACGCAATACCTCAATGCGTTTAATTAGACCAAAATGATGAAAGTTTACCAAATTTATAAATAACAGAATTTCACTCAACAATGTAAAGGTAATGTCTGTTGACTTATTAAGTAGATCTACCACTCCCCACCCTGTCGCGCAATTCACACACACCCACACCCCCAGGTATGTCGACAAAAAAAATGGTCGATGTAAAAAGAGAAAAGTTTCAATAAACATTGTATACTACAGTGTATTGGTGGAGATACTACACTAAGTGTATAATGAACCCGGTTATAATTAGATTAAAAAAAAGGGATGCTATAAATTTTGTATCATCATTTTTTTGCACATTGGTTTTTTTTTTGCATTTTGATAATACAGCATCTTGTGGTCATGTCTGCAACAGCTGCACTAATAGTTTCATATACATGACACCTGTAATCAGTGTCTAGACCAGGCTGATGCACACATCTGTACACGAGATAGTGGTTGTATTTTTCAGAATTATTGTGACACAGATTTTAATCTAATATTTTATATATGGCTGTTGATCAACTGCAATTAAAGTGTAATTAGTGCGTTATGAATATGCAATTACATTTTTTAACACAAACATCTGAATGCGTTAAATTTTACCCAAATGCTAGTATTTCAGAGTTGCAGAAAAAATATAAAAAAGTCAGTAAATTACCCAATTTTATAACCAGAACGGGCCAGATTAAAAAAAGAAAACAAAAAAAAAAAAAAATACCGGAACACAGAAACTGTCATGTTTACATAAAGTCATATCAGCAATATGACCTTGAAAAAATAGGATTGTCATTTCTTAATTCTAATTTATGACCTTGAATATAATTAGTGAACATCTGCAGAAGCATGCTCCTAGTTTGATTGACAAGTGCCATGGTTTTGAAACATTGTAACTTGTGTAAACTTGTTTTGGGGCAGTGGGGTACGGTGGTTGGGTAAGCAAAGTAATGTCATCTTTGTGGGTAGAGACTGCTAAGTGTGTCAAAAATGTAACTGGGTTGGGAAGGGGGGGGATATAAAAAACACATTAATAATAAGGGAGCTATACTATTATTTAATGAAGGAAAAGGCACATATGAGATATAAATGATGAGTGTATTTGGGGGGGGGGGGGGGGTTGGAGGTGGTATGTACGATAATGGAGGGTAGGGTAAACAAGACGCACTGGGGTGCTGGAGAGGGCAAACATGAGCAGCTTGGTCGCAGTTCTTAGCGAGAGATGCCTCAGATGGGTTGGCCATGTCAAGAGAATGGACGCAGGACGCATCCTTACAAGCCAGAGGACAACAGGGCGCCCTAAAATGCACTTCAAAGATACCTGCAAAAAGGACATGAAACCGTGCTCCATAAACCCCAACTAATGGGAGTGTCAAGCAGTCGACTGCCAGTCCTGGAGGCTCGCAGTCCGGCAGGGTTCATCGCGTGCAGAAGCTGAGCAACACGAAAATGCCGCCCTGAAAAGATCAAGGCGGAAGCAGCAAAAACAACAGCTACAACAACCATCCACTTTCAATTGTGACAAGTGCGGCAGGGATTGCCACTCCCGAGACGTACTGCACAGCCATTCTCGGCGGTGCTTGTAGACTCACAAATTAGCTACACCATCGTCTCTCGAGATGGACGGATGCCGACAAATGAAGCTGTCACAGTTTTTTAAAAAAATGGACCATATTTGACAATGTGCCTGTTAAGGTAACAGCCACTTCAATACAACAACTAGCCCAGATCATGTTCCCCTTATCACTACCCTTTAAAGGGCCAACTAGAGTTGTGGTCAGCAAGACAACAGTGACCCACCTCTCTCTTGGAACTCACAGTGATAAATGCAGGCTGAGACTTGGTCTCTTAGAGCCCATGAGATAAAACTTGCTGTTTTCGTCAATATCTGGGAACTGCCAAAAAGGCCAATGGCAAACAAGCTACTCGACTGGTCCACTCTATGGGCCGCCAGATCGGGGCACTGGAATAGCACATGATCTATGTTTTCTTCAACCTGTCTGCCGTGTCGGCAATGGGAGTCCAAAGGGAATCCCCTTTGGGCCTCAACTTCCCAAAGTACCCAACTATAGGAGAATACCAAGTACAAAACTGGGCAATCAGAGCCTGCTCAATCCTTTTGAGCCCCCCACCATTGGTCAGTTTTTGATGGCAGCTACACCTGACTGTGGACATTTCTGCCCGCGACCTCATTATCCCAACTCGATAACCATTGAGTTCATTTAAGTGCTTGATCTTGACACACAGACACAGGCTCTAATGAGTTCTTGTCTCCATCCATTGGCTGCTCTTGGGCATTGAACAACTCACATGCAGGTAGCTTTTCCAGGAGGAAACTGGGAGGCTGTCTTTAGCATTATGCAGTCAGTAGGCAGCTCAATTTCAAATCTCGTAAGTATCATTGCGCGGTGTATAAAAGACTTCATTGTTAGCCGCTTAACTCTGCCCAGTTGTTGACCATCTCCATTAAGATAGAGGTCTCCTCTTGCCACTTATATCGCACTTTTGACATGATCTGCTGTAGGCGCCGTTGAAAAAGTGCCTGTGATCAGCCAGAGAGCCTGGTTGTGTACTACCTCACAGGTTTCTAATGACAATAGGGACTTATAGACTTGTAATACCTGACTAAAATTAATCTGTGACATCTGCTCGAACCCCTCAGGAAGTTCTTGCCATTGTTTTGGCAATATAAACTATCAAAGGCACAACAGGCCTTCTCTGACAGATATGTGCAGAGGGTTGTTTCTGTCAAATCTGACTCCCAGGTACTTTGGCTTCAGTTACAGAGCTAGAACCTAGCTCTCAACTTCCAGCTTTAGTAGTTCCTTAAGGATACTCGAGCCAATTGTGACTACAGGTAGATGGTCTTTGAGAAGTTAATCTCTCAGCCCCCACATTCTTATACAACAGCCAACGATAGTCAGGTCATTCTGGAGAGCCCTCTGAAGAACTGGGGCACTCTTTCCAGTCGTCCGTATTGCCACCACATTCAGGGGGAGTGGGGGGAGGCTAGTTGATCAAGGATGCTTGATAGCGTGGACCCAGCGATACAGCCCAGTAATTATAGAGGTAGAATCAGTTGGAGGCTAAAGTTAGAAGGAGACAGTCGTAGAGAGTAAAGTAAAAGTCACAAGTAGTATAAGTTAAGTTGTTAAACTTTATTTCATGTAGCGAGACTTTATTGAGCAAATAACATTGCCATCATCAGAGCAACACAAGTACTTTTGTTTATAAATGTATCTGTACTGTGGGTATATTGAAATATACAACGAGATAACGGAAGGAGGCTACAGCACTGATCAGATGTGCAAAACATCATATAGAAAACAAACCCCTAACAGTGCCTTTTTATAGAATACTAGGGGTTGCACTATTAATGCAGTAAAAATACAAAGAACGCACAACAGTCAATTAAAAAATATTTAGCAAACTAAAGTAATAAAATAATAGAATATTATGGTAGCCACACATATAACACACTAACAGACCCTTGCAGCTATAAAGTCGCATATGGCTCCAACTGGAATATACAGACAATCTTTTTTGAATACAAATAATACATTAATTAAGTTGATTAATTAAATTGTGTTAATTTCAATTAAAATGTTTAAGCATGTGATAATTTTGAACAGCAGCTCTGAAAGAAAGTTATAGTATTTGTATAGAAATCTCAACTTACAATCAATAGTTCTTGCAGCAATAATAACAAATATAATTTGAAGAATCAGAAAAAATGTTGATAAAATAGAAAAAAAAACTAGCAGTTTTCTGTTCTTATTTTTCTGACTATTCTTGGCAGACTTTTTTTCCTTTTCCTGTTCTGGCTTGTCTTGTTTGCTATCAGTGTCATCTAATGATAAAATATTACAAAACAGTTTAACAGAACTTAAAGCCTACAACAAAATATACTTTATAATAACTAAAGTGATTTTTTTAATTATTCAATTTTATGACAAATAAAAAAAACATTCTGTGCAACATAACCCACATAGAAATTATGATATCTCAGGCACTGTTGCAATTCAATAATTTGATAAAGCATTCATCAAAAATCAGTTTCAAACAAGTTTAAAAATTTGTAAAACTGCATTGTAAGAAATTATAATAAAAAAAAATCTCCTTTGGTGATTATTGGTTGCTTCCAATAATTATGAATAGTAAAATGTCGCTATAACAACACTAAACTAACAAACTTTTAGCAAGTTAAGTTGATCCTTTACTATTGAGCTGTTTTAGACGCAAAAAAAAAACATGTACATGTAAACATTACCAAAGCAACAATAAGGTATGTTTTGCTAATGCATTACAAATAGTTAAGCTTAAGGCTAGGTAAATGTCTACAACAGCACCTCTCCACTAGTAATGTTTTTTGTTTGTTGATGATGTAGATTAGAGAGTATAGGGCCGTGACGTCAGGAATGTAGCTTTGGCAAATGTAGGTCATCATGGTGGAAAGTGAAATAAACATACATGTTATCGCAAGTGTTTTCCTTCGCTTATTGTGTGTATATTAGCATGGTAGCACAAGTTAAACTAGCTGGAGCTATAAAGGTAAAACTAGAACGCAAGAATATTGCTAGGAAAATAATCTAGGACTTTGTTTAGAAAAAAAAAAGACAGTATGGAACAGAATTTCCAAGCACCAGAGAGACTGGAACTGTTGGACGGAAATGTTGGCGAGAATTTCCCGAGATGGAAACGACAGCTCCAGGTTTACATGGAAGCAACCGGTGCTAACGAAAAAGGTAAGGCACAGCAGGTTGCGATAATACTTCAGTGCGCAGGACCTCAGACTATAGAGACATTCAATTTTGATACGGAAGATGATAGAAAAAATCCTGAGAAAGTATTAACAAGATTGGTGAATACTGCACACCAAGAAAAAACGAAGTTTTAGAGACAGTATTCTCCGTACCCAAAGAATTGCAGGAACGATTGCTTAGACAGGGGGAACTGAACTTGAAGGGTCTCGGAGGTGACAAAAGAGGGAATAAAGGTGATGACTGAAAGTCCGAAAGCGTCAATAGAAAAAGTGGAAGCTAGGACACAGAAAGCAGAACGATACAGAAAGCAGAAGCTAAACGCTGATAATTTAACAAGGGAGTGTCGGACTGTGGACGTAATCATTTATGGACTTGGTGAATTATTGTGGAAATTATAAGAGTTTTCATATATGGACTTAATGTTTTATTGTGTAAATAGATGTAAAAAATAGTTGTGTTAACAACAAATCTTGCTCAATTGGTTCTTGAGTTCTTATAAGGAACAGTCAGCGAAATTGAAAGAGGCAGACAGTAATCTAACTGGTATCTCAACCTTGAAATTAAACCCAACGCAAAGCAATCATGAATGGCATCGATGAAAGCATCAATTATTACGACATGAAAGAGTTCCTGTTAAGCCACTGGATAAAACAGGTGTGCTAATCGTTTGATGTCTGCCTTCTAATTCTTGCAGGAATAGCCCAGACTTCAGCTGTTCTTTCTTCATTTGCACTCTGTCATACTTTTCATTATTGTTTAGGATCTCAGCCCAAAGTTGATTTATGCTCATGCCCACTTCTTCCTTTATTTCAATCTTTGCTTTCTGGATATCGAGGTTAAAAACCCTACTTAATGTTAGAAATAGTTCTTTCACTTCATTTCTTAACTACCCTATTACTGTTGAAAAATGGTGGCTCGGCGGGTCCTTTCCCTATTTAAGTCTATCAAGTAGCTGCTGTTTGTTGTTGTCAGTAGTGAGGTGACTTTCTTCAAGCTCTTCTTTTAACTTCTTACTAAACATTTTTTAAAGAGAAATCCGAATCCTGACCCCAGTGTTTAATGCGCTAAGTAAAATCACATCACAGGCGAGGGTTCAAAAATACAGTATTTAATCATTTATTTACAATCAAATACCACAATGGCCACCATTCTTCACTGCTGTCTTCATCATCAATACTCTGCTGCTCTCACAAAGTCACAGCTTTCACTAAGTAATTTATATGGTGCCCTGATCTACAGGAATTCCCTTCTCGTAGTGCACCAGCGAGGGCAAGGAGAGAGTTATACCAATATGATTTCAAAATATCAATGTCCTGGTACCAAAAGTAATGTTTATGAAATATTTAATATTCTTTTCAGATTAATAATCAGAAAATGACATTATTAAAACAAAGACAAAACAAATATATACAGTGTTACAAAAAATAAACATGAAATCAAATAGTAGTTAAAGCCTACAAACTTTGGATTTGATACTTTAATACTTGACAAAATAAGAAAAAATATGAATGAACCATGCATGGATAAAACTTGTGTTAGACTTTCAACTGAAATAAGAGCCTAAGAATTTTATGAATCACTTGGGAGCTCAAATGAAATTAATGTAATGAGATTTACTTTGATAATTTTGACATTCTTATTTAATGACAGATCCATCTGTATGCATTTAGGCTGTGATTAAGTAACATCACCTCTCTCTCTCTCTCTCTCTGAACTTTCTCAGTGATAACTGTGGTCTGAGACTTAGTCTCTTGGAGCCCGTGAGATCTGTATTCTAAAATATATTGGTCCATTTATTATTAATTAGTAAAACCTATCCACATTATTTGTCATTTCTTGGAAGGTATCAAATGTTAAAAGAGAAATCCTGATATAAAAAGTTTTAACATACTTGTAGTTACCCTTGCTTGTCTGTTTTCTTCTTTATTTTTTTTACTGCCTGATTTACTTCTGGCATCACCTAATAATATAAATAATAAAATACAAGATATACTTTTTAAAAAGGGAATTAATATACAACAGTGTATTTTATGTATTGAGTCTCAAAATTTGTTAATATACCTGAGGTCCTCCCAGCTGCTTGTTTTTCTATTTTATTTTCAAGCTTGACTTGATTACTTTCAGCTTCACCTAATAAAAAAAAAAATATGAACATAATATTATAGCTTAAAATGAAAATGATCATAGTTAATAAGTAGACACTTTAGCTCATTACCTACCTTACCACCTTTCATAGCTCATTCCAATGAATTCTCTTTACCTGGGATGTGGGATAGATTTTCATTCTAGTAATGCAAATCTCATCAATGCCCTTCCCCCCCCTCCACCAATTTTTTATAATTAGGTATTCTTAATGAATAAAATGTAATTGATGCAGTTGTCCTCTTATATCTACAAGCAGTTTTACCCTTCTAACTTTATCGAATTCGCTAATTAGGGAAGCCAATGGGGATTTAATGATTAGTTTGAAAAACATCGTTCCAAAAAGTGTGTGTAAAATTCAATTACTGAATGTGGGTATGAATCAGATTAATGGTTGTTTTCTTTTGAAGAAAAATAGTTTTCAACTTCAAATGATTTATTAATACAGGAGCATTCGGGATACACCATGTAATTTCTCTTCAAAGATCAATTGCATTTATATCCCTTGATTTTCCACTGAGAGTATTGACATTAGGAACACTCTCATGGAAAGGTCTCTCCATTCTTTTTTTTTGTTGCATAATTTCAAATGAAGTCACTAATTTATGGCCAGTCCATTTCTTGGCTTCTCTTCTGTCTTTGCATTATAGTATTGTTGAGGCGAGAGATGTGCCCAAACCAAACCAACGAATGATATAATGAAAACTCCCTTCTTTTGTGAAGATCCAAAAAAATAGATTTATACTTTTATTTGTCAATTTTTCTACCAAAATGCAAGCCCAGTGGAAAATTCAACAAAAATAAATGGGGTCATAGTCGATTGTTAGAAATAGAGAAAAATACCTTTAAGTTTAGAAAATTTGCTGGGCGCCAACACTGAAAAAGGACTATTGTGTAGCTTTATTTTAAAATTTATCTACATTTCTTCATCTCAAGCATAAAATACCCTTTCCCACAATATAATGTCACTATAATGAATGTTATTAGATTCATTATCACATTTTTTAAGGGAAACACAATTACCCATAGTCTTTTACTAACAATCATGTAATTTTTTCCACTTCACAAAGAAAAATCAAAAATGAAAAAGACATCACATTAAATGAGAGTTCAAAGCTAGTAATCAGATGAAATGAGGTGGAGGTGGGATAGCTAGGACCACATTATTAAATAAAATATGAAATGAAATTTTGTTTCCTGGTGACCAGTGGTGTAGTGAGGGATGGGGCAAGGGGGGGGGGGACATCATGCCCTGGGTGCTACTCACAAAGGGGTGCCAAATTTTATAATTCACATATAATATTATACGGTTATCGAATGGGGGGGGGGGGGTAGGGTGCATCACCACAATAGAGGAAAAAATTAATTGTTTGTTTTTGAGCTGTCTATGTTTCTAATTTGTTCTAATATCATTAATAATAACTTGTGTCAAATATTTTTCAAATCAGAGTTGATTTAGAGGTCCCCCTCCCCCCCCCCTCCAAGAAATCACAAAACATGTAAAGAAAAAAGTTTATTCTAGCCTATATTAAAATTACATTAAAGTATTAAATTATTTATTACTGTTGCATTTAATTCAGTTTCACTTTGTTGCACGTTTGTAAGGTTTACAAACATTTGAGATGTTTTTGTGGTCGATTTCTATCACTTAAAGAATGTTTTGAAAATGTTTATCCGTTCGCGCTGCTTCAACAAAGTCAGATGCTAGTTTCACTCCTCTCTCGGCACAATCGTTAATAACCTTAATAGCAGCAACATTTTCTGCACTGGTAATGTAAGAAGCTGTTTGGCACCAATCATCAACAGACAGTTGGAGGAATCCTGTGTCCAGTTGAAGTCTGTATATAGTAAACCACGAGTCAACTCCAGCCAGATCACACAACAATCAATTGATTGGAATCGTGGTTTTCCCCAACCATTTCCAAATCGATTCTGTGGAGTTTGGAGGGCAACCACTGGTCGAAGCCTTAGCAGAGCATCTGCTAGAGCTCGCTTTTCCAACACAGGTACTTCATTGCTGAACAGAGCAAGTGGGATCATTTCAGCAGTGAGGTACCACAGATGCCTATTCAGGGCACGGATTGCTGACTTGGATATGTCTCTGTTGACATCGTTGTAATCCAAAAGTCGAGTCGCTTGTAGAGCTGTAGATCATTCCATGGTGCATCCACACTCTTTTTGCAAGTGAGCCACCACACGACATAAACATGTGTTATAAATGTAGCAAATGCACGAATCTTTGGCACTTGATCACGTGTGGTAATAGTACCTGGAGGCAATAATTGAATTTGTTTCTCACACAGTGCAATCTTGAGGCAATATATCAGCTTTGCCATCCATCGTGCTTTGTGCAGGGCACCTGGTCTTTTAAAGTTAACCTCCTTATTTGTAGCATTCAGGTAAACAAGGGACAGCTTAAGGAATTCGTGGTAGTCGTCTCGCAAGAATTTGGTTTGTTTACTAGAGTTGGCATGTGCAATTACCGCATCTCTCATTATCATCAGACGCTCTTAAGCCTTCAGATCATGATCAGCTAACGTAAACGAACTACAAACGTGAGACCAATCATGTGCCACCAACTCCCAATTACTTCGCAGCTTGGTGAACAAAGTTATATCCGGGGATTAGGAAACTTCTATTTTCATGTCTGCAAACACATGTGAGAGGATAACTTTACCAATGTGATGGCGACAACCTGACCACAAAAGAGCACGTTGCAGCATATTTTGTATGGCAATGCAGGCAGCAGTCTGATGACCAGTGTTTGATCTTGTTGTGTCGAATGTCATATTAACGATACAATCATTACAATGCCACTCTGTCATTAGCTTCATGGTTAATTCTGCAATTATTTCACCAACGGGTTTCTTTGTTGCCTTGGCATAATTTGGCACTCCTAGAAGTTTCAATTGCTTTGCATCACCGACAACAACTGACACGGTGATTTTTTAGAGAAGGTGTCAGTTTGGCATACCAGTGGAGAGTGCAGAGTTTGGGTGGTTCCCAAGAGTCGTGGATCTTTGTAGATATCTCACTTACAACTTTGCGACGTGAACGATCTGCAGTGGCATAGGAAGAAGCCACCATTGATACATCACCCCCAGACTCGCTAATAAGGCCCTGTGTGAAAGCTGCCTGCTGTGTTGGTGTAATTTTTAATCTTGTCGCTAGTGACATAAGATTTGGTCGGCTTAAAACATCTGGAGGTACAAATACCAAAGCTCCTGTTGGCTTTCTTCGCTTTTGCAATGGCATTATATCATCCAAACAGTTATCAACAAACTCCATATTATCTTCAGATTTAGAAGTAGAATCATCGGGTTCGTCACTGCTACCCTCGCTGGAAGGCACTGATATCGTTGAACAGGCTGCATTTTCTTCTCTTGCGCGTTTCTGACGTTCCAATGTTGCGATATCTCGTGAATGGCATCGAGCGACTTTTTTTGCAAGTGTTTTGTCAAATGATCCAAAGCTGGAAGACCTGTCTCCTTTCATAGACCTCAAGAATGCTAGATCTTCTGCATTCTTGATAATAGTCTCGACATTTGGTGGCCACAGTTGAAAAGTTGTTGCCAACATAGATTTCATTTGTTCCAGTTTACGTTTGGTGGCTGGCGTGTTTCGGCGACTTTTATCAATTGAACGAAGTTTTTTGTATTCATCAAAAAGCTGAACAATGTTTGCTTTTTCGTAGAAAGCAGTAACTTGATTCAGCACAATTTTGGCAGTTGTAAATCGAGAAGGTGCACCAAGAGAACCTGGACGCTCACTGTGTGCTGCTACATTGCAGTGATACATCATGCACCTCAAAACTTGTAAACAAGTTGGTAGTCGAAGAATTCCAGTAATTATAGCATCATCAACACAGATTGCAGGGCCAATGCCAAACAATTCAGTTTCCAGAAGAGTTTGTGGCTTCTTTGTTCGCGAGGCAGGAGACGCAGTAATAACTGGATATGCAACTATTGAAGTGATGCCAGGGTCAGCCAGCATTTCCTTAGAAGGTGTAAACATTTTATTGTTGTTTTTCATATCATTTCCATATTCTGATTTTATAGGTCGTGTGTATCAGAAATTAAAATAATATAAATAAAGAAATTAAAATGCTTGCCTTGGTCATCAATATGCGGTAAGGAAAAGTGTTGTTTTTGCTAACAAAATGTGAATTTTAAATTTTATTTCTAGCACAACTGCTTATCAAAATCAATCATAGCTACCAAACATTATAAAACCAAAGACTATAAAACAATTTATATAGCGCTTCACTTTTTGTATGTAAGTCTGTAAGACTTTACAAGAAGGATGGTTTTATTTAGTTTTCGCTAAATTATGCAAACTTTGTTGAAGTCCGGGGGACCTCTAAATATTGTCAAATATTTTTTATTTTTTTACACAATGCTTTTTTTGATCAATGGAACAATTTAAATAGCAGACAGATCAATTATTAAAAATTTTTTTTGGTGATGCACCCTAATATACATATATACATATATATCACCATTTTCAACTCCAGCTGCGTGCCTACTAGCCGGTCAGGGTACCGGGCCTTTGTTTACTAGTAATTAACAAAAAGACTGAAATAATAGTTCCACAAACTATGTGTAACAATATTGTATTTGTGTAGCCTGGCCAAGTAGCGGTGTATGTAATGTTTATTGATTGCATCAAACTCACCAGCTCAAGATACTCAACAATCAGCTTATAGGTCACAGACTTGACAATAGTAGTTGAAAGTCGTAATTGTACTTATGAGTTATTTTTTTTACAGCGAGCACAGGCTCTGTTTACACCGTATATTCTAGTCTCAGTTTTGGCTATAATTTGGTGACGCGCAGACTAAATATTGAACTACAGATTATTTTTACAACCTCGTATACAGAGATTACCCCGATGATAGGTAAACTATAAAGCAAACATAGGTCTCTGGAAATGTTTGACTAGGGCAACCATAGGTTTCCCGAAATGTTTGAATAGGGCAACCATAGGTCTCTGGAAATGTTTGACTAGGGCAAACATAGGTCTCTGGAAATGTTTGACTAGGGCAACCATAGGTCTCTGGAAATGTTTAACTAGGGCAAACCATAGGTCTCTGGAAATGTTTGACTAGGGCAACCATAGGTCTCTGGAAATGTTTGACTAGGGCAACCATAGGTCTCTGGAAATGTTTGACTAGGGCAACCATAGGTCTCTGGAAATGTTTGACTAGGGCAACCATAGATCTCTGGAAATGACTAGGGCAACCATAGGTCTCTGGAAATGTTTGACTAGGGCTCTCAAATACATAAGAACTTCTCTGTAACAACATATTTGACTGACTCTTTTCGCTTTAAAAAAAAACAAATAATGACGTCGAAGACCTCGTAATTACTCACAGACAACAGAATAATGTCGTAAATACTCACACACAACAGAATTATCAATTACACTTGTATGACTAAAAATATATAAATTATATGCCATAGTAGTTTGTTTAAAACTATGATTACATATTAGTACATGACTTTACATTTAATTTATCTTTTTATTTTATTTTGCCTTCTTTTAAAATAGATTTTGTTAGTGGGAAGTGAATCGTAAAAGTTTTTAAGAATCACTGACGTAAATCAAACAACATGGCTAGTGTGGCTACAACTTGACGTTGTTAGCCTGTGGTGAGGTAAAGGTAAGGAGTCGAAACTGAAACCGAGGCCGATGTATTAAAACAGATTGGATGGCACATCCTATTGTTATGGTGCGTGTAGTGAAGATATATGTAGTAAACAGGTTATTATGTATACCAGTAAATGCACTGGAACTCTCATATATTTGGACTATGTTACATATATTTTATTATTTATACTCATTCACTTTAGAAATATACTTTAGAAATATACTGTTATTTGTCATTGTAAATTTTGAACCTCTTTTTATTAAAATATTTTTATATAATCAGCTGTGAAATTTACAAAGCACGTTTTTTATGGAATATTGATGTCATGTTCGATTGTCTCCCTTCGGTCATAATTTGAAAAGACCAATGATAATAACAAGGAATTTTTACAAATGATTTCTTACATGTCTGTCTAGAATTTTTTTTTTATTTCTTGATCCTAAACACTTCTCCAAATTGATTCTGTAAACCGATTATCGATTAAATCAATAACTGCTGTGGTTTTCTAAACATCAACAGGTGGTACATTCTTCGGAAATAAAATAATTTTATATTAAATGTAATAATTGTAACCGACGCTTCTGGTTTGTTAGTCTGATAATATAACAATTTTATAGCAAATAGATGCTCAATGAATAGATGCACAATGAATAACTGCACACAATGAATAGATGCACAATGAATAGATGCACAATGAATAGATGCACAATGAATAGCTGCGCACAATGAATAGATTTAATTCTATACATTAGGCACTCTGACGTCCAACTCTTCATTCCCCCCTTCCCCCATTGACCCGTCTACTCTTTTATTGTTGGCTATTTTTTTTCTCCGAAGGTCCGTCAAAAGTCCATCTCTCACCTGTTTCACAAGCTCAGGACATAACATTCTCTCTCCCCCCCCCCCGTTCCTATCACCATTTCAGAGGTCACCCTTGCACAAATTCCGTGAAATCCTCCAGCAAACTGAACAGCCCCTCAAAATATTTGACCCTTCCCCCCCGCCCACTCTCGACCCTCTCAACAAGACAGTCAGTGGTGCAAGTAGATGGAAACTGTAGAGCAGGGAGACGGAGGGAAGGGAGCATTTACTAAGGACAAGTTTTTTTTTAGACTGGTCGGTGCTGGCCTGTACTGCAATAAATCATCTCAGGTTGACTGACCTTTTACCCACACAAGGTGCGACTGTGTGTGGAGTGGAGACGGGGGAGGGAGGTGGGGAGACAGAGTCCGACGAAATAAAGTCTTCTTCATGAATATGTCAAGATCACATATTTTGAACCATGATACTAACTGGTGAACATTCAAGTCAAGCTGGTCCGTAAATACTTCACATTTTTTTAATGTTGATATTCCGTTGTTGAATTTTTTTTTTCCGCATTGGAATGAATCAATACAAATTAAATGCATAACATTTTTTAACATTACGAAGGAAGCGGAAACGACACAGATTCAAAATGAACGTTTTTAGATTTGTAGTTTCCTTTCCCCTCGACGGAATTGGAAAGTTTTCCACTGCGGCTGTTGTTATTTTTGTTTAGAATAGAAGTTTTTTTAAGGGGAGCGACCCCATCATTGAAGGAATTTTGAAAAAAAATGGCGAAGTGGGACAGCACACAAGATTGTTTTAGAGAGCTGGCTCTAATATATAAATTAAACAAATTTGGAACTCATAATTTATAATTAAGTTGTATAATTCTGACTAAGAACTTAATTAAATTCCAAGTTAATAAAATCATCGTACGTGTTGAGAGAACTGGGACAATTCTTCCTTAGAAACTGTCTCCTGTAGTTTGTAGTTAGTTTAGTCTTCTAGGGTTTGCAGTTAAGTTTAGTCTCCTGTAGTTTGTAGTTAGTTTAGTCTTCTAGGGTTTGCAGTTAAGTTTAGTCTCCTGTAGTTTGTAGTTAAGTTTAGTCTTCTAGGGTTTGTAGTTAAGTTTAGTCTCCTGTAGTTTTTAGTTAGTCTTCTAGGGTTTGTAGTTAAGTTTAGTCTCCTGGGATATGTAGCTTAGTCTCCTGATAACTAATTCTGTCTTTACACACCAACCAATGCTGGTGCTGTAATGGTCATGGAGGCATCGCGGAGGCAGATAGCTCTTGTTGCCGATATGCTGATCAGTGATACATTCCCTCCCCTACCAAAAATGTGAGCTCACAGACAAGGTCAACCAGAGAGTTATTATAAAAGTTCACAGACAAGGTCAACCTGAGAGATATTATGTAAGTTCACAGACAAGGTCAACCAGAGAGATACTATGTAAGTTCACAGGCAAGGTCAACCAGACAGATAGTATGTAAGTTCACAGACAAGGTCAACCTGAGAGATATTATGTAAGTTCACAGACAAGGTCAACCAGAGAGATAGTATGTAAGTTCACAGACAAGGTCAACCTGAGAGATATTATGTAAGTTCACAGACAAGGTCAACCAGAGAGTTATTATAAAAGTTCACAGACAAGGTCAACCTGAGAGATATTATGTAAGTTCACAGACAAGGTCAACCAGAGAGATACTATGTAAGTTCACAGGCAAGGTAAACCAGAGAGATAGTATGTAAGTTCACAGACAAGGTCAACCTGAGAGATATTATGTAAGTTCACAGACAAGGTCAACCAGAGAGATAGTATGTAAGTTCACAGACAAGGTCAACCAGAGAGATATTATGTAAGTTCACAGACAAGGTCAACCAGAGAGATATTATGTAAGTTCACAGACAAGGTCAACCTGAGAGATATTATGTAAGTTCACAGACAAGGTCAACCTGAGAGATATTATGTAAGTTCACAGACAAGGTCAACCAGAGAGATAGTATGTAAGTTCACAGACAAGGTCAACCAGAGAGATAGTATGTAAGTTCACAGACAAGGTCAACCTGAGAGATATTATGTAAGTTCACAGACAAGGTCAACCAGAGAGATAGTATGTAAGTTCACAGACAAGGTCAACCAGAGAGATAGTATGTAAGTTCACAGACAAGGTCAACCAGAGAGATATTATGTAAGTTCGCAGACAAGGTCAACCAGAGAGATATTATGTAAGTTCACAGACAAGGTCAACCTGAGAGATAGTATGTAAGTTCACAGACAAGGTCAACCAGAGAGATAGTATGTAAGTTCACAGACAAGGTCAACCAGAGAGATAGTATGTAAGTTCACAGACAAGGTCAACCAGAGAGATAGTATGTAAGTTCACAGACAAGGTCAACCAGAGAGATAGTATGTAAGTTCACAGACAAGGTCAACCAGAGAGATAGTATGTAAGTTCACAGACAAGGTCAACCAGAGAGATAGTATGTAAGTTCACAGACAAAGTCCACCAAAGATACTCTCAGTAAAACTATATTACCAGTCGTGTGTACTTTTATTACAAGTATCTGAAAGAATGACCTGTTTAACTCCTATATCTGATCAACAACTATTGGGATGGATTGTTAGAACCCCTACCCCTCACATGCAGGTCCTGCTGCAGCATAAAGATGAGGCTCACTACCAGCGCACCACCTATACATCCTCCCCCCCCCATGTCTGAGGGTCAGAGCAAGGCATATGTCCACGTGGTAAAACTAATTTAGCGAGCACAATTATCTCATTGCAGTTTATAACTTAATTTTCACTGATAAGAAGATTATTCTGGCAAAGTTATCTATTTTAACTGATAAGAAGCGTATATTCTGGTAAAGATAAATATTCATTCAGTTGGATGGGAAAGATATCGGACGGTAAATCACGTGACTGTCGACATGACGGTCCTGGTTTCCATCTCCAGTGAGAACCAAAAGAGTTGTTAAGGTCTTGGTGAAAGTTCCCTCGATGTCTCCCGTGGTGCCTCCATGGCCAATGAACTTTTGTTTATGGTGAGTAGGAAAAACGAACAATAACAAAGACAGTCTAATAGTAGTTTATATGATCAAATATATAAATACATCTTCCTTAAAGTGACTAAACAGATTGATTCAGTGGTGCTTTATTCTGTCTTGACTTTCCATTTTATTTTTATCCAGGAATGTTTTTGATTTGTGTGAGGCGTGGCTTCAAATGATCTCAATAACTGCATTTCTCCATGTGGCTGTTTAATGACTCCCTGTCCTTGTAGGTCTTGCCGCACTTGCAACGAAACACTCGAGGTCTGACCAGCCTGCTGTCTGTGTCAACCGAAGATTTTGATCTCTGTATCTGTTCCTCGCTGACAGATGGAGACATTTTTTTAGTTTTCATCTCTTCAGACCTTGCTGCCTTAGCACCTTCGGCTTTCTCTCCGTTTTCACCCGATATTTTGGATGCTCTCCTGCGATCATCAGAAACATTCTCTGATTTCCTGAAATCTTCGCCATTTACGCTCGATTCTTTACCCTGGGCTGGATGCGCCCTTTGTTCGGTTTGTTTAGGCTCAATGCCCGGTTTGGAATTTCTTAAGTCTTCCACCCCACACTTCGCAGAGTGTCTGTTTAATGACTCTCTGTCCTTGTACTTCTTGCCACACTTACAACGGAACACCCGAGGTCTCTCCGGCACACTATCAGAGATTCCACCTTCTGTGTGTGACTTAATAGTCTCGGTATTAGGTGGCACACAGTGGCTAGTCGATCCAGAGAGTTTAATTTCTCTCTGACCTTCAGATATAGCCGGCTTTACACCTTCAGTTCTCTTTTTGACTTCATCTGATATTAATGATGTTCTATCGCGATCCTCGAAAGTCTTCGGTAATTCTCGGATATCTGGCTTGCAGTTTCACTTTTTGAAAATTGTTGTGCTTTTTCTCCCGCCAGCTGTGATAGACTTTTCATAACATCGCCCGTGACCAGGACTCTGAAAATCGTCCACCTGCTGCTCTCTTTGATTAGGTTTCGTGTCGTCTTTGGAATCAGACCCATTTTCTGCAGAACAATTTGCCAAGTGAGTTCTGAATGATCCCTCTTTAGAGAAAGGCTTGCCGCACTTACAACGGATTATCTTTGGTCGCGATTTCACATTGTCAGAACTTTTCGTGTCTGCTTGCCTTTGACTGTTTATTTCCCTGAGTACCGATTGCTCGCTGCTGGAGGAGTTATAGATCTCTTTTTCTATTGGACACGTTTCTTGTGTAACTCCATGTTCCGATGAATTCTTTGAGTCTCTACTCTCAGTAAGAGTTCATATTTTAGAGGAGTTTGAGAACTTCAGTGTATTACGGCTCTGAAACCCAAATCTTCTCTTTTCAGTTTGCTTAGGCTCGGTGTCTTCCATCATGCGATTCGTCGAGTAGCTTTTCAATGGCTCTATCTCTGTGAAAGATTCGCTGCACTTACCATGGGACTTCGTATGACTCGTCCCCCCGATTGCGCTGCTAAAATTGTCTGCTTGTCGATGGGTCATTTCCTCAGTGACTGACGGTGATGACCTGCATCCAGTTATATCTTGAATGTTTACAGCCTTTAAAGCCTTATTTATCTCCCTGATTTCTCGGGACATATTGGAGTTTTTATCGCTGTCTTCGAAAAATTTAAATGATTTCCGGATGGCTTCAGTCTGTGAGGCCGAATCATGATCTTGTTTTGGTGGTTTTATTACGTCATTTATTGTTTTCTGCGAAGTAACATTTTTACGTGTCTTGTCATGTGGCAAATATTTCAATGTACCAGGACTATGAAACCCAATTGTTCTTTTCTCTCTAGAATTTTCTTCGTCCGATGTACTGTCAGGTTCTGTCGATGCCTTTGGTACAGATAAACTGCTTGGTACGACATCAACAGGTTTACCCGACTTCTTTCTCTGCACAGCTATTGTCGCCGTCACCAAAAATTCACCGCTGCCTTCGCTGGCAGTTTCTTGAAGTTTAGTTTTAGATCGTGTTCTTGATGAGACGGGCCCATCTCCAAGATTATTCTCCAATGGTATGTTGAGTTGATGTAAGCTTTTTACGCTTTCAGCTGCAATGAATTTAAACAACAAGTTAGGGTCATGTCAAGATAAGCTTCACGTTTTGTTCAAAACATTGACCGGAAGTTTCATTTAGTAGAAGTCAATAATCAGAGACGCAGAATATTAAGACAACAATTTTTGTTTCGATGAGCGAGACATTACAAATACTGGGATAATAATTACTCTTACATTTGATGAGCGAGACGTTACAAATACTGGGATAATAATTACTCTTACATTTGATGAGTATATGAAGTCAACAATGTTGCTTATAAAAATAGACAAGAGCAGGGGTGGGCAAGCTTTTTCTACAGAGGGCCACATTGAAAACTTGATTGTTATATATTTTGTCTACTTTAATAATAACAATTTACAACGTAAGAAAATATGAATTATTGATAATAACCATGTGTTTGTCGTTTTACTTCACATTCACACTAAATTACACATGTACATTACATTTAAAATACGAACTAAAACAAATCAGTGCTAATTTGGTAATAAGTCTTTACTATTCATAATTATTTCACAAAACGTTTTTGTTACCTGTCATAACATTTATGAAGACGATGTAAGTTAATTTACATACAAGCTGACAACAGTACACATATAATTAATGAGAAGTATGTAACTGTTCACAATTTCGGGTAATGTGCTTGAACTGTGGAACCAGTCTACTGGTTGTGATTCGTATGACTGCGTTTAAATTGCAGTCAACATCGATCTGCTCTTAGATTTGTTTATTTTCATACAAGAAAAGGCTTGCTCACAAATGTATGTGGACCGAAATGTTTACAAAAGCTTCGAAGCAAGTTTTTTAGGTGTGGAAATGCCGCTGCTGGCAAACATCCTTCAAACTCCAGAAGAACTGACGAACTTTTCCTTCAGGTCTTAATTTGCTTGTAGGTCAAGCAGCTTTAACTGTACATCGTCTGGGGTTGAATCAGCTTCTGCACTAAATGGCAAACTGAAGATATTGAAGAGTTGTTTCAGGTTCTTGAAGTCTTGGAACCTCTTTTCAAATTCCACAACCGAGGCATCGAACTGAGCCTTATACTTGTCAGCCAGTTCAGTTTAAATAGTTTTCTGTTTCAGCAAAGGGAAATGGCAAAACCTGTTTTCACCTGCTTGCCTGGAGAACAGAGAAATGATTCAACATGCACATGCATTTCATGTGCATACTAGCTATTGGCCTGAAGTTTGACATTCAGTTCATTCAACCTTTCTATAATGTCAATGGCAAACACGAAGTCTGGCTTCCGCTCTTCATTAACAATGTTAGTAACAAAGTCACAAACTAAACTTTTCATCTCCAGAAACATTACTATTTATTCCCCAGACTCAGCCAGCGGTCACTGCTGTGGTAGAAAATATCAGAATGTTCAGTTTCCTGGAACTGCCTTTGATTAAGTGTCCATGCTCTGAAGAGGTTTATTACACTGACCACTGGGTCAATAACATGCTTGATATTCAACGCAGCTTTACACAGACTTTCCTGATGATAACACAGTGGAGAGGTTAAAGTGTATTGTCAGGATATTCCTCATTAATTTTATCATTCATCAACTTCACCAGGCCGACGTTTTTTCCAACCAAAGCACACACTCCATCGGTTGTTACACTTGCCATCTTGTTCCACACCAACCCACTTCTTTCAACACAGGTATCAACAGCACTGAATAAAACCTGGCCTGTGGTTGAGTCCTTGAGTGGCTCAACACTAAGTAAGCTAAAACCGAGAGTTTATTCGTGGTATAAATACCAACAATGGTGCTGTGTTCTGTACATCGGTACTTTAGTCCAATGCAAGAGAGTACCACAAAAAGTCTTTGCTTATATCTCCAAGTTGGTGAATCAAATTGTCACTTATCTTTCAACACGCCTGACTACAGTTCTCCTTGATAAAGAAATGTCAAATATTGTACTCTGTTCTAGACATATAATACTTGCTGCATCTGACAAGCATTCCTTGATGAACTCGCCTTCAGAAAAAGGCTTGTTCCGTTTTACAATCTTATGGGACAGAACCAAGCTGGCTTCGGTTGCAGTGTCTTGTAATACAGACTGTTTGGTAAAAACAGTTTGCTGCTTCTTTATGTTATTAACCAACTCCTGGCATTTCCTTTTGTCTCTTCGTTCGTAAAATTTGCCATGTTTTGTTTGGTGGTGTCTTTTTAAGTTGTATTCCTTAAAGACGCTCACACATGCATGCCACTGCAAGCAGACTGCTTTGCTCTCAACGCTGGTGAAACTATTTCGAAGTTCATTCGTCATTATAAACGCGACATTCTTCCTCAATCTTTCTTTTTTTTTGCAACAATCTTGGTTGAATCAACATCTATTCGCATTTAAATTACAATTTTTACAAAACCTTTCAATATGTATATTGTAAACAAAAACATCTTCGGTTTGAGCAGAAAAACAGTTTCGAATAGGGATGTTAACAATTAATGGCTAGTAATCACAAATAATTTAAAATTTCTAGATTTAAATCAAATAGTCGGAATAAAATAAAAAAAAAATATAGCGAAAACTCAAAACAAAGAAAAAAAAATTCAATATTGGATCGCAACATTACATGCATTCGGGCCGCATAATATACTCTGGTTGGCCGCATGCGGCCCGCGGACCGTAGTTTTCCCACCCCTGGACAAGAGAGTTGGAAATAAATGTTGACATATAGAATCAGTAGCGGTAGTGTCGGAGTAGACGGTCTGACCCTGCAGTTACTTCTTTTGCCACCACTGTCAAAGGGCGACATGTTCATCCTTTGAGAATTAAAAATTGGGTGGGGGTACATTTTAAATCTCGGCCTTGATCTCCACGGCATGGATTAACAATTATAGCGATTAGGCTACAGCCGTAGGCCCTGAACAAATAAAAGGGCCTAATCAATCAGTTTATTTCACATTATGATACGTTAATCATTTTGTTCTTAATATTGGGCCCATTTTTTTGGTAACAAGAATGAGGCTCTGACTCTAGTAAAGTTATTGAACAGAAAATAGTATCACCTGGTCGGCTGTTACCTTGATGTAACTCTAGGGACAGTGCAGGGGACTCATTAAACTCTGTGAAATAAGATAAAAAACTACAGAATATTGTTGAGTTGAGTTATATTGATACATACATAAACACAACTAGAGTATATTGTTGAGCTTATATTGATACATACATAACAAAATTAAGTATATTGTTGAGTTATGTTGATACATACATAACAAAATTAAGTATATTGTTCAGTTATATTGACCATACATAAACAAAACTAGAGTATTTCGTTGAGTTGAGTTATGTTGATACATACATAAAAAAATCAAAATTTGGTGTATTTAAAGAACTAGAAGAATCAAAAGCGCAGATATGTCCTACAGTTACTTTTATTCTGCGGTTACTAGGCAATACTAGTGTAGTCAATGTAAATGTTCAATATTTAGCGAAAATAGAATCAAATACGGATATTTTATTGACATCTGAAAAGAAAGCTGTTTTTGTATAGATGTGTATAGTTTTCAAGTTAGTTAAATAAAGAATGGATTTTTAAAACGAAAAATAGATACAGAGCTAAGACTGATGTTCGTGAGGTAAAGCTGTCGTCCTGGTTCGATCTCCGGTGAGGACCAATGGATATTTCAGATGAAGAATTAAGTCTCTGGTTTATCTCCCGTAGTGCCTACATGGCCATCGCTCCATCGTCAATGTCGGAGATGAAAGAAGGACACTGAAACATACGTCTCTGTAATTGTTTATGGGGACGAGTGGTCGTGCTATGCAGAGCGCTCGACTGTCGACCGGAGGGAACCAGGTTTCAATCTCAGTGAGAACCTGAATTTTAGTTGGGAGAGTAATAGGCGGCTGGGCGTTGTGCTAACCACACAATCCCGTTATATCCCGAGGTTATAGAAACAGATGAATTCTAGACTTCATCTGCCCCGATGGCCCATAAGGGCTAAGGGAACTTTAGTACATTATTAGTAGATTATAAGAATCTTGCAGATATCTTCTTATTCTTACATGGACTTCACACACAGAGCATTGTATTGCTATTTAACTTCACACACAGAGCAGCGTCTAGCTATTAACGTCACACACAGAGCAGTGTATAGCTATTAACGTCACACACAGAGCAGTGTCTAGCTATTAACGTCACACACAGAGCAGTGTCTATCTATTAACGTCACACACAGAGCAGTGTCTAGCTATTAACTTCACACACAGAACAGTGTCTAGCTATTAACTTCACACACAGAGCAGTGTCTAGCTATTAACTTCACACACAGAGCAGTGTCTAGCTATTAACGTCACACACAGAGCAGTGTCTAGCTATTAACGTCACACACAGAACAGTGTCTATCTATTAACGTCACACACAGAGCAGTGTCTAGCTGTTAACGTCACACACAGAGCAGTATTTAGCTATTAACGTCACACACAGAGCAGTGTCTAGCTATTAACGTCACACTAAGAGCAGTGTTTAGCTATTAACGTCACACACAGAGCAGTGTCTCATCAATACAACATATACTTTACCATCTCATCAAATGTTAGGTTGACTGTGAGTTTCTGTATGCGGAGGGTCTCAAACTATTCATGGTTCTGGACTGTGTCCAGAATAATGCAGCAAGTCTTCAATACTAAAAATACGGATAAGCCAATAAGCCGGATAAAGAGTAGAGAATACGGACTAATTCGAATGTACGGACATTGGCGTCAAAAACACAAACTGTCCCTACAAAGTACGAACTCTAGATTAAAAGCATGGTCGGATAACATTTTATATTGTAACAATAAGGGCCCATCTTCTTCATTTACTGACTATACAGCCACACATAGACAAAGACAAACTTATACAACTTTATATTACAACTTCCTCTGACCTGTATAATGACACTGTTCATTCCCTCCATCTTGATCTTTGGCTTTTCGTTCTGAATAGAAACAAATATTGCGTTCAGATTCCGTGACAGTAACATTTGGGGATTTGATGGGATCACGTGCCATGTAGAGATTTGATGGGATCACGTGACTTAGTGAAACGTAACTTAGTAATAGGTAATAGGTACTGTACGGGGAGCTCACAAAGTTATTTTGGGAGATTTTACAAATTTATCAACCAAAAAAAACTTACTGTCATATTTTTCAGCGTCTAAATCCCTCATGAGAACGCGTTGACCAATGTCGTAGAGCACATCTAAAAATGTGGAGTAACCATGGTGAGTTTTTTTAACACAGTCCAGTAGCTTGGTGATTCCATACCAAGAGCCGTGGTGGTCCCTGCCGGCTTCAATCTACAGCAGAATTGAAATGTATGAGCACAGGTCAACAGTAGGCAGTGAGCACAGGTCAACAGTAGGCAGTGAGCACAGGTCAACAGTAGGCAGTGAGCACAGGTCAACAGTAGGCAGTGAGCACAGGTCAACAGTAGGCAGTGACTCAGAAACAGAAACAAGAGAAGGGGAGTTTCATGGATGACATTAAGTGATGTAGAAGATAAGAAAATAATTTTACACCTATTATCTCACACGCACGCACAGACAAACACACAAACATAAACACTCACACAAACACACACACACACACACACACACAAATGCTAGACTTCATTGTTCGTGACACAGTCAATGAAGATGAAAAAAAAAATGTAAAAAAAAAATATATATATTTTTTAAATACGCTTTAAATAAAAGTCACGAAAAATTTCTCTATCATTCCTTATCGCGAGGTTTCTAGCGATGTCGCTTCAAATTTGTCTGTCCATTCCGTTCATATTGGTAGTACGGTTTTTTTTTTGGACGGAATCTCCTTCTACAGTGCACTGCTATGTAACGTTGCACAGGGTACTGTGAGGTGAAGCATGACCAAAACAAGTCTCACCTTTGACCTTTTTTTTTACTGTAGTCAGAAATGGTTCCAGAGAGCCCATCAAACTTTTTAATCTTTCATTGATAAGCCAGTGGTCTTGTACCTATCATATAACTAAATGTCTATGTGTGTATGTCTATCATATAACTAAATGTCTATGTGTGTATGTCTATCATATAACTAAATGTCTATGTGTGTATGTCTATCATATAACTAAATGTCTATGTGTGTATGTCTATCATATAACTAAATGTCTATGTGTGTATGTCTATCATATAGCTAACTGTCTATGTGTGTATGGCTATCATATAACTAACTGTCTATGTGTGTATGTCTATCATATAACTAACTGTCTATGTGTGTATGTCTATCGTATAACTCTGCCTATGTGTGTATGTCTATCATATAACTAAATGTCTATGTGTGTATGTCTATCATATAACTAAATGTCTATGTGTGTATGTCTATCATATAACTAACTGTCTATGTGTGTATGTCTATCATATAACTATATGTCTATGTGTGTATGTCTATCATATAACTAACTGTCTATGTGTGTATGTCTATCATATAACTAACTGTCTATGTGTGTATGTCTATCGTATAACTCTGTCTATGTGTGTATGTCTATCGTATAACTCTGTCTATGTGTATATGTCTATAATGAAATTAAAAGAAAGAAATTTGTATAATTTTAAAAGCCTTTTTTCTGAATACATCATACACAAATTTGAGCACAAGTACCTTACCAACATATGCAACAAAATATGGCAAACAGGAGAATGGCCAACTCCCTGGACTCAATCACTAGTTATCACGCTCCCAAAGAAGGAAAACCTAGAGTTGTGTCAAAACTACCGTACAATAAGCTTGATTAGCCATCCAAGCAAAGTCAAGCTCATGATTATATTAAATAGACTGAAACCACAGGCAGAGCTAATCATCTCAGAAGAGCAAGTTGGCTTCATAGCAGGAAGAAGCACAACGGAACAAATCTTTAACCTGCGAATACTCTGTGAAAAATATCTGCAACATCAAAGCGGTCTGTACCACGTTTTCATCGAGTTTAAAAAAGCGTTCGACAGAGTGTAGCATACAGCACTGTGGGCAACCATGCACAAATTCAACATTAATGCAAACCTTATTGAAGTTATCAAAAAGTTGTACGACAAAGCAACTAGCGCGGTACTCTTCAATAGTAAACTGGGAGATTGGTTTAAACTACTGTTGGTGTCAGACAAGGATGTCTACTTTCCCCCATTCTCTTTAACCTCTTCCTTGAAAGGATTATGACGGATGTGCTAGAGGACCACACCGGAACTGTCAGTATCGGAGGGAGAACCATAACCAACTTGCGCTTCGCCGACGACATAGACGGCATAGCAGGCAGGAGACGAACTGCAAGAACTCACTGCAAAACTAAATAAAACAGCAGAGGCGTATGGCATGGAAATCAATGCCGAAAAAACTAAAGTCATGACAAATAGAGCCTTCAAAAACGACACTCGGATAAATGGGCAAAAACTTGAAGTTGTCTCCTCGTTTAAATACCTTGGGGACATAATATCCGACGAAGGATTAAAGCCAGAAATTCTTGCCAGATTGGCCCAGACAACAGCAGCTCTGAGCAAACATAAACACATTTGGCAAGGCAACAAACTATCGCTGAGATCCAAAACTCGACTAATGAGCTCTCTGGTGACATCGGTCTTCCTGTATGGGTGTGAGATTTGGACGCTTAATGCAGACCTCCAAAGAAGAATAAGTGCGCTGGAGATGAGATTTTTCCGCAAGATATCGAACATCTCATACACAGAACACATAACAAACGAAGAGGTGCGCAATAAAATAGCGGCTGCCATCGGCCCTCACGAAGACCTTCTCACTATATTCAAGAAGAGGAAACTGCGATGGTACGGACACGTTGCGAGATGTGGTCTTGCAAAGACAATCATGCAAGGTACAACCAATGGAAGAAGGAAAAGAGGAAGACAAAAGAAGAGATGGGAAGACAACATCAAAGAATGGACCGGCCTGTCGTTCGTCGACTCCCAAAAGGCAGCTTAGGACCGGAAAAAATTGCGGGAACTGGTTTTCAGTCAACAACGGTGCCCCAACGACCCACCCACGGGTTAAGGGATAAAGAAAGAAGAACCTTACCTCCTGTTTTTCTGTGTCATTTATCAGCCTTCGACTGTAGCAAGTCTCCACCAAATGAACATCACATTCTAGTTGGTCCAGTATGACACTTCTGAAGTTGTCCAGTGCGTAGCCTTCGTTACTGTGAGCGGCCTGGTCAAGTTCGGTTGTGTTAGATGAGAATACGTCTCTCACTGTCTTGTTATCTGTTTACATTTTTTGAAACAGATCAATTTTTGACAACATTACAACATTAAGTTTATAAATGTTACGATTATTTGCTACAAACTACATGGCCGTTGTTGCAGCCAAGTGATGCTGAAACGGCGCAACACTATTTCAGCAGTGAGTGAATCAATATTTGACACAACACTATTTCAGCAGTGAGTGAATCAATATTTGACACAACACTATTTCAGCAATGAGTGAATCAATATTTGACACAACACTATTTCAGCAATGAGTGAATCAATATTTGACACAACACTATTTCAGCAGTGAGTGAATCAATATTTGACACAACACTATTTCAGCAGTGAGTGAATCAATATTTGCAAAACGTTTGTTGTGCTATGCTTCACATTATCCCATCTAAAATTCATTCGTCCACTCTCTAATCGATGTAAAATATTCATATTTTTTCAATATTTATTAACTTATTAAAACACTCGGTCGCTTTATATCCATAAAATTCATGTGTCGGTGTATTGTTTTGTTGCTATACAGGTTATCATAAATACATACAGGTTGGTGCTATAGAAATAAAACGTTTCTTTTAATTGTTCCAACGGAATAGTTTTTTTTTTTTTTATATTTATATTTTTCATAAATTTCTCTTCCGTTTTTGATTAGGATAAAAAAATTTGAGATCTTTTTGAAAAATGCGCTTCTTTAAAATGTACTTTAAAGTAAAAACAAATTCCCCGGATCATAAATCTGTTCTTATACGTTACATTGTCTAAAATGTCTTGGGCTCCAAATTCAATTAACGTCTAATGTATTTATATTTCTATATGTCGACTAATTTAGTTAAATGACATATTACTTCCACAACTGGAACGGCTGGTTTATAGATGCCTTTCTTTCATCCCCACCATAGCGAATAGTGAAAAGGACTTGGAGGCACCACGAGAGACATACAGAGAGCTTTCATTATAAACTGACAGTCCCGTGGTTTTCACCGTAGTCAACAGGAAACAGGTCAACAATTGAGCTCATCCAACCACACGCCGCTCCCCCCCCCCCATTACATTAGTTTACAACAGCATTGTTAGAATTGTGTACAATGTATGGAAATAATATAAATACTGAACTTTTTTTCTTATGTAATAAAACGAAAATCTAAAAAAAAAATGTAACACTAAAGGGAAAAAAAAACAATGAGATGATGGACAGAACAGGTTGATTTAAACACAGTGCCTAATTAAACTGTGCTAGAGGCAAGAAAACAGTTTCAAAAGTTGAACTTACAATCAGAAAGGAAACAGATAATATATGCTTTACAATTTCAAAACGCATAGAAAATAGAAATAAATCATTTCTATAACAGCACGCTCCATAATCAGGATTATTAGAGTATTACTGTAAACAGAACTCACATGACCAACAAAACAGACTCCATACAAATAAGACATTAAATGATTAATGCAGTGGCGTAGCTTTCATTTGTGGCGCCTGGGGCGAAATTCTTTAAAATGTCGCCCCATCACGTCATAAAAAGTACCAAAGTTCTGAAAAAGTAGCTCATAGAGAACTCTCCGGACAGAAATATGTTATAATTTGAAAAATTAAATGTATTTTGATGTCCTTATTTTGATTTGTCATATTGTTCATAGAATGATATTTATTTACAATACAAATAAACTCTTTTTAGAACTTACAGATCTTCTGATCTTTTGCTTAGTTCTTTCTTTCTTCCCATCATCTATTGCTCACCAATTCTCTCAATTTGTTTCTTATTTCACATGTATTACTCACCAATTCTCTCAATTAGCTTCTTATTTCATATGTATTACTCACCAATTCTCTCAATTTGTCTCTTATTTCACATGTATTACTCACCAATTCTCTCAATTTGTTTCTTATTTCATATGTATTACTCACCAATTCTCTCAATTTGTTTCTTATTTCACATGTATTACTCACCAATTGTACAATTTTGTAAAAATAATTACCTGAATTTAATAAGGCATTTTTAAAAACTTGACCTTTGCCCTTGTCTTTAGATTTCAAATATTCCGTTAGAAATAATTTGGCTTGTCTCAGTTTCCGATTTGGGTCAAATATACGTAGCTCACTAAGTACTGTGTCTGAAATACGGAAAATGTTTACTCTTAAAACTTTTTTTTTTAAATTTTGAATTATTTATTTAATTGATTTAATTCTTCTATGTATACATTTATTGTAAAACAGTAATAATGTTGATATCACTTACATGAGGTATAACAATGAATATTATAAATTAAGTATTTTTGAATGCAAAGAATAATCAAGAAATGAATGACATTAAAGAGTTGTCAGAGTGGCTGTACTGGTGTTAGTTTGACAAGTTACATGAATATAACATGACCATAACATGAACATAACATGAACATAACATGAACATAACATGAACATAACATAAACATAACATGAACGTAACATGAACATAACATGAACATAACATGAACATAACATGAACATAACAGGAACATAACATGAACATAACATGAACATAGCAGGAACATAACATGAACATAACATGAACATAAAATGAACATGACATAAACTTAATCGGATGTCTCAGATGAAAGCAATGCGCATGTATTCTCAAGAAAGTACTTGTTTGAATCACGGAGATGACAATGTATTCGTCGTGTTTGTGCTGTTTGGAATTTTGACAGCTTAGGCCTATGTCAATGGATTGAGCAACAGCAGCTGTCATTTCTTATGGTAACGTAGATTCAGTAGAGAATCTGGTAAAATGTTAGAATCTAGATTTACCGTTCAGGGGTGGAATTTTGTCAGTTAAGGCGAAAAGCATTGAAGAAAATATTGGGCTCTTTAGAAAAATAAAACATATCAAAGGATTAAAATGGGTTTAAATGAGACGTCTTCCTTTAATTCCAGCACCAAAAAGTATATAAAGTGATGGAAATGACGCATGGTGCGAACTGCCTCTCACCCCCCCCCCAACCCCAGTTATGCCGATTGGTGGGCATAAGTCTTCTTTTTTTCATTAAAACGTTTTCTTCGACGTTAATTTCGACTAACATATACGGACTATGAATTATAGATGTATATAAGATGTTTGCTTATACCACCACCCAGTATAGTTCATTGGATGTTATCATTTACCTGGAATTATTTTATCAAAGTTGTGCCTTCCATGCAGCAGTTCGTTGACCTTCAGGTTTTCAACAATGTATGTGAAATTCTCGTTAATCTTGTCATCTATTTCCTGGTCGCTAAGTTGCTCGTAATGCATGCTGGGAAGATCGTTAGAAGCCATAGGATCAGCCATCTTGAAATTATAAAAAAGGATACTAAAACATTAGCAGCCATAGGATCAGCCATCTTGGGATATAAAAGGTAAAAGATGTACATATTGACGTAAACACCAAAGTTTCCCATACTGCCTGCTGCCTGGCCAGAAAGTAAAAAGAAACTAATATCTAATACTATAAAAAGAATAAAGTTGTTCAAAGCATAACAGGAGAATGGTCACTAGTAGTGTGGTCACCAGGAGAATGGTCACTAGGAGTGTGGTCACCAGGGGAATGGTCACTAGGAGTTTGGTCACTAGGAGTGTGGACACCATGAATGTAGCCACTAGGAGTGTGGTCACAAGGAGTGTGGTCACCAGGAGAATAGTCACTAGGAGTGTGGACACCAGGAGAATGGTCACTAGGAGTGTGGACACCATGAATGTAGCCACTAGGAGTGTAGTCAGCATGAATGTAGCCACTAGAAGTGTGGTCACCATGAATGTAGTCACTAGGAGTGTGGTCACCAGAAGAATGGTCACTAGAAGTGTGGTCACCAGGAGAATGGTCACTAGGAGTTTGGTCACTAGGAGTGTGGACACCATGAATGTAGCCACTAAGCGTGCGGTCACTAGGAGTGTGGTCACCAGGAGAATGGTCACTAGGAGTGTGGTCACCAGGAAAATGGTCACTAGGAGTGTGGACACCATGAATGTAGCCACTAGGAGTGTGGACACCATGAATGTAGCCACTAGGAGTGTGGTCACCATGAGTGTAGCCACTATGAGTGTGGACACCATAAAATGTAGCCACTAGGAGTGTGGTCACTAGGAGTGCGGTCACAAGGAATCGAAAGATGGTGTCAAAACGCTGTTTTTTCTGCTATAACATTTAATTATCTGTCATTAATTTGAATAGATTTATTAACCAATTCACGTCATGACTTCCGTCTCCACGATATAAAACCAAAACGAAACCAACGCTAGAAAAAAAATATTGCAAAACACAGTCTAAAGCAGTGGTTCCCAAAGTGGTCCCTACGGACCCCCAGGGGTCCCTGGTATCATTCAGGGGGTCCGTGGAAAATAAAATTTCATTTGGGGGTCCCTGAACAACTTTAGGGGGTCCGCGAAAGGTTAAATGTAAATTATTATTATGGAAATTAAAATAAAAAAAAAACATGAAATAAACTAGTAGTGCACACTAATTAAATTGATAACAAACATGGAGCGGTGTGAGACAGACGGCCGAAAACACGTTTGTACCATTTACAGAAATGAAATAACGCCGCTGCACGCACTAACTTGTCTACAATATAAACATAAACCATAAAAGAGTTGTACATCGTACATCAAATATAGTTTTATGTTATGCTGATACAAAGTGTATAAACTAATTTTCTCAGTCTTAGACAAAATGGGTAAGGAATTAACGTTTTTTTCAAACAGTCAAAGAAAAATATTTGAAAATACCGTCACTGCAACAACTCATAGGGACAACATCTAAGCGAGATGATGATGGACTGTTGCTTCTTATAACATTTCTTTATTGATTGCAAGGTCCGGAAAGCTGCATTCTATTGGTGAAGAACTTATTTTACCAGCTGTAAGTGAGGTAATACGCACACTTTTTCACAAACCAGCTTTCAATATTATAAAAAGAATTCCACTGAGTAATAGCATAGTACAAAGAAGGATTGACGAATTGGCTCAGTCCGTAGAAAATTCTTTTTGATATTACATAAAAATGTCTGAAATTTCTAGGGAGCTACCGATAATCGGATCGCTATCGGTATTGGACCGATATTGGCACTACCGGTTAATATCGGATCTGCCGATTGTTGTAGGGAGCGACCGATAGTCGAACCGATATTGGCACTATGGGTTAACTGTCGGACCGGCCGTTTTTTTGGCTGCCGATACATTGTTTTTTTTTCACAACAGAGTTGCAGAAAAAAAAATCAGTAAATAACCCAATTCTATAACCAGATCAGACAAGATTTAAAAAAAAGGAAAAAAAAAAACAAACCCGTAAACAGAAATTGTCACGTCTTCCTCAGAGATATGACCTTGAAACAATAGAATTGACATTTCTTAATTCTAATGTATGACCTTGAATGATACAATTAGTGAACATCTGTGTGTATTTTTTGTTGGGTTGGGAAGTTAGGGGGGGGGGACAAGACTTACGTGTGGGCGAAGTGTCACGAAATATGACAGGGAAGGGGTAAGCATGGGTTGACATACGTCATTAGCTGTAGCATGAGAGAAACACGTGTTTGGCATTGTTGTTGATTTAAAAAATATCGGTATCTGGGGGGGGGTGTTACAAAATATGTCAACTTGGCTTGAAATACGTCATATAGCACGAGAATAACACGTGTTTGGCATTGTTGTTGCTTAAGGGGCTGTCCATTAATTACGTCAACAAAATAGGGGGGAGGGGGGGTCAGAAAATTTTTTACAATTGTTGACAAGGGGGAGGGGGGAGGTCAAGAAAAGTTGACGTCAACAATGTTACTTTTTTAAATTGAATATAATTACTTAATAAATAGGAAAATTAAGCAGCGTTTGTAGTTTTGTGTTACACACTCGCTTAACATTCAGTATTTTAATTAAACTAACTATATTCCTACTAATTTTGCCACATAAACATTTTGGAAGCCACCTTTTTTAGGGGGGTAATCAAATGTTGACGTAATTTTATAGGGGGGTCTCTGGAAGTTTGACAAGTTGTTGACAGGAAGGGGAGGTAAAAATCGCCAAAAAATTGTTGACATAAATAATGGACAGCCCCTAAAAAGAAAATATCGGTATCGGACTATCGGTAAAAAGGCATATCGGTCGCTCCCTAGAAATTTCTATACAGCTTGACGAGTCCACTATAGCAGGACACGAAGCTTTACTTTTAGCTTATATAAGATTTGTAAAAGAAGAAAAATTTTGTCAAGAATTGTTCTTGCTAAATGTTTGGAAACAAAAGGTGAAACGTTATTTACTGAATTAAAAAGATTGTTCAATGTAAAAGCTTTACCCTTGACCAATACCATCTCTGTTGCTCCTGACGGTGCTCCAGCAATGGTAGGAAGATAAAGAGACTGGCATACTTAAAACAAACTGCACCAAATGTATTTTTAGTACATTGTGTCAATCATTGACATCATTTGGTCGCAAAAAATCTTAGTGAACTTTTGCATGGATCACTAGATTATGTCATTAAAGCAGTTAATAAAATCAGGAGGAATGTCTAAAATTAGATACTGTTTTCTCAACTTTGTTTGAAAAATGACGAAGGCTATAATTGTTTACTACTTCACACTGAAGTTCGTTAGTTATCTAAAGGTGCATGTTAAAATCGATTATTTGCGCTCTTTGATTTAGTGTTGGAATTCATGGAAAGCAAAGACAATGATTTGCGACACAATTTTACAAAGCCTTTATGACTGATTCATTTGACAAATTTAACGAAACTAATTTGAACCTACAAGGTGACAAATTAAATTTAATTACAACTTAAAGCGTAATGCTTGCGTTTGTGGCAAAACTTTTTCTGTGCAAACAAAACTTGGAAAGAAGAAAATGTTGTCAGATTCGAAATATTTCGAAATTGCAAAATAAAGTTGAAGATCAGCTTGCTTACTATCAACACTTAACAGTTCTTCATGCAGACCTGAGCCAAAGATTTGAAGACATTCTTCACTTGGATATTCCCGACTTGGCGTAGAGTCATTGCACGCTTGGACACGGATGAATCCTTACTAATACAGGAGCAGCTTATTGAAATATTCACAAAAGAGAAATTTCAACCAATCTTTAAACAATGGTACCACAAATTCTGTTTACAAAAACAGATCCCAATTATATATCCTGCATTATGAGTTATTATACAGAAGTTGTTGACTGCTTTTCCGTCTTACTTTTTGGTAGAACGTTGGTTCAGTGCCGTTATGAACTTTATCACGCACACACACAAAACAACAAAAACCGACCAAAAATTTGTGCTCGTGGGAATTTGCGGTCACTACTCACAAACATTGAGTGGGCATAAATACATTCATAACATCTCATCAAGTTCATCCAAGTCATTTTTAGTGCATTTTCTCAACAACCATAAGTCCTAGACCCATGATGTATATATCATTTTGTAGGTCTTGGCCTGCCAAGAAATTACTTTTTCCATTTCGCGATCTGACCTCTGAGGGCCGTAAAAGGGGGCTTAGTACCGTTTTTTACTATATAAGCTATATTAATAAAGGAGCGCCCATTCTCAACAACTATAAGTCCTAGACCCATGATGTATATATCATTTTGTAGGTCTTGGCCTGCCATGTGTACATCAAAAGTTCATTTCGCGACAGGACCTCTGAGGGCCGGGCTTCAGGGCTCCTAAGGAGCTTATATATTATATATACACCTTGTACGTTCAATAACCCATTCATTTGGTGCGAAATACTGCAGCACGTAGTTTCACCAAGATTTATTAAGAAACTCATCAAATGAAATAGTAAGCTTGTGTTCTGAGTTTATTTGAAAGTATCAGAGCTATGCAACAATTGACGGAGTTTTCGGACAATTAAATGACTATAATTTCGAATGTTTTCAATTATGAGTCCTATTTCAGTAACCACAAACCACTTGTAGTTAAATTTAAGAGAAATATTTTTTTTTCAAATATAAAGAAACATCTTTATAATTTTTTTTTACAGATATATGCATTACACAATTGAATTTATAAACATTTACAAAATTTACAAATATTTACTGAAAGATAGCATACGTACTGATACATAATACGAAAATGCTCTAACACGTCCTGTGTCCAGAATGGAACAGGCTTAATGGCTTGTTTTTTATTTTAAACGAAAATTATTGTTTCAATAAATACTTTTTCAACTAAATGCTTTTTTTCTAATTTATAATTTTCATACCAAGAATTTATGGATCTTTTTCACTTGGGGGTCCGTGGGCAAGTTTAGACTATAAAAGGGGTCCTTGGGTCAAAAAAGTTTGGGAACCACTGGTCGAAAGTAATGAATCACTCAACCTCGTTCAGTCATGTTTTACGAAGGGTTAGAATAACGAATGAATAAATTGCACGTGTTGTTTTAATTACAAATTTTTAAAATAACAAAAGTTATTTACTGGTTAATATTTTTTGTTAAAAAAAATTAAATTACATTTTGTAAAATACCATTTTTTAGATTTAATGTAAAAAAAAATCACACAAAAAAAAGCTGAGAAAGAAGACCTAATTATTTACTGGTATAAGAGAACAAGTACAAATCTAAAGGAACCGAACCGGCTCTCTAGTGAAGCCCTAAAGCAGTCCAGGCATAGTTCATAATGTTAACATCCGTCTCCATATACCATTGAGTCTCAGCGTATCAAAGTTTTGCTAATGGGGTCTCTAAGTGAAGGACCTTTAACCATGTGACTTTTTAATACCCCCTACCCCCTCTTTGTGTTGGTCCTGATTTTGTTTTGGAGAAAAAACAATCCACTGTGAAACAAAGCATTGTAACGAGGGAGCGACCGACAATCGGATCGGTATCGGTAATGGCAAAAATGCTGGGGAAAAATATCGGTATCGGACTATCGGTAAAAAGGCATATTGGTCGCTCCCTAATTGTTATGGTATTTAACCAAAATATAACCAAAACAAAAATTAGACTATCCCATATACCGTTCTGGTACTTCTGCAGTCATTCCCCCAGCAGTGATTGCAGAGTAAATCGATACATTGGGTTAACCCTGTCACTGATATGGATCTTAATGTGCAAACAAGACAGCTCAAGATATATATATATATATATATATATATATATATATATATATATATACATAATACAATTATCGAAACTATATATTGACTTGAAACTCTATAACAAAATATGAGTGCATTTTTATAACTCTCTGACTATGTTATATCACGCTTATTTAATGCACTTCATTAAAATCTTTATGTCCTTTTCAAAACTGTATTCTTTTCTCATGCCATCTATATTTTTCTTAATACTTATAGTTGAAGGCTTTTTTATAGTTACTTCCTTTGTGTACATGTTTCTTGTTACTTCCTGTCTGTACATGTTTCTTGTTACTTCCTGTATGTACATGTTTCTTGTTACTTCCGTTATGTACATGTTTCTTGTTACTTCCTGTATGTACATGTTTCTTGTTACTTCCTTTGTGTACATGTTTCTTGTTACTTCCTTTGTGTACATGTTTTTTGTTACTTCCTGTCTGTACATGTTTCTTGTTACTTCCTGTATGTACATGTTTCTTGTTATTTCCTTTGTGTACATGTTTCTTGTTACTTCCTTTGTGTACATGTTTCTTGTTACTTCCTGTATGTACATGTTTCTTGTTATTTCCTCTGTGTACATGTTTCTTGTTACTTCCTTTGTGTACATGTTTCTTGTTACTTCCTGTATGTACATGTTTCTTGTTACTTCCTGTATGTACATGTTTCTTGTTACTTCCTGTATGTACATGTTTCTTGTTACTTCCTTTGTGTACATGTTTCTTGTTACTTCCTTTGTGTACATGTTTTTTGTTACTTCCTGTCTGTACATGTTTCTTGTTACTTCCTGTATGTACATGTTTCTTGTTATTTCCTTTGTGTACATGTTTCTTGTTACTTCCTTTGTGTACATGTTTCTTGTTACTTCCTGTATGTACATGTTTCTTGTTATTTCCTCTGTGTACATGTTTCTTGTTACTTCCTTTGTGTACATGTTTCTTGTTACTTCCTGTATGTACATGTTTCTTGTTACTTCCTGTATGTACATGTTTCTTGTTACTTCCTTTGTGTACATGTTTCTTGTTACTTCCTTTGTGTACATGTTTTTTGTTACTTCCTGTCTGTACATGTTTCTTGTTACTTCCTGTATGTACATGTTTCTTGTTATTTCCTTTGTGTACATGTTTCTTGTTACTAACTTTGTGTACATGTTTCTTGTTACTTCCTGTATGTACATGTTTCTTGTTATTTCCTTTGTGTACATGTTTCTTGTTACTTCCTTTGTGTACATGTTTCTTGGTGTGTTTTTATAGTTCAGATTTCTTTTAGACACAATTCAATATATATTGATTTAAATGTTTATTTAAAAAATATTTTCTCTGAATTTTAAAACCCTATGCATCTGCTTTATCAGATTGAAAGGAATTCAGTTTTTTTTTTTTGGAAACCACTGATATTTTTTCGTCTTTTTATTTTCTTTTTGATGTGCATAAAATGTTATTTCTACCCTATATTAGTAGACATTACAATAACAACAATTTTCCGATTACTTAAATGACTAAATTACGGAGCTTGGTCAATATATACAACAGACAAAAGTTCAATTACATAACAAAAATTTACAGGTTTTTGTCACTTTTAGCTATCCCGAGCGAAGAATTGCAAAATTAGCATTTCTTGGTCTTCCGGTCTGTCTTTTTAAATCTTTTATTCTTCTAATCTTCTTCATCTGCAAGACACCCTTTCATTAATAGTAAAATATCGGTATCGGTATCGGCAAAAATAGTGGGGGAAAATATCGGATGCGGACTATCGGTAAAAAGGCATAATTGTAACGGGTGTTTATCATGGGAGCTAACTCTAAAAGAAAAGATTATATAATAATTGTTTACGTCGTATTAGTAAATTACACGGAACGTATTTACTTCCTTGACGGGAGAATGAGACTCACTGTAGGATTGTTCAACCACGGCACTAGTGTAAATCATTACATTGTCGGGGCACATATTGTATAGAATTACATTGTCAGGGCACAGATTGTATAGAATTAAATTTTCAGGGCACAGATTGTATAGAATTACATTGTCAGGGCACAGATTGTATAGAATTAAATTGTGGGGACACATAATGTGTATTATTAAATTGTAAGGGCACGAACAAATTAAGACATACATTTCTATTTTTGACGGCAAAAAATATTTACCCCACTCTGATTTCTTCTGTTCTCAAATCCAATGAAGTCGCCTCCCATCACCGAGACACTTAAATAGATTTAGTTCGTTTTTCAAGTTGTTAAACTGTTAAGACTTTCAGATTTTGAAAAGGAGGCCTATGTTACTTCGTCCTTTAACTAATGGAAATGGGGGAGGGTATACCAATATGCTATTTACACCTGGGCGGCTAGAGGGATGGATGGTCGAGGGGGTGTAGAACGATCGACTGTTAATCGACTGTTCTGAGAGTCCAGAGTTCGATCCTCAATGAGAACCATAAGAATATTTCCAGGACCTTGTGAAATTTAGTTACGTCCTTCAAGTCCACACAGCTATAAATGGGTACCTGACTTTAGTAGGGGAAATAAAGGTGGATGGGCGTTGTGCTAACCACACAATCCTTTTACATCCCGATGTTACATTAACAGACGAATTCTACACTTCATCGGCCCCGATGGCTCTGTGGGGCTACTGGAATTTTGCCCGTGCGGCTGATAGGTATACATATACATAATTGATTAAATAACTGCTTATCACCATGCCGAGTGCACTCTACATGCCAAATAAAATAAGCCAAGGTTGTTGCTTTGTTGTTATTTTTTTTTGTTATGATCTATATCTTACATACGTACATATATACAGATGATCTATATCTTACATACGTACATCTATAGAGATATAAACAGATAGTAATTAGAGATGTTTATCTAAACTATTTGCCGCTTACCTTTTATAACTGATACAATGAACAGCGCCCACTTCAATACGTATGTACACAAAATGTACACAGCAGGACAACAATATTTTGATATTTTTAAATCCTTTTACACAATGACATCATGCTACACACGTACTTGTAAGGATGTAGGCCAAGTTATTTATATCACATCGGAGTGCCAGTGATACCCTTTGTATGAAATAACTCAGATATCGAATGTTTACGTCACTGCGTTCTTCACTATAAAATATTGACTATATGTTGAGGATATAGTTTGCACCAGATGGACAAATAAATTATGTATCAGAATGTAACGGTATACTCAGAAATAATCCTCATTTGATGTTTATTAAATTCTCAGTGAAACAGATTTCGCGGAAAAGAGAAGCCTAAAATTAACTTCGTGTAGGTCGGAAAATCCAATACGAAACCAGACATTCTTAAATGGGAAACAAGTGATTGCCGTTTCTGGCTAGTAGTGCATTGGATAATTTATAAAGTCCACTGCGGCCTTCTGTCTGTGTGGGGGTCAACTTTGAATGAACTAGTTTTGGTTTGGGGAATTAGGGTGCCCAATGAATAGTAGATGTCTGGGGACTTTTAGCATTACAATTGATTTGAAATGTTCTTCCAGAGGATGGGAATAGATGCTCTTTGTAGTTTCCTAGTTTGCCTATCTGTACGAACGTTTCTGCGAATAAAGTTATTAAATAAATTTTAGGGTAGCAATGTGTCTGTCAAATGTTCGTTAATTATTAACAAGACCTTCAACATTTTTTCTATTTGATATAAATTATATAGATTTTATTTTGGTAAGTGTCTTTAAGATTTATTGTATATTTCCCAGTATTAAAATGACTTGTTGATTTAACCTGTACTGGGCATTTTACGGTTGAACCTCAGTGGGATTTTTCAATAGTGAATTAGCCAAACTCTGGGTGACTTAAACTATTAGAAAATAGTTTTCGTGGGATTGGTCAATGTAGGTCTCAAGACAAAGAACGTTGGTATCTATACTGCGGAAGACAGAGAACGTTGTTATCTATACTGCGGAAGACAGAGAACGTTGGTATCTATACTGTGGAAGACTTCAAATATACGATATGAGATAATACACAATATTACGTAGTACAATATTTTAGTAAATTAGGTACTTTAGAACATTTCGCATTTTTATTTTGTTAGCAGAGCGTGTACAACCATTTCTATGTACTGTTACTACTATATATACTAAATAGTATTGGGATGATAGACACATCAAATTAAGATCACAAAATACAAAGAAGTGACCGAAAATATTTAACATGCATTTGTGTGAGGACACCACCCACCAAAACACACACACAAACACACACACACACACACAAACTCACTTATTTACAATTATTGTAATTTAATCTTTCAATACGTTTTTCTGGAAAATATTTTTGTAGTAAAGATCTAAAGAAGTATCAGATCTTAGAGAGAGAAATATTTCAGATCCTGTAGCTCCCCCACCAATCTGAATTCGTCTATTGACAACACAACACAAGTGGTCAAGGCCAGAATAAAAAAAAAAACCGATGTCTATAAATACACAAATTTGAATTTACCTATTGCACAATAATACAATCAACAATCGATAAATATAAATTTGAAGTAGTACACTTAGGTCACATTCGTTGATTATTAAGTTTGTGTATGGAGGAGAAATGTTGATGAAGTACACATGGTAGTGACAATAGGTTTCTATTGATGTCTGTGTGACACTGGCTTTCTTTTATAGGTTTCTTTTGATATCTCTCATAATATGAAAACAAATATTTTAATTTTATGTGTCGCAAACAAGATATAATGAACTTATATTTATTTAAAATTTAAATGGTCAGGGATAATTTTTCATTATACTTAATGTAAGTCTTAGTAACACAGTCCTAGTAACATAGTCTTAGTAAAATAGTCTTAGTAACAATGTCTTAGTGATTTAAAAATAAATTCAAGCACTATTTAATATAAAGGTGATTGAATATAATAGCTAAAAAACTTTATTTATATAGACATTTTTCAAATTTTTTTAAAATAATTTTTTAACAACATTTGTTAAGATGAATGCTGTCATTCTTACTGTTGGAGAAATGGTGATTTTGACAGTTGTTTATTTTGACAGTTGTTTATTTTGACAGTTGTTTATTTTGACGATTTTAAAATGCTGTGTTTAAAAAAAATATCAATTGAATGCTTATATTTTACTTTCTAATATTTCAGACTTTTACGTCACTTATTTAAAACAACAGGAACTATTTAAAACTTTAGATTTTGTAGAAACATTTATGATAAATCAGTCAGGAAATCAAAAATAACGTTACGCAGTTTGACAAATAATTTTACTGCACAACATTCACTATCATTAGTCAATCGTCCTTATTGACAATTTGTTGGGTGTCTATTATAACATGGGAGTGACTGTAGACAACTCAGGAGAATCAACAACACTATTCACTGTCACAACAACTTTTTATTTACATTAATGTACACAATATTTCATTACACAAGATATTTTTCAACAAGTATATACATGAAAATCACGTCACTCTGACTAATCAACAATGTATACGAGTTAGAGAGTATAGTATCCAACTCTCTACCTACCCCTAAAGTCGACTGTCTCACCCAGCCATAGTTACATCCCTGGTCTCATATGTCTAGTTGCTGATTACCCCACAGTTTCCTTAGCATAGTCTTTTCTACTCTATGGACACTAAGGAATGTCATTTGACTGTCATCGTATAATTCATATGGACTGTCCGAGTATTCCCACTGTCCGAGTATTCTATTGTCCGAGAATTCCCACTGTCCGAGTATTCCCACTGACCAAGTTTTCCCACTGTCCGAGCATTCCCACTGTCCGAGTATTCTATTGTCCGAGAATTCCCACTGTCCGAGTATTCCCACTGACCAAGTTTTCCCACTGTCTGAGCATTCCCACTGTCCGAGCATTCCCACTGTCCGAGCATTCCTACTGTCCGATATCGCCCTCAGTCTACTTCTTGTGTCTATTGCTGCCCCATCACCCACCAAATTATTAATTATACAATCCAGTGTCCGGTGTGTATCTACCATCCAGTGTCCGGTGTGTATCTACCATCCAGTGTCCGGTGTGTATCTACCATCCAGTGTCCGGTGTGTATCTACCATCCAGTGTCCGGTGTGTATCTACCATCCAGTGTCCGGTGAGTATTTACACTCTGGCTGCCTGTAGTCTACGTTAATTACCATCTTGTCGTTAATGTTTTTTTTATACCTTTTTACCTGTCTTTGTATCGTACCTTTATTTCCTCCGCAACTATCCTTATCTACGTCATTCATGCGACCAATCCCTGGTCTCTTTGTGAAACCTTTACACTATGCAGTGTTCAATGTATGTTTTTCATTTGCTTCTACATTCTAGAATGTGTTTGTTTACTTTCAGTTTCACTTTCAGTTTACAGGACTATGTAAGTCCTCTTATAACGTGGGAACTATGTAGTGTAGAAATGAGATAAAAATGAAGAATATTTGCTTAATCCTTTTTTAATTCAAAGAAGATCAGTTTAGTGTGAGTGTTTTATGTTAACCTTTATTATACTGAAACTTGGCTGAATTTATCTGGTCAAACTCCATTTGGTCTCGTGAACCAAGGCCGTAGCCAGAATTTTGTTTCGGGGGGGGGGGGGGCTGTGCGAAGAGTATTTTTATAAGAAAAAAATTGGAACGCAATGATAAAGAATGTTTTTAAAATATTTATTGATTATGTGAACAAGTATTTAGTTAAACGCTATGTAATTATTTTATATAATTATTAATATTATATTTTTACATAATTTTTAAGTTATGCTTATTAATAGAAGTATATTTTATAATAGAATTTGATTTTGGAATTTATTTGGGGGGGAAAATATGCCCTAGCCCCCCCCCCTCCCTGGCTACGGCCTTGTCGTGAACTAAATATTCTCTACAAGGGGGTCTCTTGAACTAAATATAATCGGAATCAGGTTTTGCCACTTCATTTTTGTTTAGATTGAGATGTATTTATTTTTATACTGTAGGTAAATTCTCTAAATTAATCGAGGGTATCAAATTAATTCCCAAACTCAATTCATCCTTCATAAAATGACTTTATGTTTTCTTTAATCAATTCATCCTTCTTGAAATGACTTTATGTTATCTTTAATCAATTCACCCTTCATGAAATGACTTTATGTTTTCTGTAATCAATTCACCCATAATGAAATGACTTTATGTTTTCTTTAATCAATTCATCCTTCATGAAATGGCTTTATGTTTTCTTTAATCAGTTCATCCTTCATGAAATGAATTTGTTTTCTTTAATCAGTTCATCCTTCATGAAATGAATTTGTTTTCTTTAATCAGTTCATCCTTCATGAAATGAATTTGTTTTCTTTAATCAGTTCATCCTTCATGAAATGAATTTGTTTTCTTTAATCAGTTCATCCTTCATGAAATGAATTTGTTTTCTTTAATCAGTTCATCCTTCATGAAATGAATTTGTTTTCTTTAATCAGTTCATCCTTCATGAAATGAATTTGTTTTCTTTAATCAGTTCATCCTTCATGAAATGAATTTGTTTTCTTTAATCAGTTGATCCACGAACCAAAGGCGTAAATGGCGTTAGT